>KZ309204.1:593822-651734 GCA_000376725.2 Ladona fulva | reverse complement strand
ATATATATATACATAATCTCACTAATTGAGGGCAATAGTATTTTACATTTCTCTGAAACCCAAAGCGTGTAAGAAAAATGTTCAACAGTCCAATGTCCAACCAGATGGTTGGATGGATGGTTCAGGGCCAGATGGTTGGATGGATGGTTCAGGCCATCTGACCCTCAGCAGAGTGTGCGACCGAAAGTTTGGTTATAATCGACCCAATTACCGGCTGATCACCCGAGAGAATTATCTGCAATAATAAATATATCTATCCAATTACACACACAAGCATGAGCAAGTCAATATAGTGACATTAGCAATTATGCTATAACAAGAAATTACAAATATCTATACAAATATCAATTTAATTTAGTAACCATGACAATTTTTTACATCAGTCATATAATTTTGCAATTATAAATATACATTACGATTACCAAACATTATATTTTGAAACAATTACAAGAAATTACATTTTATAATAATCACATATTCCACTTTCCATTTATTTTTAACATTTTTAATCGATATACTCATCCACTCTATGCTATGTTTTTGTCTCTAGATATTTTTTTTATATTTACCAAATTGTACATTATTATTATTATATTTAATAGGGCCAGGTAATTTAGAAAAATCTAAATTGAGGGAATGTGAGCAAATTATTGAGGTACTTGGGTTTAAAAATATGCATATATTATTTCACATTTTTACTAAATAAAAATTTCCTTCCAAGACATTAAGATGAATTAATATCCAATGATTATAAAATAAGAAGTTGCCTTCCTTAAAACCGATATAATATGGCTCGGTGTGAATGCAATAACTTAATCCAAAATATGAAAGCACTCCGTCCTTCTAACAAATAACACTAAAGACAAGGAGACGTTATAAAATCCGACGCTGCATATTTTAAAAACCCATGAATTCTTAGAGCGAACATTCAGCGTTACGAGGCATTTTGCGAAGGAAAAGCTCCCTCTGCTGGAACATTACGTCCACTTTCATCGCATGCGACAGCAATTGGTTTTCCGCAGCCGAGATGAGAAGGGCTGTTTATCACTCTGGGGAGAGAAGAATAAATATAAGATCCGCTAAACTCTTTCTCTTTGTACATGCACAGTTCGCTTTTCTCGGAAGTCAATAATAAAACCATCTTCGTTTCCTCCGCGACGTCTTGAGCCGAGAGTATGCGCTCGAAAAAAATGTGTACTAGGAAGTGGGGAAAGAGGTGCTCTTTTCGCTTTAATAAACACCTATTTCCTCGGGGAGCGGTACGTCACGTCTCAGCCTTGTCCCTTTTCACTCGCGTTTCCTTTCTAAAACGCCACTAACTCCTATTTTTTTTTCGGTGTAATTTATACGGGAATAAATTCAGGGGAAAAATCCACTTTGGCGAGTCTACGATTGCAAAATGCTAATATTTACCTTGAGACGCGATGAGGGCGCCACTGAAGGTGAGGAATTTTTAACTAACGAAAGAGGGAATTTGGAGAGGCGGGTACATTTGGAAGCTTTAACACAGTCTGCATACCTAAAATGAACTCTTGTTATGTCTTGGATCCGCGTCTTTAAGGAAACTTCCAGAGTGCTCTTTCCTTTCTCCTTCGCCTCCGCCATGTCAGGAACGGGGAAAATGTCATCCGCAAACGTTGTTAAAGAAAGAAACATTCTACGTTTTCCTTTAAAACCAACGGAAAGCATTCGGAAAGTGAAACTTTTTATTCCTACACTTCGTATTAATTAGTTATAAGGCACAAAGTATCGCGTTAATCTTATGTTTATTTTCAGAGATATAAAATGCAAAACTTTAATTTTTTATCGCTCCACAATTTTTGGGAGGAGGTAACTTCACTTTAATTATAGTAGTTGATGTAATGTGTTGATATTGTAGATGGGTGGTAATTCATTTATGTTTTTATTCATTGACACTGTATTATATATGAATCTATTTTTGTATTGTGTTCATAGTATATAGTGGGCTTATATTGTGAAGCAGTTGTAATGTATAAAGTTGTACTTTATTAACGTCGCCACCAGACACAAGTCTATCTGCGACGGCTTTGTATATAATAATAATAATAATCCCGATTTCTCGGGCCGTATACGCCCGCGATGAAAAACCAGAACCAGGTTTTTAGAGGGATAAAAGCATGCTCTTTGTTATAAAAGTAATTCGAAAAAGTTTCGAGAGGGTCTTTTTTTGTAAATGTGAGCTGAATATACCCTATTTTCGGCGTCGTAACGAAAATCACAACATTTGCACTCAATTTTTAAACTAACGGACGACATTAAGATAATTAAACTTTTTATTAGGACACTTTGTATAGAGTAGTTTTAAGGCACAAAGTTTCGTTTTCATCTTATGTTTATTTCAAAAGATATAAAATGCCAAACTTTAATTTTTTTTCGAGCCATAATTTTTTGGGCCTATTTTGCTTCAAATTTTCTTAGCAGATTTCGCTCATAAAAGATTTGTTATTATTTTGTGTAATAGAGCAACAGGTTGTAGAATGAAAAGTACGTCATGACGAAAGGCATCAAATATAGATACGAATGCAGTGATCACCAATTACGCGAAATGATTCACGGCGGAACAAGAAAATCTGATGACGTACGATTAGAATCCGATTAGAGTACATTTCGCTTCATTAACGTCCACATTTTGGTGAAAACTTAAAATTTTCAGATTTCGGATTATCAAACTTTATATTACACCACCGATAACCTCATCGACACCATCGATTCTAAATTAAATCCGATTTTTGACACGAATAACAGATACTCCATCCGATTCATTAACTTTTACGAGTAATGCTTTGCTCATAAAAGTTAATAAATGTAGGTAATGAAATCATTAACACTAATAAAGGTTACGTGAGGATAAGACTAGACCTCAATAAAGACATGGTTGATAACAAGCAGTTTACTTAAAGTTTTACTTTAGCTCTTTCACAGAAAATTTCATATGTTCAGAATAAAAACTGTTCGACGGATATATCGAATTCCATACAAAACTTATTCACTATTGCAATTGCAAATAAAATTTACGGAATCGGTATTACAATACAAGTACCAGAAAATCTATGAGAAAACAGGTTTTCTGTAGCAGAGTCTGGTCTGTACGCATAAAAACCACATTTCATTTTATAGCAATTGCTTAGAGGTACAAGTTAACGCCACAAAATAAATTCCCAAATTAATATAAATTAAATAGTGCTAATGAAAGGAAAGTTCTCGGGACTCCAGGCGAGGTCACCCATGAGGGTCGACGTGTCGGTCTCTTCCATTCTACATCTACATACATTGAGTCCGTCTTCAGGACAAAAGTGTCTTCTGTTGATGTCCTCTCCCGAATGAGAACTCTTTGATACTCCGGGAAAGCACCAGATCATTCCTAAATACTGCTAATGTTCATAAACATCCATTACTGATGCCTTATGTTCCTACATCTCTTCGTTCTAATCGCTTATTACATGCATGTCAATAAAAGAGACTATAATTTATTTTCTGTGGCATTAACTGTGATTTTTATTTGCATAAAAATTTTTTAAATTCAATTTTAGCTGCTGTATTTCTTTTTAAAATAAACTAAGCAGCATAATGCCACAGGCCTCGGATTTTCGCAAATATTATAGGCAACCTACTTTAATAATTCCAAATTATGATCACAAATAATGTTCTTGGATAAAACATTTTTCTTACTTTACCACTTTTTCCTGAAATCTAGTGAAGGTAGTTAAATGTTAGAAAGGAGTTCCAGTTGGTGCTCTCAAACAGATATCTGGCTTGCTCGTAATTGCAGTCCTCTTCCCACGGGAGGCCCACTAACCACAATGGCGGCGGTAATCCCTTTTCTTTTTTATCACTTGACTAATTCAACCTAAGATGTAACGAGAGTTCAACTCAAAGTTCTCTAACACGGCACCAAGCGTGCGTGAGCCTTATCTCGGAACATTTTCCTTTTCGCGTCTCGTCTGGCGAATTTTATGCCCGCAATTCCTTTCCATTCTTCGCTAGATTGTCGTTACACTTTGTGAGAGTAATGCCCCTTAAGAATATACCGACGGCCTCACAAAACCTTCTCTTCGTGGTATTCCGCGTTGTAAAACCACTTTGCGAGCGGTGTTCAGAAATATGACAAAGGAATAAGAAATAGAAGGGTTGAATAACTATCAAGAGAAAGATGAATGGATTGGATAGAAATTCAAGATGGAGCTAAATCTATGAATCACATGAAAAGATCATCAAAGTCAAATGATCAAAATCACATGAAAAGATCACATCAAAGGTAAAGCAACTAAGAAGCTCGGTTTTATAAAGCGCATTGTAGGTATATGCGATGAAAAACTCAGAGAGCGATGCTATTTCACGTTAGTTAGGCCCCAACTGGAATATGCGGCGAGTATACGGGACCCAGCGGATGAAACGAACTCTCGCGATCTCGAGAAAGTGCAGCGTAAGGCGATACGTTTTGTTAAAAAGTACTACGATAGAGAAGCAAGCGTAACGCAAATGCTTTCAGACGCAGGTTGGGAATCCTTGAAAGAAAGGAGATTAGAAGCTAGGCTGCGATTGTTAGATAGACAGTGCGTTTGCGGAAGACGTAATGAATATTATGCGCCCCCCTGCTACTTTGGCCGATCCGACAGTGAGCGTAAAATAAGAGAAATAGATGCGAGGACAAGTTGTTTTAGGGACTCATTTTTTCCGCGAACGATACGCGATAATAATAAATTATAGAAGTAATTCTACTCTTGGTGTTTACACCCCCTGCCACACGCCGGAAGGCGGCTTGCAGGGTATTTATGTAGATGTAGATCATGTTAAACGTAAAACAATATGATAAAATGTTTATATTTTACATTTCAATCCCAGATTCTAAAAATTTTACTGACAAATAAATTTATGATACAATAGACTGTTTATAGTAGGTAGAATTTTAGGGTTCGTAAAAGAGCGCGGTCTTGTTTTGTTAACGCTACAAATTTTAAAAGGGAAACGTATTACATGAAAGTCCCGCTATGTGCAACCGAGGAAATTGCAATAATTATCAGAGATTTAAAAAAATATTTAAAATTTATTTTCCAGAGCACTGACAAACATCCGTCATAGGAAAATTACAATAGACAAGCACACGCGACCATTCTCTAGCTATAGGATATAAATATATTCTGTAAATAGGATAAATCCAATTAGCCGACTCCTTTGGGCTGGAGCGCTAGCACGCAATCCGCCGAATGATGGCAATTTAACATCATCGAGTCACTTAAAATAGCAATGTATTCTTTTCTACTGCTAAATTAACGGAAAATTGTTCATAACATTACTCAATATTAATATTCAAATTAAATTGACTCCTTAAGCCGTTAGATGTAAAGATAATAAAAATAAAACTTATCTTTGGTGTTGCCTTTGGTATGGTCCAGTAACGTTTCAGGGAAGCACACGCGTATCAAGGTACTATATACGCATTTCGAGAACTATGTTCTCATCTTCAGTAGTTTGAATCTGGATTTCTTGTGGTGTGACGTAGTAGTGTAAACAAGTGGGGGGAAGGGATTGGGCCGCGGTCACTATTCATTGTTGGTTTTTGTTTATGTATGAAAATACTTTCGTAAGCATATAATTTAGAGTCGTTTTTAACGGTTTTTAACATTTTCAAATCTTCTAAGTGTATGGGATTATTGCAATTTTGGATGTCTAATGTTACGCTTGATTTATTCAACATATTGTTTTTAATATGAGCTATATGTTCTTTGAATCTGGTTTCAATTTTCCTTTTACTTTGTCCTATGTAACTATTTTTGCATCCTTTACAAGTTATCTGATAAATTCCGGATTTTTGTGTATTGGGAATGTTGTCTTTGGGATTTTTAAGTAAATTTTTTAGACTGTCGTTATTGATGAAGACGGGTTGCATTTCATGTTTTGAGAAAGTTTGTTGTAGTTTGTTAGTGAGGCCCGGTGCAAATGGAAGTTTGATAAATTTCTTTGTTTTTTCTTTTTCGTTGGATAATGTGGTGTGTTGTTTTAATTTTAGTCTGTGGGTTTGTTTTCTTAAGATGTTATGAATGATTGTTGTTTCATAACCATTTTGCATGGCGATATTTTCTATGTATTTTAATTCTGTTTTGAAATATTTTTTGTTCATCGGTATGCTTAATAGTCTGGTAATCATTGAGTGGAAAGGGGTGAGTTTTTGTGATGATTGGAGTTATATGGTATGTACATGTCATTATGTGTTGGTTTGCGATATATGGTTAAGTTTAATTTATTGTCCTGTCTAATGATTTTTAAGCCTAAAAATGGTAGACTTTGATTTGCTTTTTCTTCAACAGTGAATTTAATGGATTTTATTTTATTTCAATATTCTACTTTAATCAACACTGTGTTAAATTAATTTCTGCAACTTCAACAGTGAAATATCTCAATAGATTATATATATCTTTACTTTAAAAATAATGCTATATATTGCCTTTCCGGCAATATTCCTACGCAACTATTACTATCAACTTCCATTTAAGTCTAAAAATGGTAGACTTTTATTTGTTTCTTCTTCAACAGTGAATTTAATGGAAGATGAATGGAAGATTTAATTTGAATATTATTCTAACAGCCGTGTCTCCTTTTTTTCTTTCTATCCATTACTCAATATAATAAAAGTTTTCTATAAATAATACGAATGAAAACAGAAACTAAAAGCATATGCATGTATGGTTACATGAAGCTTGTGAGAGACTATGTCGTGGAAGATCGGTTACTGAAATGCTGTCCGAAAAGTTAATTTCCTATGAGTTTTTCACTAAAACATTTACACTGCATGAAATATAATCCACGAAAACCTGACAAAAATCACGTTATTACAAGCCATAGGATAGGAAGCATAGAAGGGAATCGATCATACTTCAGAAAGTAATGCGTAAACCATACACTATATTGCAACAAAAAGAAAGATATTTGATTCTAACCACACTTCCTCGCAATTCACGCAAAGTTTTGACTAAATTGAACCGAGTGTTTGAAATTAGTTAAATACTTCATCAATTTTACAGTTTAAAGTCGTATTTCACCTTTCCTTTGATCGTAGTGGATCGCCTTCCATGATTTTATGCAACTTCTCACACAATTCTGGCTCAATCGTGTACGTTAAATATAAAATATTTCTAACGTATGATGACGAGTATCGGTTGTTTATTAGAAATGGATAGATAAACAGGTAGGTTAGATTAACAAATGTGGAAAATAGCCCCACACGAAGTACATTTTGCATATTTTTCACTATTGAAGCTGATGGATACAGAGGTTACAAAGAGGTTCAATTAGAGTAAGAACAGTGATGACTACTTTGTGTCTGTCGTTGACTACCACACTGAGGAAGTGAGGTTAAAAGCAAGGATGGTTTCTATAACTAGCTATTGAACGCCAGAAAGGAGGTACTTGATGGAAATGGCAGAACTTGCAAGAGGTATAAATGGTTATTACACAGAGTGTCGGCAAAAGAAGGTCCTTCACCTTGGATAGATGCACGGAGCAGTGAATCGTTACAAATGGCTGCAAAAAAAGAGACTCGGGTTTATTTTTCTAATAGGACTGTTCGTCTTCCGTACTCACCATAAAAGTAAAGACTGCGACTGCAGAAGGTACAAAAGACCACACTTCAACTGCAGAAGGTACAAATGCTAAAATTTAACTCTTGTAGAACTGACAACAGAAAATGAAAAAATTCATCAAGTGTGTACATTTAACATAACAAGTGTTCTACTTTTCGGTAGGTCCATGTGACAAACATTATCATTTCATCGAATAATAATATTTATTATTACTAATTACAAACACTCAATACGACGAAAGAAAAATTAACGGATTTAAATGGGGACGGGATGGGTTACAAACAGTTTTATTATATTTAACATTAGTTATTTAAGCGCCTCTGTTTGAGTTTTATTCTCATTTTTAATTTCAACATTCACTCAGTTTCTCCTCTCCTAACAAATATATTTCTGCAATTTTCTTTCATAGTTCTTAAATAAGTTAGACTGTTATTGAAGTTGCTGAAGTTGGTTGAAGAATTCGACCGTGTGTTGTTTCTAAAGCGGTCCATTAGGTGTTCCTTAAACAATCGGAGCCGTTTTCAGCGTCTCGGAATACAAACATAAAAAGGATTAATTTGAGATTTGTTAATTAGCTATTTTATCATTGATGAACAATGATCTCATCCAAATTACGGTTATTAACATTCAGGAAGATGCAATCAGATGGACCTCATTCGAGTGAAAATAGCCCATGAAACTTCCAATTTAAGGAATGAATTTCGTAGTTTTTCAAAATGGTTTTAATTAGCTTATTGCTTTGCCATCACTTGCAGGCTTTATTTGACAGTATTTAATTAGAAATTATGGTTCTACAAAATTGACCCGGGTAGCGAAGGAAGTAAAATCGATTCTTGTTTTTGTCGTGGAATATGGTTTTTATTTAAAATTCCAAGTAATATGATTACAAGACGGAATATTAAAAACTTTGAAGCAAAACAAGGAGTACAACAAATTCAATTTTTGAGTCAGAGTGCATCTATTTTCCTGTAAATGCACATTTTAAATTTAAGTATACGTAAAATCAACAGTAGGAAGAAGATGGTCGATTGAAGATGAGAGAAATTACTATAATTTCTGAACTTTCAGCGCCAGTAAACACATCGCAGTACGAACTAACGAGAAAATAGAAGTGTTTCTAACAATTGATGAGAAATCATTTATTAGGATTAGCCGTCAATGAGGACCTAAGGGGGACACAACGGGGGGGAACTACACAACTAAAGGAGGAACCCACAGAATAACCCCAACTGCTATGCAACTGGTTGAACGAAATTCCACTGTACTGCGGTATGCGAAAAAAGTTATATTAAAAATAAATTACTTCCTTTTTATATTATCCTTTTTTTAGGTCTTCGTTTGAGTCATGCTGACCAATTACAGGAGTATTTTTACGATAAATAAATCGAAGCGTGCAACTTACGGAGAGTAGACTCGTTTCGAAGTCAGCCATTAATCAGGTCCTAAGGTGGGGGTCCGGAGTAGGGTAGCAACAGCAATAGAACTGTCTTTGAGTACAGTTAACTTTAAAATTTAATTTTACTAAACTTATTTTCGACGTATTACTTTAACTCCTTTTATATACAATAATGAAATACGGAATTCAGATACCCAGAAAAAAAACTAATGTTCTATGAATAGTGCTGGCCTTAACCTGGTGATATTCCATGACAACAAAAGGAAGTTTTCTGATTATTTAGAGCTCATAGTCTATGGCGACATTGAAAATAGAGAGAATTAAGTAGAGTATACTTAAAAAGCATCAATATATTCGTCAAGCACTTTTCCCAGAATCTCTTAATCCCTAAATGACAGCTGCTTTGGATCGGTGAATTAAGAGCGACCAGAGGAATGGCTCGGAGTGGAGCGACAGCATCGGCTGGAGGCGTAACTAGGGAGGCTATGAGGAAGGTCCAGGGTGGCGATGGGACGTTACTGTTTGTCCCACCACCAAACCTGGATCTCCTCCAGCTTCCGGCTTTCATCCCAAGGCGCATGTTCCAGCAAGTGGAGGGACCACAAGGAGTCACGTCCCCAGGGAATCATCTCCAACGTCAACAGAATTCTCGAGGATAAACTCATACGTTCAATTACGGCTAACACCAATTTTACGTCAAAGTTATCAAACATGAATAAAGGGCCTGATAGATACCTGTCAGAATATGGCGAAATATTATTCAAGAGGAAAAATATTTATTCATGAATGATAAGATTATTTCTTGGCCTTGGTATAGGTTAAGAATCCTTTAATATAAGAATATCAATTTATATTTACATATTTTAAAATTTATTGTTTATGGTGAGCCACTTAAACTAATTCGGAATATATTATGAACATTTACACGAATTTTAGCGAGAACTATGTAGGGATATTATAAAATATACATGTATATGAATAAACAAACCATTGCAACAATCCAAAAAACCATTACAATAAAATTAGAAGCATTTAAAAGCAATAAATAATAATTTCAAGAACCATGAAACCTTTAGGTATACAAGTATACCATATTCATAAGGTAATTATAACACTTTGATTTAAATATATGTACATCTTTGGCATGTTTAAGAGCGAACAATGAATTCCGTAAATTTAATAATCTGCATCTAACATACAAACAGAAGCAATATCCATGTCAGTATAAATAAGTTAAGTTTTTTGGCCTTTACATTATAGAGACAAATACCGTAATCATAAATATCTACGTATTCTTTTGATGCATTTCTTATACTTCATTAAATACAATATGCGATCCATTTATTCGTTCCTTTGAAAATCTTTTGAATTAATTAGCCCATCTAATTTATCCCGAATGGCTTGACAGCAAAACGCTAGATTTTCAGCCAAATAATATTCACTAAAACCCAATCTCTTTTGTTTCGTACATGGCGTTCTTTTATAAGTGCATCTTAATGGAAAATCCGAGAGGGATGATCCTTTGATGGAACTTTGACAAGGAACAAATTTGACGGCAGCCTCACCACGGCCATAGGAGGAACTACTGAAGCTAGGGAATTAAAACTAAATAAATGAAGGATATATATTAGAGGAGTTTTCGAGTGACTTGGCTTCTCTCCAAGGATCTGAACTCAATAATGGAGGAACCTCTTCTTCAAAAATAAATGAATGAAGGAAGAACATCTCTCCTTTTCCCGGAGATGCTTTCCTTTCTTTCCGGAACCATCTCGCAAATCGTAAATCTTCAACGGGCATAGATGTAGCCTATTCTGGAAATGGAGCTCATTGATGCCAAGTGAATTTCCTTCGCCGAGTAATTTACTGAGAGCCCTTACGCCTTCATTCTGGTTAAAGATGTGTAACATCTTCCATTTCAGAAAACATTAAACTGAGTCTGTATTGTTCAACAATAACATATACTGAAGGGCACAAGTCCGAAAAATGTGCAGAAAAACAACGAAAAAGGTCTGTTTTATTAACAGCATTGTAGGTAGAAAAGGTTACTGAGCGATGTTATTTCACCACAGGCCCCATCCAGAATAAGCGATGTGGGATGCACTTTATACCCGCGAACTCGAGGAAGTGCAGCGCAAGACGATACGATTTGTTAAAAAGTGCTTCGGTAGAAAAGCAAGCGTTGAGCAAATGCTCGCAGACGTAGGTTGGGAATCCTTGAAATAAAGGACATTAGTCAGCAATTGCTGAAATCAGAGAAAGTACATTAGCGGACGACGTAATTAGTATTTTGCGACCCCCTTCAGCAACTTCGGCCGAACTGACAATGAGCGTAAAATGAGACACATAGAAGCCGGTTTAAGGACTCGTTCTTTCCGTGAACGATGAGTGACTACAATAAGCTAAAGAGGTAACTCGAATACTTGGTGTTTACACCCTCTTCCACACGCCACTTGTAAGGTATTTATGCAGTTATGGATTATTACAATGGATTCAAAAAAGGTTATATCAAAGGATTTGTTATTCTTTTCACATTCTTCGGTGAAATCTGTTCAATCTGCGTAAAAGTTAAAGTGAGTTAACGAAGCTCATCTTAATTTTTTTCACTAATTTTAAAATAACTCCTTTAATATGATTTTATAGATGCTGCGAATGTTTATCAGACAAGATATCAAATATATGCCTGAAGCTAAACATTCTTGAAAGTGTCACAGGGCGTTTTACCTGGATTGCGATTCTTTTATACATTCCTGTGATTTTTAAGAAGATGGTTCACAGTCTGAGTTGCATTCGTGGATTTACAAAACAGCAAACTATCTGTCAAAGAAGTCCCGGATGAAGAATTTCAACCTGAAGCCTTTCTTGGCTACCTTTATAATCATAAGTAGTATTTTATAAATAATTCATTATGATTGATATAAAACTTATTTACAATTTGAATATAAAAAGTCATCTTTCTTGAATGGCACCTCTTACGAACGAGTTTCCCAGTGCTCTTGTAGTGTCAATAGTGACGGTATATATGAAAAACAATTACCTATATTATTTAGTTGAATGAAAATGAAATGTGACTACGTCCATAGAAAATATAGTTGAGAAAACAACACTGGTTTTGAGGTGGTGTTCTTATCTTCAGAATTAAAGAAATCATTAGGCTTAGAATGTTTTTCAGGTTTAACTATTCGAATGGAATTACAGACAGCAAAAGATAGATGGAATATATTTATTTATTTTATTTATCATGTTCACTGCAATTTGGCCTTCTAGCCAGGTGGTAGCGATACATGTTTGATTATAGAGTAATATTGGGTGGACATATTAATATAAATATCGGATGGAGAAAACGCAATATATGAGGACTCAGCCATCTATAATAGAATTTTAGCACTGCGTACACCGTAGGTTCAACTACCGTTATATTGAAACATCCATACGATCTACGGGGCACCGTAGATCAAGAGTTTCAGTATACCGTCAACCAACAACAACAACCCGAAGGCAGCGCGTGTTGAAATCCTTCCCTGTTGCCTTCACCACCTCTTCTTGTACCTCCCTCCTTCCATTATCATAGGGTAGTTCCTATAATTTGTCCAAGCAAAATGATATCGCCCCATTTGGAGAATCGCAACCATTCTTGCTTCGCTATATTGGACTCCTTCCGTCGACGTGGGAACTCCAAAATTAAACGTGCCCGTGAGACCGACCTGGACAATGTGGAGTTTTGCGCATGCGCACAGAGACATTTAGAACATGTCGGTTAACCGATAAGCCCTATAAGCCGATAAGTGCTAAAACTCTTTAATATTGAGGAAGTAAGGCGTTAAGTTCGTTCATCGGCCTTTTTCAGACAAAACTGTAAATAGATATTATACTCTACTGTACTTCTTGATTCAGAAAGGTTCTGCAATTTATGGAAGTGATTGATCACGATCACGGGAGTGATTCCAAGAGCAGACTACTAGGCGAGAGGCCGCCTAGTAGTTTGTTAAAAAACATTTTGTTTAACATAAATAACGTTAATATACAATGTAGAATGTTAAAATTGTATATGGTGTGATTTAAGGGTCTTTAAGTTCGCGTAAAACGAATTTATGTCACATATATCGAAGAGTTCACGTAAATACTGCCGACGACATTTAAACGTAATACTGCCGTCATCCGTGGTTAAACAAAGGGATAACTCACTATAACAGTATTCTACATATTATGCTAACTGTCAGATTGTCAAAATTAATATAACATAGTTTTTAGGTTAAGTTTAGTTGTGAGACGCGCTCAGTTGTCGCAGGCGCTCAGTTGTCGCGCGCTCAGTTGTCCGGCCACGGCTGTAGACATAGTGAATATGAAATTTAAGTATGTACAGGCGTAAAGTACTTAGGAGTTGAAAAGTAGAAGATAAAAATGTCCATTATAATAGCAATATTGGTAAAGTCAGAAAAAAACACCACTTTATTCCTTTTGCACATTATTCTTGCGTATTAGAAAATTATGTGGCTCTTGTGTCTTTATTGGAATATTTTAACGCACTTTTAAACAATCTATGCCCTATCTCTTTCATTGAGCGAACGCTACGCGATAGAAATACACAAAATAAATTTTATATTATATTTTTATAGCAAATTGCATGGTTTAGGTTTTCTTAGTCTTTGGCCGATACACGAGTTGAACAGTATGAAGTGAAGTCTTTGACCCCTTCGATGCATTACGAGTTAATCCATCGCTTTTTTTAAGTTCGCGATTCAGGTGACGCCATCCATTAACATTTTCAGCGATTTATAGTATCCTTTACATCAATCGTTCTAAATATGGCATGGGGACAAAGAATTGTCAATTTTCTAATCGCTGAAACAGCCTTGTAAATACATACATTCCTATCTTTCGCCATACAGATAGAGAAGCCCTATACTAGTATAAACAGTAAAAAAATATTTATAAACTATTCAAAACGTTCAGTAACAGCTCCGCTAGGTCTCTCGCTTACTTTTAAAGTATTTCATTAACGATGCGCAACATAAAAATTCACGTTCCTTAATTCTCGAAACAAAATCATCGTTCCATATTTTTCAAGCGATGTTTTAAGAGGCTCACAGACATCCGGAATAATTAAGATTTTTCAAATGTTTGCAAAAGACGAATAACTCAGATGGCAAATAGAAGTGCGACACCAAAGCTAACGAATAGATTGATTGGTGATATAAAAAGTGTACTATTTATCCGGAATGTCTTTCTTCTAATTATCTAATTGGTCTTATTGATTAAGTAAGATATACGCTTGCAGTCGCCATCGCTGGCATCTTCAGTAAGGGTTTCGCATCCTAGCAACTTCCCTTTTCTTTATGCTCTCAACATGAATTTCAGATAAAAAGAATTAACATTTCAAACTGCTACAATATCTTCATTGGGCAATTTGAGAATTGAGAGATATGTTCTGAGGTCTGGACGCATAACGATGAAGATAAACTATTCCGAAACAATGTTTCAAGATTTATAAGAAATGTTGTTTTCAGTCCGGACTAGGCATTGAATGTCTTCAATGAGAGGAATACCTGCAATTACCACATTGGGTGGGACACACATTTCTTTCAAATACGTTTAAGCTGCGGTTAATGAACATTAAAGCATAACTACGACAATGGAATTAGCAAATCGTGAGACGCATCCTAATCTTTAATTTCAAAGCAATAAATGGAATAAAACTTTGCAATATGATTGAATGAAGTGAAAGGAAACTCAACTCATATGCTATTTCCCGTAATTTCTGAAGTAAATTACACGAACTCTGGTGACAAATTTTTGTGGTTTAAACCCAGGAATCTCCTCATGCTCTTAAAGACTCCTTAGGACCAAGTCAACACTTGGCCTTGTTAGAACTGCACCCAATGTTTCAAAATGTATGTAGAGTAAGATGGAGGAATTCCTCACTCAAAGATCAAACCACAAAGATTATAATTAAGGAAAGTATTCGGAAGGAAATACTCTTAATATTATTCACATTTTCATCTATATAAATACCCTGTAACCCACCTTTCGGAATATGGGAGGGGATTCTTGATTAGAATAACGTTAAAAATTCTTTTTGAGAGAGTTTACCTAAATAAATACTACTATATCTATTCTTTCAATGAATAAAATCTAGGTTCGACCTATACACGAGAAAAGTACAAGAGTCATCCAGAATGTTCTACCCGTTTCGAAATAAAAACTTCGGAAATCATATTTATATATCACAGTCCTTATTATTTGACAATATACTTTTTAATTCCACATGTTGCAATTAAAATTAATCCACTACAAGTAGCTTCGCACGTATTTAAGAAAAGTCTTGAGTCGACTTATCCACGAGTATATACGGTATTAAAAAAATCCAAAGTGCACAATATTTCACGTATTTCTTAGCATACAGTTGCATTAATACTGAGATTAATCGCCACCATCAGTCAGACACCAAAAAAGTTCCATATTTCCGCTGTCGTTTCGCACTTCTAAAATGTGCGCGAATATATAAATAAATAAATAAATAATGTCTTCATTTTGGGCAAATTTATATTTACAAATATATTTATAAGTATATACAGAGGGAATTCAAGCAGCTTTCATTGTATTCACAAATCATCGAAAATTCCTGCACTAGTAAATAATTTACAACGCGTTTGTAATCCGACGATATTACTCCGAATACCATTGACAGATTATTAAATGCTCGAAAATCTCGCTTTTCCTCTTCAATTATTAATTCAAAATTTCCACGCTGAGCCAATCAGATTCAGCTTTACTTTGACATGCGATAGCACACATTTCCTCATATGTTGATGCCCGGAGCATGCGAAATAGATCGACGCGGGATTTATTAAAAATCATACATGTGGATTGCCCCAAAAAAATTAGAAAAGTTTTCATTTCATTTTCATTTCGAGAGGGGACACTGATTCAAATAAAACATGGAAATTTTCTAATAAAGCTATTAAGTTGACTTTCAAGCGCAAGTGGAATGGACGTATTAGAAAGCGGATCAAAAAAGAGAGAATAATCATCATATCATATTATATATAATTTCCCAAGTGTCCGTCCGTCCGTCCCCCACCCTATCTCAGAAACGGTTAGATTTAGAGACACGCGGTAAACTGCGTTGGATTTCTAATAATTGGAAACCCGGCATGCTTCATTTCATCCCCGGAAAGACCCGGAGTCGAAACCCGGAGCTAAAAATGTGTTTCCGTAAGATTGCATGCGATTTTTCATTTTCGAGAGTGCAAGGCTTTCTTTCTTTATTAATTAAAATACCTAAATTTGAACGGATTTCCATCAAACATGCTTCATTTGAAGGTAAAACGTGCATCCAATCTTATTCTTGCCGTGTTTAAACGTTTTATGGTCCAATTTTTAAATCATTTTGCTTTTATTTCGAAATGTAATGGACATTTTCTTCTTTTTCTGCACTCGCTACGGCAACCGTCATTGTTGTCTCGGATGAATAAACAAGCTTTAGAAAGAATGGGTGAGGGAATGACGTTGTTTTCTATTTAATATCTTTAAGCGTCTGTAGCAACCAAACGTTATTTAGAGCAACGTAAATATTTACAAATTTCCTGTGAACTTGCGTTTTCCTGTTGCGCTGAGAATATAAAAGTAATACTTTTAAGCGATTAAAATGAGGTTCAGTTATTCTCGTTGAGTTAAACACTCTTCCGCATTAATTTGGAAAATACTTTAGAATAATATGTGGAGTGATACGACATTCCTCATATCAATATTTCAACATTGAAGAATTATTAGTTGAATCGCGTGAGCGTAAGTAAATGTGACGATATCAAATCAAAAGTACTTCACAGTGTTGGTCAAAAATTGTATACTATAATAGTCTAAGATTGAAATTAACTTTTCTTAAATTAATGATGATTTGCAGTGGCTTAGATGTTCTAAAGTTAAAATCAAGAACTGTATAAATAAGGAATGCCGTTTTGGCCCTGGTCAATATTTGGAATGCTTCTAACCAACCGGGATGTAAATAAATGTAAGTATAATTAGCTACTTTAAATCAAAGCTACTTACAAATGTTTTTATTGAATCAAAACGCATTTAACGTTAGATATCGAAATCTAGGTAAATTGATATTGCTTAAAATATATAATGGTTTTCATTACCTTCAATATTGTTGTCCGAAAGTTATATTGAAGAAATTAAGTATTACTGGAAAAAACGTTATGTGTAGCATCGTAAATATTTGTAATTACATTTTCTGTTCTTAAATGAGCTTTAGATGTAAAAGTAATTAGTGTGTTGGAAACATCGAAAACAGTGATATTTGCTAATTTCCTACGAATTGGAACGTTTTTCAACGTTTGGAACGTTTTGAAAGCAATTGACACGTTTTTGAAAATCATTCTTATAGAATATTTTGTCGAATTTACGAAAGAATAATACGAAATCCCACAAACCAATATTTCAACATTGAAGAATCATTAGCTAAAACCAACGATCGTAAGTAAATATCACACTTTGAAATCAAGATTACTTCGGAATATAATTCAAATAATTAAATACTTTATCAGTCTAATAACTTACTATCAATAATTGTATCCTTATTAAGATATCATGGCGATTTGTATGATAATTTATTGTCGTTTTGACATAAATGTTCAAATGCTATAATCAAGAACTGTGTAAATCAGAAATGTCGCTTTGGCTCTGGGCAGTATTTGAAATGTTAATGGCTAAGCGGGATGTAAACAAAGGTAAGTATAGTTGAGTACTTTAAATTTTAATTACTTCTAAATGTTTTACCGGATACAAACACCTAATTTACCAGACATTGATATTTTAGTTAATTAATATTTTTTAAAATAGAAATTGTTATGCATTATATATTGTATTGTTGTTAGAAAGTGCATATTAAGAATTAAGTGTAAAGAATTGTGTTGGGTGTAAAAATAATTATTATGTGCGAAACATCGAGAAAAGTGATATTTCCTAATTCCCCATGATTTGATGCTTTTTCAAAAGTTATCTTGGTAAACATGAATTTCAGTGTGCTAAACAAAGGTTAACCTAAATGTATGTGGCTTTTCAAATATTATGTACGCAAATATCACCCGGGATCATCTTTTAGCTCAAGATTTTTTATAACAGTGTTTAAATTTTTGTACCGCGAATTAATCATCTGTTTAGCTCAATTAACTCGTTGACAATCTTGAAACTCGCAGGCTTTGAAATTAAAAAATACCGTGATGAGATAAAAAAGTATTCATATAGCGATATAGTTGAAGATTTTTAATTGCTTTGCAAAAAGCTGTGATTAAACGAATCGTTTATAATGTATATAATTCAAAACAGACATAATGAAATTATTTATTGAATGGAGATACGTTTTTAAATATATGAAATAGTCACAAGCGTTAAGTTTTCGCAAATATTATTTTCACAATGCGCGTCAATATTTGCGCGGGATCAGCTAGTACAGTTTAAAACGTCGTCTGCAACATTTGCACGAAAGACAACGGTTAATCTGCTTTATCATTAAGGTATTTGTTTATATGGTCATCATGAGATTGATATACTCGTATTATCAGAACCCCGGCCTTAATTTACTAGAGCGCTATTTCCGTTTTCCGATTTAGGATATAATAGATTAATGATAATGTATTATAAAGACAATATATTATTATTGTTATTATAAAGATTATGAATAATATAGTATTCAATGGGAAATTATGAAGTTCTATTTCAGGAAAGTAATAAAAAATTCGTAAACTGTCTACAAAGCCTGCAAGCATATTATCAAAGTTATTCATTGATTTTTTACGATGCAATTTGGTCAGGTGGAAACGTGTGAGGGAAATTTCAGTAACTTAATATTTTTTAACATTGGTTGACATTCACTAAAAACGGTAGTAAAAGAGCCTCCAAGCTTTCCGTAGGCAGTAGGTTAATATATTTTAAAAGTTGGTCATTAGTTATAGCATTAAATCTGAAAATTCATTGAATTACCATACGTCTATATCAACTTGATTTATACATAAACCATAGAAGTTGATACAGAAATCTGCATAATTCTTATCAAAAAGACTGTAATGAAAATTTGGTAAACATTACCAAGGTATCTTCTAATAATGGGTAAAAACAGGAACAATTTGCGTTCAACTTCTTTACCCCATTTACAAAGAATATGTTTTCGGAAGATGCAGTTGATAGTTGATTGGTCGATCCTATGGATAGCCATCTCTTTCATATAAATAAGTGATATAGTTGACGTTACGTCTGCCCCCCGAAGAAGTCAAGGGATTAGATTCAAGGAAAAGCCGATGAGAACTTTCTTTTTTCGTGTAGGTATGTGACTATAGAAATAGTGGTGCTCGAACCTTCCGCCAAAAGCCAAAATGTTGATAGCAAGGCATAGTAAATCTATAGTTACAGATATAGACCGCTATCTTAAGGAATGACTGTTATTCGAATCAAAGAGTCGGTAAGCAAATACTGCATTACCCGAGTTGGTCGACAATACAATAGCGCCATTGGCGAATAACTGTTCAAAATAGTACTCGAAGAAATTTTACATCACTGAATTCAATTCAACAAAATGTATATTAAACGAGAATTTCATTTATTATTCGCCCTTTTTTGTTATTCGCATGAGGGGAAATTTAATTTAAAACAGGAAAAGTGTTTATTTTATGAAATGGAGTCTTTGAAATGATATTTAATTTCCCAAAGTATCGTTGATAAAACCAATCTTGATAGCCGAGGACAAAAGCAGGAAGTATAGAGGGAAAAAGATAAATTAGGAAAGGAAGAAAAGGGATACACAAGGTCGAATGAGTCAGATCCTTTTTCTACCTGAAATTGTCAAATGGGAAGGACCCTAGAGATGTGTAAGAAAGAAAGAGAGGGTTTTATGAGGGATAAAAAGTGGCCCGTGAGTGCGTCTCAAAGCGAAGGGGCAAGATGAGAGTCTTTCAACGTCCTCAGGTCACGTGATGCGTGGACGGATGAAACTGGAGGAAATATGTGGGAGCAAAAGGAAGAATAGGTGAGGCTTTAGAGTCGCCGCAGAAATAGCGGGAGACAAACACGCAAGCACATCTTAAGGTTCGCTTGGATTTTATCTAACAACGAGATGAAAAGAAAGACGGAGATTTCGAGGGGACTAAACCGAAAGTAAGCCAAAATATAAAATGGAAAACTTACTCTCGGCGAGACTAAGGAAATTGAGTACATAAGAATTTGCTGAAACAAATCACCTCTCTCTATCACCATATAGTAAGTTTTCCATTCTATATCTCTCTATCACCACAGGAGAAAAGCACGCTATTGATTTCTGGCGAGAAAAATGGATGACTGCTCATGTCAGCCACAACGAAAAATTGTTGGTTGCACGAACTTCATTGCTTACCTTAATTTTTAAATTTGAATCTATAACCGAATAGGCCTTATCCAACCGAGCGGCGGTGTTACAGTGGCAACACCAAGGTCCCGGGATCGATTCCCGGCAAGTTAAATTTTTCTGGTAAAGGAATGTGTTCGTAGTAGTTATTAAATTGGATGTAATTGTGGTCCTCATGTTTCCATTATAGAAATAGCAACAACAACACGGTCTGCGGGCCAAAATGCGGCCTGTTAACCCGCCAACCTTCTCAAACTTTTCTTAATGAATTTCCATCTCAGAAATTAATTTCCTTTGATAAGAAGTGCAGTTAATAGAAAACATTATGCAATCATACTCTAGTACTATCCTTGTTTTTCCTTAAAATTTTTGAGTTCAATTATTTATTTATATAGAAGGAGCATTTATTGGCAAGGTTAGGCCCAATTGGGCTTCTCTTCCAATTAACTTCATATATCGTTATGATATACACAAAGATAACGTGAAATAAAAAAAAGTGGGTGCGGGAAAACATTTCAGCAACTGAAGGTGGCAAAAGTGAAAACCACATTGTGGAACAAAAATTTCAAAGAATAGGGGGTGAAAAATATCCTCAAGAACACTGCATAAAAAAGTCAAAGTAATTTACGATGAAAATGTTTGCACTTCAAAAAGTACAGAATTAGTTTATAATGAAGAAAGAATCGGAAAGGAAGAAGAAGAAAAATTCAAGAAATATATGAAAATACTAAATTTTACTTATCTAAACAACTAACACTACAAAAACATCATTCGTATGTGATTTGAGCGTAATGTAACATAACATGTAACACAATCTAACAGAGTCACCAGCACCATAAAGCCCTCAAAGGTTGATAGAGAAACCCAATGCGCATTTCGAGAGCAGCATCCTCAGGGGTAGAAGCGTGACTGAGTGTGGGGACTAGAATAGAGTAGGTGCGTGTAGAAAGCAAACGAGTATCACTCGGCGAGATCTAGCAGGCTGAACAAAGTTTTGTCAAAGCCCAGGTCGTCGTTCATAACATTATTACGATTTTTGTAAATGTGTAATTTTTCCAAGCATCTAAACCATAATTAACGAAGTGAACGAAATTTAAATCCTTAATAGTAATATTATGAGCGAAGTAGTATATATTTCAGGTCGGTATTGTTCAGTGGTAAGTTTACCAATCTGTGCACCAAGTGGTGAAAAGCAGCATGTTTGTATTGTTGAGGATGGAAAGATGAGTTTGGGATGAAGTTATTAGAAGAGGTAGGTTTTCTATGAATCTCAAACTCAAAGTTTGTTGAAGGTCCTTAAGACCTTCACGTCCAAAAAAGGCAGAGAGTTATTCTGTTCAACTTCCACTGTAAATTTAATAGAAGGGAACAGATCGTTTAACTTATTTTAAAACGAATCAATGCTGAAGAAATGCAGCGAGAAGTGTCAAAAACAGTAAAAATGTCATCGACATATCTCAACCATATATTGGGGAAGTAATCTAAAGTATTTTTACATGTGTCCTCAAATTGTTTCATAAAAACGTTTGAGAAGAAAGGAGAGAGTGGTTTCCCCATGGTAGTACCGAAAGTCTGTTCATAAAATTTTTTATTAAATTGAAAAGCATTCTGGGTCATACATAATCTAGTTAGCATTAAGAATTCCTCCACCACTGTGTCAGAGTAACCAAAATCACAAAGAAGTGATTTAAAACATCAAGTGTTTCTAAAACTGGAACACTGGGGAAAAGATTACCAACATCAAAGGACACCAAAAACTCAGTACCCTTAAGGATGATGTTGACAATCTTGTCAGTGAAATCAAATCAGTTTAAAATAGAATGGTTAAAACAAAAGGGCATGGATTTAAATTGAGATTTGAGCCATTTGGCAATGTAGTAAGTGGAAGAGTTTAGAGCAGAGGCAATTGGTCTTACAGCAATATTATTTTTGTGTATTTTTGGTAAACAATATAATCTCGGTATAGAAGGGTTAGATACAGACAATTTGAATTTTAGAGATGGAGAAATTAAATTAGGATATCTCTTTAAAGTGTCTCTCACTTGAAGAACATACGTGTTCAAAGGCGACCTGGATAGAGTCACATATGGACCGCTGTCGATGAAGGCTTGAGAATTTGTCAAATACTGCTCATTGTCCAAAATAACAACAGTGTTGGCTTTATCGGCTTTCATAAATAAACAGTTTTTGGATCTCTTAACAGTGTTGAAGTAGCTCTGGAGGGTGAACTGGATTTTTAATTTTTGGAAATAACAGTCCTACAAGAAGACCTGATCAGGTTTTTTACTTTGATGTCACTGTATTGAATACCAGATTCAGTAAAAGTGATAATCTGATCCAACGGATTCATTTTACGAGGGAGAGCAAACTTTAAACCAAGGTTGAGTAGAGCAAGTTCTGAAAAAGATGCAGAGGATAAGTTTTTGACAGGAGAAGAGGTAGCCAATGCAGGAACAGACTGGGAAGAAGAACCGCAAGATACAGATCTAAATTTAAAACGTTCAGTGTGTGTACGACTCCTATTACAATTCAAATAGGAGTTATGTACTAAAGATTCGAATTTCCAGTTTAAGTTCTGAGATTTCTTCTGAAATGTTGACTCTGTGGACACTGACATGTTGTCCAAGAATCCCAACCATAAGGAGAAACCCATATTGCCATGGTCTTTTGTTAATTTTAAATGTAAATTATAGGCTCTGATCTCTAAATTACACAGCCTGCTGTAGAGAGATTTAATCTCTAAATTGATCTATTTCAGTTTTGCGAACTTTATGCATTTCTACCCATTGAACGATTTAATATTTGGAAAAACATCCATGAATGTCGCTACCAGACCAACTGATCTGCAGCGTTTCACAAAATAAATGTCAGCCTCAATGTTCCTTATTTTGGAATGTTAATTCTGGAACCTGTTGCGATCCGCCGATTCACGGTGGGACCAAATCAGAAAAAGCTGGCCAAAAATCAATTTTTCGACTTTAAAAAAAAATGTTTTGGCAATGTATTGTTGTCCTTCATGAGGACTATCAGATCAACCTGTATTTGAGTCTCTGTGGTTCGGCATTTAGAGGCTATAACCGGTCAAAGTTAAGGAAAAACGGCTGTTGACGGCCGTCGAAATTTTTTCACACTTCATTGCGTGAAATGTGTGTGGACAGGCTGAGTTTTACGGGCACTGATCAGTACTTTAAGGTGTATGGCGTTTTAATACACATATCTATGAACACATATCTATAATTTTATACATTTATAAAATTAATTTAAATAATTAAAATTAATATTAATATTTCATTGCAAAATGCACTTAATTTTTCGATAAAAAGCACTAAAATTTTTGCCATCGACAATTATCGACCAAGAGATTTTTGCATTGTGATATAGTATGATGTTCATACATTATGAAACAAAAGGAAATTCTTGCTACTATCTGCTTTCTTGCCGTATCTAGTAACTTTTAGGTCGCGCGGCGCCCCGACTATTTCTTCCGGCGCGCGGTAGGTAAAGGGAGACATGTCGCCTCTTTCGAGTTATAATTCATAAAATACGGAGTAAACTTCATGAATAATGTAAAACGACGTTTCCTTAATTCTGTCATCCTTTCAGTTCACACAACAGCCCTCTCTGATTTCTGCTTGACCCCTTAACTAATCGACCATCGCCTTGTACAAGCTGGTCGTGAAGTGGGGGGATGGAAAGTGACTGCTTCTACTCACTTCACACCTTCGCCTAACTCATTGCCTTGCTTAATAAGTGGTCAGAGTTGCTTGGATAATCCCTAAACCACACAGAGTTTTACACATGGAAATATGGAACTAGAGGCGAGAATGTTCAGTTTGTCCCGTAGTCTAGCCAGAGTCACAGCTATTTTGCTGACAGGGAGAAGTACGCAACCAATTCTATTCGCCCAGTATTTAGGAAAGGAGAACTGGACCATATGTATAAACAAAGTAGATCACTAAAGAGGAGGCACGATACTTGAAAAGAGAATGAAATTTTTGGAACCGGTTAAAGTTAATAGCATATTAGTGAAACTCCAGTTACTTTTCACTATGATTGATGGAAAGGTAGTTTGATACAGATTTGTACTTCCAGTATAATTTTAAAAATTACTTTGAAACCGTTTGCTTTAGGTATGCAGTGCGCTCACAGAAACAAGTAGTATGAAGTGCTATATTTGTGGAGCAAGTATAACTTAGATGAATAATTTAAAGCTTATGTCAAAAATGCCATTGGACAAAAAAAGATATTAATTTGGAATGTCTGCTCTGTATTGCTACATTATTTGTTTTTAATCTCTTCTTCACATCTTCTTCCACTTAGACATTAAGCAGTGGAAGGTAAATTTAAAAATGAAAATGTAACATCGACCATCTATTCTTTCTTCACCTGTTAAATATACTGAAACTTTTATTTTAGGGCGAGATTATGCAATGAAAGCAAGATACTGATGTTAAAGATGAAATAAATCATACAAAAATCATTTAGAAAGAAAATGGGACTTATATAGTTATAGTTGACGTTCCAAAACCGGATTATGGAACTTCCAATGACGGATACACTGCCAGGCGCTTTTACACTGATCCTAAAGTGTCTTCGGAAGTTACAGGTCAGCAGCATACTTCCAGTGCTTCATTCCTGAGTATAGTGCATAGTGTGCTTTCTACTACGGCAATATTGTAATATATTACATAAATATCATACAGGGCAACTTAAAACTATGACAAAACCATTGTGTTTTTACCAGGCATCGATAAAGAACTGATTTTCCGTTTTTCAGTGATCCTGAAAGCTTTATCGAGTGGTCATTCGATCAATTACTCTGAATTCACGAAGTTGTGCAATAGCACAGCGGAACTATACGTACAACTGTATGGTTGGTACTGCATGCTGCCCACAATTCACACAATTTTGATTTATGGTGCAGCTATTGCAGAGGAAGCCATTCTTCCAATTGGCCAACTTTCGGAAGAAGCAAGGAGGAGAGAAATGAAGACTTCGTCGATTTAGGGAACATCATTCAAAGAAATATTCGAGGTTGGCTGCTAACGATGACCTTTTCCGGAGGCTTTATTGACTTCTGATCCCATGATTTCAAGTTTGCATGACCCGCCGAAAAAGAAAACGAAGGATATGAATGTACGCAAACTTTTGTTTTTTGAAGATGTAGAGAGTGAATCACAAACTGAAGAAAGTGACGCGTCAGAAGATGAGGATTCTCCGTTTTCGATTTCTAACGAATTCTACCATTTTCTAACGAAGTATAGACATGTAACTTTTATTCGCAATTTTTTCTACATAGGGCTTTTGATTCCTTGTTAGTTATAAATGAGAATGAGTTTCTTATTTTAGAAATATAGAAAATAAAATTACTTATTACAGCAAATTTTCTCGTTTTATTGATATTTTTACTATTTCCATAGTGATTTTTACTATTTCCATAGTGATTTTTTCCGTATCCAGCATAGATACAGTTAAAGTGATGCCAAAATTAAACTTAGAAGGTCAACATTACTCTAACATGAAATTTTCAGCCAATTTATGCTATATTTACTATTTTTGGCCAGCATTTTCTGATTTGGTCCCACTGTGCGACGAAGGAAAGTTGACCACCGCCCAAACATTCCACGCTTGGGAGAACACATCAGGAGCATACAAACGCCGCAATCTTCATCAAGCTCTCAATTCGAAACTTCAAATCTCAACTTCAAGAAAATATTTATGATTTCGTAACAATTTCGTGTTTCGTCGCAATGATTTGTTTCTAATTCTTCAAGAAAAAGCGATCCTTTGTACATCCCTCGGTAGTTTATAGTTTTACATTTTAATGTTCTAGAAAACTTTCCTAATCTCTTAGGAGTCGAAGTAAAATCATGAAAATATTTAAGAGATCTAGAAGCACGATTTGGTTCGTTTAGAATTTCGGTCACATCTGAAAGGATATCGTACATTTCCAATGAATGGAGTAAATCTTCTGAATGCAGAATGTTTCTATATCTCGGACCATTAAACACTTATCTGTGATCTACTCGGCAATTTCCAACGTTATACCGAAATGCCTTTCTCATACGGCTTCTTTCAACGATCTCATAAACGAGATCTATGGGATTCTTGCAGAGTAAGTCGAGAGCCTTTGAATTATCAATGTACACGCGATGGAATGCGAAATTCTGACACGGATCCACCAGAATAGGTAGCGTTCTAAGTCAATATTCATCACAAGCAACGAAATAAAACGATTATATCTTCGGCGCTTAGTGACGTACTCCAGGGATGCATAAATGTTATTCTGGGAAGCGATATCTCTTCACAATGTGGCCTTTTCCAGTCTCATAGACTTTGGCATTGAAGATCGCAGACTGAGGGGAACGGTATATCTACATAAATGAAAATGGAAGTATGTATGTAGCAGCATAACTCGAGAATACAACTTTCATACTTTGAATGTCTTCCCCGAAGAGATAATAATCTTGTTTTTATTTACTTAAACGTTCCCCGTTTGACCCCAGACGAGTGAAAGCGTTTCCATAAAAAAGGCATGTACACCTCATTCTTGACGCTTGCAGGGTTTATTTCTTTCGCAAAATTAAATTAGAATAATACATCACAGAAAATCGAGACAAGAGCCAAGAGAAGGAAAACGGAATAAACATTATTATTTGGTCATGAAACTAAGCTTTCGATTGGGAATTGCAAGAAATTTGATTACATACACGAACATCTTTTAAAATTATTAGTGGTAAAAAACCGAACCCATTAATGACTAAGGAAATTGTTGTATCCGAGCTCATGCATTTTCCCACAAGAATAGAATGGGAAATTTAGGCCAATTTAAAATTAATGGTGAAAATGAATGATAGACTATTTGAAGAGGGGGAAATTTTCTGTGATGTTAGCTTTTGCAGTTAAGATGATGAATCACAGAGTCAAACTTACGACCATGTAATAATTTCCTTAAACAGTCTGATTTGGCCAAAGACAGTTATTAGTTGCTCCGTCATGATCAGGAAGGCAAAAAGACAGATATTTATCAGTCAATGAATAGAAAGGGAAAGATTTTGGGGGACTTTGGGAAATTCTTAGCAAAAGTGGTGAGTACAAGGAAAATTTTATTGCGTATCTAGCGCTTGGGTTAATGTGCGGTTTACATCTGTATTCTTTTTGAGACCTTATGTCGTCAATTTCTGGGTGTAAACCTTTAACTCTAAGTTTGAACCCTTTGTTTCAATATTCGTTTCATATATTGGTAAATGGACTCAAAAGGGACTGCGTGTCCTTACGCTTAATTCGTTACATTTATTAGGTTTTCTCGAAAGTCCATTTTGACTCAATCATTGCGGTATTTCTTAGTCTGTTTTCTCCGTTTAGAATCAGTGGGAACTTCCACTCGTATATTATAAATGGGAAACTATTTTTTTCGCATCTAGGGTAAATTTCGAAATTATATCGCACGCAATTTATATATTTACTCAGTATACTAATATTTATGAACAGTTCAAATTCAGTCACCTCTGAATTAATGTGAATAGTTAAATTCTTAGATAAAGTATCGTTATGTTAAAATGAGGAATTGGTACTGCTGCAATGGTATAGCGCCCTCTGGGAAATGCGACGCATTCTTCGACATCGTCGTTTTACTTAATGTGAACCAAACCTCGACAGATGGACACATCGATTTCGAGAAAATCTGGGAACCGAAATATAAATCCTTTACCAGAGATAATCGTCACGAGATAAGTTATGATAAAAAATTAGTTATCCCTATAAATATAAATAATTAATTTTCCTGATACATCCTTCTAAGGTATTGTGGATTAGTGTATTATTTCGATTCTCTGTTTACTGAAGAGAAAAATTATTCCATCTTACAGTTTTCCTGCACTAAGTCACTTAAGTGACTTAGACGTTATTTATTTATTTATTTATTTATTTAAGTGCACGTGTCGATGTGTAGTTTTAATGTTCAGACGATAAAATTATGCCATTCTAAATTCTGAAACACCTGCACCAAAAACATCTAAGAAGTCAATTTATCGACACGAGCAAATGCATTCTCAGTAGCATGCAAAATAAATTCAGTAAATTTTAGAACGAAAATTAAATATCCAAACATCTACATGAGTTTATCTGGAGGTAATTTGATGTTGACTATACGGTAAATTGCTTTCCGAAAGCTACACTTCATCCGCGAGGCCCTTGTTTGTTCGCTCTGATGGAAAAATTACCATATTACGGTCCATTCATTAGGGAGACTCCCCCCGAGCATTCCAAATCCCATTCGCCGCTGGGTAACGCACTGCGAATCGAAAAGTATTTTCCTGATATTAATAATGCGACTGAACTAATCTCATATGGAGCACTCCGATAGTCAAGCGCAAGTAGCACGCGAAAGAGGATTAACAAAGCACAAGAGATAAATGGAAGAGCTCTCTAATGATCTTTCCACGAAAAATGCAAGAGATGAAAGACGAGATTTAAATAGCGGTGTGTAGGTAGAATGGGGCGTTAGGTAAGCCGATATTTGCAGTGGATGCGATTTAACCTCCAAAAGAAGGAGAAACAGTCAAGAGGCTAATACAGATCCGATAAATAGAAGAATTTTCAAGAATCTTAGAGCGAAAGAGAGGAATTGCGGGAGATAGAATGGAGGAAAAAGGAAGTGGGATTTGATGGAGGGAGACGATGGAGTATAAAAGATGAAAAAAGGCAGGTAGAATGAAATCCATCAAGAACGAAGGCCAAGGTCGGATTGAAAAGGTTATTGGAGGGGTGTGGCTACAGCAAAATGAGGGTAAAACTGAAACTGGAGGGGAAGAACGTGAAGGTACATACAAAAAAGGAGAAAACGTTCGAAAAGATACGTTGGATATGAATAGATATGATGAATAGCAGAAGTTAAGAAGACATTGAAAGAAATGCATGAATCAAATCAAAATAAAAACAGGCAACCAAAAATTCAACATAATTAAAAACGAATATTATTGACAAAAAAGAAAATATACAGCTACAGTAATAGTTGACAAATACAGGTAAACAATATAAATAGTAGTTGAATCGAATTAAGGAAATGGCTGTTGAGAAAGAGAAAAAGGTAGTGCAGTAAAGTACATACATATTAGGTAATAATTTAAAGTGGAACGATGAAATAATAGCAATAAGCGTCTTTGTTGAAGGGCGAGACTTTCTTGTCCCTTCTTACATCTAACCCTTTGATAAAAATAAAGAAACCCTTTCGTGGAATATACTCAGCGTTCTTTTCTTAAGAAAAAATATCGAATGAAATAAAGAGTTGAATTTAGTCGAACGGTACAAGGAGGGAAATATAGAAATTAAATCTTTATTCGTTTACTTAACAATATTCAGGAAAACATTAAGGTCATTTTGGGTTAAATGCGCAATGAGATATATTTGCTAGTTTAAGGTCAGGAAAGGGCTCATGATCATACCTGAGAATGGAAAGAAATACGTCAGTTGATTATTGAAGATGTTGAATACTAGGATTGCAATTAGCTTTCAAAATAATATATGACAGTGAATGATAGCATATACTATTCATCTAACATGTATTTGAAAACAGTGAAAATAGTTTAAAATAATGAACATAAATAACGATAGAAGTGTTTCCTAGTTAATAGACGTATGTATAAGTGGCTAAAAATCATGAGGGAGATGGTACTTTAAGAGTTAATGAACTAATATCTGAAAAGGTGATGCAAACAAATGTGGAAATAGATATAAAGCACTGAGGAATTAAAGTGATGTGAAACGAAAATAAGTTAAATAGTAGGGTACTTGCTGATTTCTTATCATATCATATAAAGAAGGATTTCTGAGAGAAGAATTACATACAAAGAAAAATTGATAATTTACAAAATAACGTAAAATGCGAATCTTAGGTACAAGTGTCTCACCTTCTAAAAAACTGGAATTGCTGGAAAGGAATGAAAGTGAAAAGATGCGGAAATATTTCTTCTGATACCACCGGTAAACAACGTCAGGACTCCTTAAAACACTGAATAATTCTTATATCATCAACTTTTATCAACTAAAATAAACGAACGATAGCCAAGGAAACGAAGATAAGAGGAAATGCATAAGGGTGACAATATAATTGGGTTTTTATAGTTTAACACCGACGTAGAATACAAATTGCCACTCATGGCTGAGTTAGTTTTTCTCAAACAACAACTAATGCAGACGTGCCTAAACATGAAAGTTAAATTAGATTAGAAAAGAAGAAGAAAAATTGAGTAAGAAAGAAGAAAACAAGAGGAAAGTTAAAACTATTTAGGATTATAGAGTTAGAGAAATGTTAAAAGAGGCGTGTTGAAGAGAGAAAAAGAAAGAACATTCTTAAGAGAAACGGTACAGAAAAGAAAGGCGTAAGGGGTCAAGTGGATGACATGAGGTGGAAAGGGTCAGCTTTAGAGCGATGGGATTACTCCAAAAGTCCGGAAATTCCTTATAAAGATGGTCATAGGGGTCCGAAGAAAGCAGACATGGGTTGAAACCAAAGGGCGCGCTCGAGGGGGCAAAGGGTACATGAATAATTCATGCCTCGAACCCTGGCAATATGGAGCCATTGGCGGATGGGCAAACGGACAAGTGAATCGCAAAGGGCCCTTCCTTTCTCTCTGGGGCCCCATTTAGTATTCATCGCTTTGCACTACCATAGAAACACCGCTCATGCGCAATTCGATGGATACCTCATTTTTAACGGCGTTCCGAGAATCTTGGTCTGATACATTCAACGTTTTCGACGACGGTTCGTTGGAAGTTTTAAATCCAAAGGAATCCGTTCACCGAATCGAAGGGTACGGCGAACAGAGTGTCCCAGAACTGCCGCAGGATTCCACGAATTCACTTCAAAGTGGTTCTCGGAATCCAAAACTCTAAAAGCTGGGGAAATAAATTGTGGAATTTTGTTCTGATATGATAAAGAACGAAAATTAATAAATGCGATTAAGTTTTGAAATAAATCTTTCCATCGAGTAAACTGCATCACAGGATTGGTAAATTTCCGTCGTAAAATGTCTGCTTACGATTACAAGTTTGCAGTGATGTATTTGCATCGATCTCTTTGAGAATTGATCCATCTATGTCGCGCTCTATTCCGTTAGTTTCTGATTTCGCTACTCGTTATCCTTTAAACAAACCCGTCCTTTCCTTCCATCAAAGAGGTTTACATCATCGCTTCTGTCACTTTCCTGTAGATTCAGATGTTTCCTTAGTCTCAGGTCAAGTTTCAGTCATACGTAGGTTAGGTTAACGTATTTCATTTGCCTTGGGATTTTTCCTGGGTGAACTTGCGCAAAGTCACCCTTACCCATTCTCGTTTGTTTACAACCAGAAGGGGGTTTCCTTTCCATCAGTTTGTGTGGCCGATACTTCAATGAAGCCAGACCGCGAACGATGCCACCATGTGGACGAACTCGCAACGTCCTTGCCCACAAAGTTTCCCGAATTGGTTGGAGAAATGTTCTGCCGGGATAGCTCAACGGACAGAGTACCCGACCCGTAATTCCCGGTCCCGTCAGACTTTTTTCAAGTCCATTCCTCCTTGGGATTTTTCCTGGGTACGCACCATCTTGCGTAAAGTCACCCTTACCCATTTACGTTTGTAGTAATATTCGTAATAAACAGGCGGAATTCTTTGATCTAACAAGAAAAACATGTGCCGATAAAAGATTAGGAAATGAGAGTTGGCTCAGCGAAGAAGTAGCATCTAGTGAGATGTGTCCTCCTGACTACACTGTATATCGCAAAGACAGAGGTGATAGGTTAGGAGGTGGAGTATTTACCGCTGTTAGGAATAACAGTTAGTCGATTAGAAGTTCTGCAAAACCGAGAAAACTCTGAGATGATCTTGTGCGCAGTGTCTGATAGGCATGGTAAGAAAACTTATTTCTGCTCCTTTTATCGTCTTCCCGACGGTGATGACGAATCCATCGAGGTCCTGCACGAGTCACTTACTAAACTACGAAAGAGTAAGCCCTACGCAACCGTCTTCGTAAGAGGGGATTTTAATCTTCCTAACGTTAACTGGACGAACATGTCCGTCACTAAAAACAGTCGAGATAAAAATGCATCGCAGAATTTAATAGATTTATTTTCAGTATTTCATCTCGTCTTGGAAATCTTCCCTCGTCATAAAACCACATAACGGTGTTTCTCACAGCATCCCATGTGAATCTCTGCAGTTAAGGAATTCGTCGTACATCCCCAACTGTCAACCTGGTTAAAGAATAGTTTCTTCATGGAGTGAATTATGACCAGATGAAGAAATGAAGAAAGGCTCCTCTTCGTCCGAAATGCTGACAAAAATACGACGAGAAGGTACCCAATCGTAAGAAACATCCCATCTCGAGGCAAACGATCGCGGGCCGCGCCGTGTTATGCGTAGTATCCATCATCTTCACCCACGAGCTGAAAAAAAACCATAGTCTACCCTTCCTTGACCTTAAGTATTTCTGATCAGAAGCTTTCCTTCTCTATTTATAGAAAATCCACATGCACAGATCAATTAATTCCCGCTACTTCTAGCCACCATTAATCTTACATACTGGCTAGTATGCATTCCTTAATACACCGGCTTTTTAAGATTCCAATGTTCACGGATAATTTTAAATCTGAACAACAAATAAATTATGATTTGGCTACAATAAATGGTTATTCTCAATCCCTAGTTGATACATTAATTGCTAGAAAGTAGAGGAGACTTGCACTATCTCTACTTTTCTCTCCTACTCCCAAATTAATCACTCCTCGCAGGTTCAAATTAAATTTCATCGACTCTTGCAGTTATAAAGTTCTAAAACATTTTCCCCAAGATATAATTAAGCCAACATTTTATAACAGTTTTAATCTAAATTCTCTCCTCCGAAATAACAAAGATAAACTAGATCGGTTTAAATCGCCTGTATTTATAGATTACAATGTAGTGATTGTAATGCCATTTACATCGGTCAAACAGGCCGAAACATTATGACTCGGGTTAATGAACACCGCAAAGCATTTGAGAACAACTCCTCCCATTCCCACTTTGCTAACCATCTTCTGGAAAAACAACATTCTTCAACATTTACTCCTTTCATTCTCCAAACATGTGAAAAAAGCCCCAAGTTAGATTCCCTAGAAAAGTTCCATATTCTTCAACACAGATATTTCTCCCACTNATCCGCCCTGCCTTTTACACCCCCAGGAACCTGAGGACGCTCTGCACCGCCAAGGATAGGAGAGACCCTGACTCCCTCAGCGGGGTATACAAACTGTCCTGCAACGACTGCCCCTGCCATTATATCGGTCAATCTGGGAGGTCATTAAGGACAAGAGCCTCCGAGCACAGACGTTGCCATCGCACTGGGGGTCCGGGTTCTGCCTTTGCAGATCACCTAATCGCAGAAAAACACACCAGCGATTTCATCCCTCGTCTACTACACAAAGCAGAAAAAGGACGCCGCTTAAATGCCCTGGAGACTATTGAAATTTCTAAGAGCGACAAAAATTTTCTTACTAATGATTATGTCTTCCCTAATGTCTCCCCCCTCCTCTCACTACCTGCTACTTTGTTTCCTTCTCCCCACCCACCCATACCTCCCCCCCTCTCTCATCTCCTATATAATGTCACCAATATTGTATTTCCTCACCAGAAGATGTTAATTCGTTAACGAAACCGGTCGTGAAAATAAAAGAAATTCCCGTGGAAGTTACTAAGTTTCATTCCTTCTGAAATTTGTCAATTTTATTGTGTTTTCAACAATAAATTTACGTTCTTGCCTTTAGAGTGATTCGAATAGACAATGATTATTTAATTCATATCTTAGGGCGAAATTGGACGTAAATGTTTTTATAATTCAAGGAGATGGTTAAAGTTGCCTAATGGGGGGCCTTTGTCGTATATCGATGAAAACGCTGGAATATCATGATGATTGCGAAGTTTGAAATAAATAAGATACGGGGAGAAAACAAATAAATTTCCTGATACTTCCAGCGCCATCTTTTATCCTAAAAAGTAAAGTAAAATACGAGTATCATAATTAATTTAGAGCGCGTCTTCGAGAACTTCCGTTAACCACGCACTCTCGAGAAAATATATAACTTATTTTAATATGGGATATATGAATCATAAATTTAGCATAAGACAATTTTAGATAAGAAAATATAAGATAAATAGGAAAATTGCAGCTACCTTCCAGCTTTAATTTGGCTTCTATGGCTATCCTTTAACAACGGATCTGATTAATTTTGAAATTACGCCTCGAAATTCCTTCTTAGGCTGAAGTAAGGAATCATAAGTTGGAATGCGCGTCGGAATAAAGAAAAGTAAATAAATCTGCAGCTGAAATTATAAAAGGAGGAGCATATTTTTCCGAAGGACACTAAACAAATACACCCGATGTCCGAGAACGTAACCAAGTCAATTACACATGACTGATTGAACCTTGATTTCCTCCTCCATGTCCTTAAAGAATATCAAATATACTTTTGGTGACAGGCGGGTCTTAAGAAAAAGCGTGGCCATCCTAAGCCCATTAAAAATGCCGTCAGCTAAAGGAACCCACGCCTCTAATAAAAGAAGTTCTCCGAGAAGAAAGAAAAAAAGAAGAAATATCTGCTATGAAAACCCCGAATCATTCGGAAGTGTGAAGCACAGGTTGCGCGGGAAAGAGACTAAGCAAACGGGATGTTGAAAAGCGCTACATTTCACTCGGAAACATCGTTTTCTTTTGTCATTCTCAGCTTCAGTACTGACCTAGAAACAGAAAAATCGGTATGCCTTTTTTCCGCGCCCAAAATACACAACGAAAAATATTTTTCCAGAAAGCTCAAGGCGTACGGCACCGCAGGTGAGGAAAAGAAAGAGCAGCCCGAATAAAAATAACGAGGCAAAAACCATTCCACCTATCACCCAGATAAACAAGTCGGGTGAAATTAGGAAGGAAATAATTTTTATTTCAAATCGCATTTATTAACTTTTGGTTCGAAGTGATTTCAATTAAACATCAATGTGTAGATTAATCAGGGAACAGAGTGGAATTTCTTCATTAAAAACAATGCATACGAGTGCGGAAGCCATTTAAGCCTACGGAAAAAGAGCGAGAATGCTGAGATGGCTACCAAAATGTACATCAATTACAGTATTAGCAACTGGTAACAAAATACATTACTATAATTTAATAATTAGTAATATGGATGCTGACTAGCGTTAATATTTAGGATTCTGCAGCCAAAAGAGCGAGACATTTGCTCTGCATATTAAATAAATGCACTGCTATTTGTGAATATTGAAACACCAAGAAGGAAATTAACTACAATGAAATTTTTTGCACAGATTAGGGATATGACAATTCACAAATGATTAGAATTACAGAATTCAGTACGGAAATTTTTCAGAAATTTTTCTACCAACGAAGATTATTTCGCTGTTTATCGGACTCGGCTAACGAATATGGGTTCAGCTAACGAATGTTTAAGTGGATGCGCGCGCAAATATAAAGCAGCGAACAGGTTCTTCCGACATCTTTCCCGTCTGAAATGAGCACACCACAAAGACGCCTGATAACATCACGTTTCGCCTAACGAATGCAATTCCGGAACGAATTTTCTTCGTAAGATGAGTTATAACTGCATATTTCATTCTTTGAGCATATTTACTTATATTTAGGACAGTTCGTGAAGATAAGCGTCCGATATAACTTGGCCGGCGCTACAACCTACACTGCAGCATAAATAACACTCAATCTAGTTTGATTCATTTCATTTTTTTCATATAATGCCTGTTAGTATGAATGTGAAATTGAAATGACATTCACCAATATACTAATCCAGGAAAAAGTCCAGAATCCCGAATTCAAACGAATTTCCGCCCAATTTCCTCCCACATAACGGGTGTTTTATTGAGGAATTGAAAAACATTGAGGATCGTGACTTGTTTAAAGGTCAAACGCCACATAGGAAAGATTCCTGAAAATTCAATTTTGGCAAGACATTTCGCCTCTCTATGAATGGAGCGGAGCCAATACATTACTTGTGCGTCGGAAGTCGAATCCCACGCGAACTCAGATGAGCTGTGTCCTCCTCTTTCTGTCACTGCCTCCTGACATTTCCAAAAATGACGGAGGAAAACATGCATAAAACACATAATCAGCGGAAATACTTATTTTAGCTTCCGTTGAACGTGAAACGTTGAAATTTTAATCATCGACAGAGGATCTACACATCTATTGCATACGTAAAGTATTTTTCCCCTGCTGCATAAATTTAGAATTTTTAACAGAAATCCCACATTTTTATCTCCTATTAAAGTGTGACAGTTAGCAATTTAATCGAAGCAATAGAATACATTCAAATCCTACTTCAAGTCCCTCTATAATTTGCTTCGAAAATATTGAATATCTATATTGATTACCACATACTTCAAGCATAGAATAAAACTCTTGGTTAAGTTAAACACTTTAACGGAAAATAATGTAAAATTGAACATATTGATGGATTCTCGTTTAAGATCACTGTTGCAAAGTTTCATGGCCCTAAAATATTTTTACATGTTAATAACCTTATGAATGCGATAAATTACAATTTCAACCATACATTAAAAAAGATTGCAAGTAAACTTAATTAGGAATAAGGTCAAAATCAACTGAAGTACTTAAATAAATAAATTGCATTATTTTAACGGTGAGAATAATCCTAATTAGTGTCTTGCTTCGTATGTACATACGAGATATGGTGGAATAAAGAATAGTGTTTATTGTAGAATAGTATTGATAGTTCTTAGACTGGAGAAACATTTAGCGATAAATGATTAAGAAAACTTTTTGATAATAATTATTTTAGGCTAAAATAAGCTGTAATTGCATCTATTTATCGTCCAAAGACACTTTATTTTAGTAAGGCAGGTAAATGCTAGTGTGCGCGTCAACAAACTTGCATAAACAGTAACAGAAGAGAAGAGACAGTATAGTGGATTCAATTTGAGCGTCAGCTGAAAACGCTACTCACGGCCACGTACGATACAAAGTGGCGAAACTTGTGTGAAGAGCTTATGCTCTAATAACATTCCGCTAGGCATTGGAGGAAAGCTATTTCCTTTACCTAACGCAAACGGACCTCAGCCAAGCGGCAGAAGTTTAGAAATTATTATTTTCACTGATTCATTATTTCTGTTCTAACATGTTTACTTTAAATCATCAAACCTTCTATATATTCAAATATACTTACTCTAGATTAAAAAAATAAAGTGATGCTTAACACTCGTAAATAAGCCTGCATCAATGGAAACGACATATGTTATTCTTATTGATTCTACGTTTCTATTAACTTTTTAAATTTTAAGATTTTTAAAGATAAAGTATCTGTTTCGAATCAAAAGGGCTCGAATCATCATTATAGTATGGTTAATGCCCTGTTAAATTTACAACTGAGGAAGAAGAATCTTGTCCGAAAAGATCTTACGTTAGTAAAGAGTTAAGGATGTAATATTATTTGTAAATATCCAGGACGCAGGATGAGATTCTCTATATTTCAACAAAAGGCTTGAATTACTTAAACATTTCAGAGAAAGTACGTTATTAAAGATTGATACAATATTATGCGCTCTCCCTGTTACATAGACCATGCGAATACTGTGAGAATTATCAGAGAAATAGTCGCTAGAAATGGTCTTTTTAAGAATTAAATTTTTCCGCGAACGATACGGAAAAGTAATCTATTAGGGAAGTGGAGTAGGAGGAGAGTAGTGTTTATGCACACGCCGAAATGCAACCACTAGGATACATATATAGATGAAAGAAGCCATTGCCTCTGCACAGGTAAGGCATTGCCAAAACGGGGACAAGAGAAGAGGTGCATGAGACAACTTTTCACGCAGGATCGATATTAACGGATGCAAATTCGACATTAACTTCTTCACTTGGTAATGTATGCATGACTTAGGCAACGCATTAGCATATCGCCCGAAAGCGGGGGATCGGCCGCCAAATCCGCGCATCTCTGCCTTCAACTGTTCCCCTCCTTAGCCAGTCAACACATCTGTTTCTCCACTCATCCTCGTACACTGCTATGAATTACGCCGGAAAACAACTCCCAAAAAAGAAGGGTGGTTATCCGCAGAGGAGAGAATAGCAATTAAGAGGGGAGTTCTCCATTGGGCGCTGAGATTTGGACGAGTGAAGAAGTTTAGTTTACGACGGGAAAAGTTGGAAGTGCTTGGAACAATGTCCGATGGTGTGGTGGGTTTCATGGGCAATTCGCACTTCTCTCGTGCTTCTGAGACGAGATTCTGGTTAGCTCCCAAAACACAATATTTCGGGAAAGCGAAGACGCGACTGCATACATTCATGGAAATTTAAAAATGTAGCAGTGAAAAACGAAAACGATAGGCTCTAGAGTTAACAGTTAAGTACTTGCGTAGGATAGTATATTATCCACTCAATGGAGTTAAAAATTTTAAAGGTATTTATTGAATACCTTCATGATAGTGTAAGTGGAATATGCCAAAATTCAGCGTTTAGCTTAGAGTATGTACAGTAAATAAATATGTAGCGATAAAAATAATATAGGATTGAAATTAAACTACTTTTACAGCTGATAAAACTCTGCGTAAGAAAGGGATAGAATCTCGCTAAAGTTTTAAGGACAGATTTCGAGGTGAATTTTTCTGATATAGTTAAAAATAAACGGAAGAGACCGAATGAATACGAATAATTTATATAAATGCGGTAATACGGATTTCAATCACTTCATGTGAGACGTCAGATAGTACAGATTTTCGAAAGGAGAATAGCTATGTGAATGACAAATATCAGGTGCACATGATCTTGTTACATTTTTAGTCTTACATTTTATCTACGTCTAAAATAATTAGTAAAACCATTTCTCTCTTTTATTCCAGGTAAGGACTGCGGAAACACCCAGAACTACAGGGGCACTGCCAATTATGGATCTTCAACCGTTGTAGAGAATCCAAGACAATGGTAGTATGTTATAGTAAATCCACAATTTTCCCAATTTAATAAGGGTATGGAAACTTTTTCCTAAGAAGTCTATACTTAGAAGCTTTAAGGAACACCGTGTTATAAGAAATTCGGTAATTTCTGGTCTATTTAATAATTGCTTAAATTACATCAGCTTAACAATTCTACCAAAACATGCGTACGGTTTTCTCTTAATTAGCTTTAAACACCAAAGTTATGACACATGAAAATATAACTAATCATTTAAAATACTGATCCAATATTTCCCATTACTTCCCAGCAACAACCAATAAATCAAACGAACGTGAATATGTATCTCAAAAAAACTGCTACAATATTATTCTCCGAAAATTAGTGAAGTTTGAAAATGATATTGATTTAAGTTTAGGAATAAAAAAACTTGATGCACATGAACCAATCTTCCTTGATTATCTGTGAATAAGCCCTATGCTCTTAAGACGTCTTAAGTTATTTATATTCTTACCCTCATTTTTCTCTTCAATTATTGCTTTAAAATTAAAAACTGTATTCAAAATTACGATGAGTCGGTTGAAAGAGTAGATGTTTAATCGTATGATGATCGCTAAAATGAAGACGTTTCATTTTTGTTATATCTCATTCAATAAATATATAAATAAATATTATCACTTTTGTAGACCGGCCGTGGTGGCTGTGGTAGGCATGCTCTAACCCCAACGTCCCGGGTTCGTGTCCAGGATCTTCGGATTTTTCAGCGAATAGTCGTATGCGCTCGTCTACTGTGACTGTCTGTAATAAACCAGCGACTGAATCTTCGTGAGAGCACCGGGATGTACATTTAATAAGTACTGAATGGCATTGATCTATGTCATGCTTAGACTAAAAAAAGGTTTTAGGTCTTTTGGCAATAGTTTTAACGATTATAGCCCGCTATACATTGTTATTTTAAATATAAATAAAATTATTAAAATAATTTTCGTACACGGCGAAATTTGTTTACGCGTGATTATAAATTAAAAGTCAATTAAGATAATTCCACTTATAATATATATCATATACATAATATTATTATCCTAAAAATGTTTCCTGTTCCCCTCGACGAATAAATTCATCTTTGATGCTCGAAATATGACCCTCAACACTTGATTTTCTTCAAATATGTTATTCTTATTGATTCTACGTTTCTATTAACTTTTTAAATTTTAAGATTTTTAAAGATAAAGTATCTGTTTCGAATCAAAAGGGCTCGAATCATCATTATAGTATGGTTAATGCCCTGTTAAATTTACAACTGAGGAAGAANACATAATATTATTATCCTAAAAATGTTTCCTGTTCCCCTCGACGAATAAATTCATCTTTGATGCTCGAAATATGACCCTCAACACTTGATTTTCTTCAAATAGGGAACAAAAATAATGCCAATTTACGGGATATTCACAACCACGTATTTTGCAAAGTTTGCTCAACTTTTACATATTCACATGTTTTTACAGCGAAAAGCACGGCTTACGAGAAAGGAGGACGGTAGGATTAAGAACAATCCGTTTTCTTCTCAATCATCCGACGCCTGAGAATCGGAGGGGGATTTCGTTTGGCGGGAGAATTCACTTGAGGTCGAAAGGACCGTCTCCTTGGAGATTTTTCTGTCGGAAGCGCAAGGCTGGGGTCGGATGCGAAAAAAGGAAGGCGAGTCGAGCGAAAAACGTGCGGAAAGTCGCGTAGGAGACGGGTATAGGAGAGAAATACACGTTCACCTTAAAGGCAGATGTTAAAAAAGGCGGAAGCCTCGATCGGAGGGATTGGAAAAAAAACATGATCGCGAGAAAAAGACCGCTTATTTTGCGGGGAATATATATCTAGGTCGCGGTCGGATTGACAGAAGACAAATGAAATATTCTTACGAAAGAGCAAAAGCATAAGACAATACGATGTTGAGAGGATAACGAAACACGTTTCGGCAACTCAGGATCGAAAATTTATGTCGTGAATTGATCGCGATATTATTTACGATATTATTTTTAGAAGTTTGAGGCAGTGAACTGACAATGAGTTATATTTCGAAGTCAATAATAATTTGAACGAATTTCGTCGAATGAGGTTCTATTAAGATTGATATCGGGTCTAGTTGACCTTTTATCAAACTACTGCATCACTTAATTTATATCTTGTCTTACAGAAGATATTCAGGTGACGTCTTAATTATTTAACCTAATAATTAAAAAATAGCAATTTCCCATTTACATCAGCTATGAAATAAATATTGTTAATGAAAGAATCATACTTAAAATTTTCTTTGTTCTACTTAGGTTTAATGTACGAAATCTAACATATATACAACATATGCAACCTCCTTCATGGAAGGAGAAAATCCTCGAACGTTCTATTCCGAATTACGTGGTTTAATTGGTAATTAATATGCATCTAACGATGTTAAAATGAGTTTTTCATTTGATGCTCATTATTCAGTATTTTAATAGAAATGAAAATATAATCTTTCGAGGGTTTGAAGTGGAGAAAATCAAATACCTATAACTCGACGGAGAGAAATTTTAATAAAAGAATCGTATTTCACCGACCTTACCCTTAATGCTCAGAAGTCAAGAAAAATGCCTAAATGATTGAAAATAGTGATTCACAGATTAAGTACACGCAATAAAAAAGGAGATGAGAGTAAATAATTAACATCTTTTCCGCGGAAAGTTATAATGGTAGACGCCGAAAGTCTGGAAAGCAACATAACAAAAATATCTTCGGAAGCCAGAATATTTGCTTATACTGCAATTTAAGAGTTTTTGGAACTTACGCTTCTTTGAGATTTCAGTTAGTTTTTCAAAGGTAATCGTTAAAAACTGAGTTATGTCCTAAAGGTTACAATTCTCTCTACTTGGTAGAAATAGCTCTTAGTTTGCTTGAAACCGCAAGCTGCTTTGAACCGTACATGCGTATACGGCAATGAGAATTACTTTGGAAACATGGCTGAAAAGCGAGAGATAATAAAAAAGGAAAATAAAACAAAGCAGCATCACAAAACGCATCTCAGTTGGGTGCCGTACGCTTAAGTGAAAATCCATTAACGCTAACGGAAGCGAGATTAAAAATTTTGAAACCCCGAGTAGATAACAGCTATACGGAGGTGGAAAGGACGTCGGGGGAGTGATGGGATACAGGAAACGGGAAAACAGGAACCCTAATGAATTCCGAACTGGTAAGATACATTGCGAATTTCCGATTTGCATCAATATATATAAAATAAAATCAATAAAAAAGCGAAAGATCGATTTGGCTCACTTGAATTACTTTTAACAGTACTATTACTATATCAAAGAAAAAGAGAGTGCAGGATCAAATAGGTAATCGAAAGAAGTATAAGAGGGAGACAGGGATAGATTTAGAAAATCATTACAGATAACAGAAGAAATCAAAAAAACGATTTTTAGAAAAGAGTAATCGTAGACCATGTTTGTATTCAACGGTCTATCAAAACGTCAGGGAATCAAAGAGATTTCAATTTTGTCTATTATTTTAGGGATAAAGAAGAGATCTTTTGAATTAATGAACATGTAGCAATCAGGAAAAAGGTTGTTTAACTGATAAGGAACAAAACCGTTGATAAAATTTATTTTAAAAAAAATTGAAAATTTGAACGTCTATTTTTCGCGAAAATCTTCAACTTCAAACCGCTGGTGAACCCAAACGAAGATAATCATCGAGTAAAATATAATTCCATATTATAAACATATTCTTTTTCCTTTATAAGACGTGGCATTTATGATCACCCTTGAATATTTACATACTTTACGTAACAAAATGGCGGATTTTATAGCTAGGCACCAACATGGTTTTCGTAAGACTCGATCATGCGAGACTCAGCTGGCATTATTAGTCCACGATGTCCTGAAATCTGCGAAAAATAAAAAGCAAGTCAATGCGATATTTTTAGATTTTCAGAAAGCATTCGACAAGGTCCCCCATCACAAATTATTGTACAAACTAAAACTTGCGGGCATCAATGCAGAAGTAATAGAGTGGATAAAAGACTTCCTCTCCGACAGAGAACAACGCGTAGTACTTGATGGAATTAGCTCCAACCTAGTTAAGGTAACCTCAGGCGTCCCGCAGGGAAGCGTAATCGGGCCGATACTGTTTTTAATATATATCAACGATCTTAGCAAAATAATCGATAGTAAAGTTAGGATATTTGCGGACGATACGGTAGTTTACAGGGAGATTGAGAGAGAAGAAGGTAGATTGATCCTTTCGAATGACTTAAATAAAATTTCGAAATGGTGCGATGATTGGCAATTGGAGCTAAATGTAGATAAATGTTCAGTAATTAACTTCTTTGAAAGAAAATCCATAACTAAAGATTACTCGTATAGCCTCCAAGGGAAAAACCTAATAACGGAAGAATCGGTGAAATATCTAGGAGTGACCCTTACTTATAACTTATCATGGAGTGCCCACATCCATAACATATGTGGAAAGGCTTTAAGAAACTCGGTTTTGTTAAGAGAATAGTCGGAAGAAGCGAAGAAAAAGCCCGCGAGCGTTGTTACTTCGCGTATGCATGTAGTGTATGGGACCCGGCCGACAAGTGCTGTATTCGAGAAATAGAAAAGGTGCAACGAAAGGCGATATGTTTCGTGAAGAATTGCTATGATAAATCAGTAAGCGTTACTGAGATGCTCAAGAACGCGGGATGGGAATCATTAGAAAAAAGAAGATTAACGCTAAGGATAAATTTATTAAATAAGTTCAGAGAAACCACGTTCTCGGAAGACGTCGCGGACATTATGCGCCCTCCCTGCTATATAGGCCGCTCCGATACAGCGAGGAAAATAAGAGAAATAGATGCGAAAACGAACCGATTCAAGAATTCGTTTTTTCCGCGAACGATACGCGAAAGTAATCTGCCACACGCCGAAGGTCGCTAGCAGGGTATACACATAGACATAGACATAGACCCTTATTTTAGAGCAAATTTTTACCTAAAGCGAGGAAAATAGTAGAAAATGACATCGAGTGTCACGGGATAACTTATACGATAACATACCACGACGTTCTTTGAAGCTTCCTGAAGAGGAATCTGAAATAAAACCTTGCGCATATTTGCGCCATCGAGAAATAAACCGACTTTTCGGAAACGCTGCAATGACTTAATCCGCGCGGCGGAGCACTGTCCTCCGTGAGGCTAACTTGCTTTAAGAGGAACTACGGACCAAAACAATTTTAAATGGTAAATTTTGGGGTTTACAAGCTGGGATGAACTTTTGTTCTGCTTTTTGACAAAGAATTATGAGGTAAATAAAAATACGTTCACCTTCTCAAAACAAGACTAATTTTATCAATATTCCATTGCTTTCATCCAGCCTCTAGATTTGAGAATAGTTTGAAATTTTACTTTCCAATAAAGAGTTCCTAAGGAATCTTCTCTGGGTTTAGACAGTACTCTCCTTAGCTCTTCACATCAACGATATTAAATAAGCCTACATCTGGCGTTATTTTGGCGACCGCCCCAGAACTCCGTACACAAAAGTTCCGCAAAGGGCTCATTTTATAACACTCAGCTACGCTTCATCTGGATTAACGGCATCCTTCGCATTGCAATTTCGCGATTCATAGTTAGAAGTATAGGAGTATTTTCAGTTCTATTTGGACAGTGCAGAAGGTCAGTGGTGTTTCGGGGTTCTTCCCGTAGCTTCTACCGCTCTTTAAAACACGAATTCTTCGAGAAGCTGCTATCAGTATTCCCAGTTCACCTAGATTCTGCAGACCGATTCGCTTTCAGTGAACAAAGGAAGCGAAAAAAATTATTAAGGCGGAAGAAAGTTATTTACTTATGAAAATAGAAATTTTTAAGCCAATAAATGTAGGCAATTATCGTATCAAGTTCTGTTTGCTTCTTACAATGATAAACGGAAAGATAACATTTTTTCAACCTATGATAAAATGTAACCAATAATAATCTGTTTCACCAGTTAAAGTTAATCATTTAGGTATGTAATGCGTTGACCGAGAGCACGGAAATGAATTGCTGTATTGGCGAGGCGAACATTTCAGAGATGAACGATCTACCGGCGATGAATTATCGACGTGTTGAGGGAGAAAGGTTATCCTACGGCAATTCTATGCTACATTGCTATATAAAATTTTTTGATTTTCTAAATATCTCGTGATGAGTGTGACGTTATTACATAAAAAGTAGCCATTAAACTTATCCTTAGATTAATAAATAGGTTCGTGGTAATCAGAAATTATTACTCCAGGAGAGAAAATCTAATCTTCAAAACGAATTAAAGAAAAAGATGGACGACGACGACGAATAAATTCACTCCGGAAAACTTATGTTCATGGCTCCTGACTCGGGGTCTTATCCATGGTTTTATATTAATTTAGATTTAGATTTATACCCCGCAAGCCGCCAGTGGCGCATGTCAGGGAGTGTAGCAACACCAAAGATCTAACATAATCCATCGTGTTTGCATCTCTAATGCTCTGTGGAAAGAACGATCAGAAGTAACAATCTGTTTTAGTGATTACTTCCTTGTAACGCTTGATAGTCGCCTCTCGGAGATCGCGCTCGCTGTTTACCGGAATTACTATGTCTTCCACTTCATCTAAAAATTCTGAGTCGATGAATTTGTCGAAAAGCTTTCGTCTATAATCCGATCTTCTCATTTTGAGCGAATTCCACCCGAGAGATTTTTTCATAGCCGTAACGCTACTGTCGAAGCTGAAGTTACCAGTGACGAAACGAGCTGCTCTACGTTGGATCATCTCTATATCTGATACTAACCCTACTTCATGTGGATCCCAAACCGCGCAGCAGTATTCGAGACTAGGCCTAATGAGGGAAAAATAAGCTATTTCTTTGACTTTTGATGGACATCCTCTCAGTGCTCTACTTGTCAATCTCTGCATTCTATTTCCTTTTCCTATAATGTCACTAATATGTTCTTTGAACGATAAACTACTGCTGAGTGTAACTCCTAGGTATTTATTATGGCACACAAACTCTAGTGGGTATGATGAAATTTCATACTGTACGCTAATTACGTTGGTGGAATGCGTAAAAGACATCGCAACGCACTTCTTAGCATTCAAGTCAAGCTGCCAATCTTTGCACCAACTTGATATAACGTTTAGGTCCTTCTGTAGGATACTGTTATCTTCTTCAGATGTTCTCTATCTGTATATAAGAGTGTCATCGGCAAATAATCTGTGCTCCTTACATTATCCACTAAGTCATTTATATATATTAGAAACAATATCGGCCCTAAAACACTTCCTTGCGATACTCCCGATGCGATATATATCTCACTGGATAAAATTCCATCCAATGCAACTCGTTGAGATCTGCTTACGAGAAAAGATTTTATCCATCCGACCACTTTCTTGTCGATCTCGTAGGCAATTAGATTTTGAATTAGTTTTACGTGAGACACTGTGTCAAAAGCCTTCCTGAAATCTAGGAATACTGCGTCTGTTCTACCACCCTTATCTGCTGCCTTAGTTACGTCATTCATAAAAAGGGCTAACTGAGTTTCACATGACCTACCTTTGCGGAACCCGTGCTGGCTATGACTAATTGCTCCCTTCTGGGATAGAAAGCGCATTATTGAGTTCGCTAGAATATGCTCCATAATTTTACAGAAGATCGAGGTGAAAGAAATTGGCCTATAGTCATCTGGCTTTAGGGTGCGACCTTTCTTAGGAACTGGAGTTACATTTGCTTTTTTCCATGACACTGGGACTGTGCCCTCATCTAATGATTTCCGATAGAAGACGAGAAGAAGAGGAGCAAGCTCATTAGCTAAAGTTTTTATTACTAATGAGGGAATACCTTCGTGACCTGGCGCCTTTTCTCTGTCAATCACTCGCAATAACTTTTCAATTCCTTCAACTGATAACTCAATTGGGCTCATTTCCGAATCAACGCGCGTTGCAAAATCGTTTACTAGACCATTATCTACGGTGAAGCATTTTTGATAATTCTGGTTAAGTAAGTTCGCCTTTTCTATCGACGTATTAATGATATTTCCTTCTTCGTTAGTTAAGATAGGTACAGAAGACTGACCGCCACGAGTCTCACGCACATACGACCAAAATTCTTTCTGATCACCTCCTAGTGATTCTAACAAGGTTCTAGTTCTGTATTCCTGAATTTCTTTATTAGCTTCCTCCTTAACTAGCTTTCGCATTTCTCTATACTTTTGTTGCTCTAAGTCAAAATTAGCTCCGCATGCTTTAAGTTTCCTTAATCGGGAATGAATAAGTCTCTGCTTCCTATGCAATGCTCGCAACTTCGGCTTTGTCCATCGTGGCTCCTTATGCTCACGCATGCTTTTGGTCGGTACGTATTTAGCTAAACCATCTTTGATAATGCGGAGAAACTCATTCCAACTATCTTCGATTGTGTCAGATACCTTAATCACTTTAAGTTCACTTTCTTTTTGCTGAAGATTACGGGTTAGGGGAGAGCGTTTGGCTCGGATTAAAGTTGGGTATTTAGGTTAGGGTAAATTCATTAACACAGCTTTTAGGCGGCGGTATTTGCTGATAGTTGTTTTGAGGTCGTAATCCCAGATTGTGGAGAATAGAGTATTTTTGGATAAGTTTTAACTTAGAGTTGTATATTTTGGTTATTTTGTTTAAGGTTGTAAAGAGATTCGTTATATTGTGGTATTTGTATATCTCAGATGTACTGGTGTGATATGGAACATTCAGAATCCCTTTAATGGTTTTGCTTTCGAACCTATATAGCTTCTGTAAGTATGATTAGTGCGTATAATGCCAGGTTTGTGTTTCATAGGTGAGCATAGGTCTGATTATTGATAGATATGTTAGCAGTTTAGTGTTTATGTTAGCTTGAGATTGAAAAAGATGGAATTGATTGCGGATGTTACTAAACCGGGATATGGAACCATAAACGATGGAAATACAGCTAGGCGTTTGTTCGACAGTCTAGCAGCTGAAATAACATGTAGGAAATTAAAATCATTTTCATTGATATGAAATCCTACTCTTTTATGAAATGAAGGTATGAGGAAGATGAAATAGATATGGATGAATTTTACATTTAGAATGATACGACTGTGTATTGTCTGGTTAAAATTATTAAGTCTTATATTAACAACCATAATCCAATATTAATTAAATAAAAATTTAGCTGTAAGGGATTGACGGGATCTCATAAATATATTCGCCAATATCTTGAAGGCAATTTCAACCGGTTTAACGCTAATAGTCCAGTCAAATTAGACACAAAAAAGGGCTCGACCTTGCAAAAGGTCATGTAGTTCTGATTTTTTAATACGTTGTTCGGATCTATGTGGGTACTAACTTACCAATTTTGTAAGATCGAAAAAACAACTTTTTTTTGCACTTTTTTCCGTTTTTTCTCAATATCCTAAATTTTCCTAAATTATGCGTCCTACAGAAAAAGTTAATCCATTGTGTATTAACGTACATAAAATATCCTACATTTTAAGTCCACATTCAACTCCGTACGTCCAGAACTTTCCGAGATATGACTCTTCAAATATTGGCCATTTTTTTACAAAAAATGAAAAGTTTTCGTTTTAGTCTTGTATCTTGCCAAATAACTCGAGAAATACTAATTGGACAGGAAATTTATTAGGAATGAATTTATAGCATATTTATTATCCTTTCATATAAAGTCAAAATGACGCTTGTAGACCCAACACTTCCTTCGAAAATGGCATAGAAGTAAAATTTTGCAAAAGTGGATTTCTGAAAAAAAAACTAATACTACAATTTTATCAGAACAAACTTGAAAGATTTGCTAAGGAAATTAGTAACTTTTGCATGTTTTTGTTGTTGGTGTTGTTGTTACTTTGATTGCCATCCCCTCAAGGACGAAGGAGATTTCAATCACTCTTTCTCTACGGTCGGAGGATATTTAAATGGACAAGGACATTTTCAGGTGCTGCGAAGTAAAAATTTAATACTTAGCATTCATAAATCCGAAGCACTTCAAAATTTAAATATGTTCTATTGAAGAATTAGTTATATTTCGTTATTTTTTCGTTCATCTACATTGCGTAATTTGTAATGCAAAACCTTATGATTGTAAACTTCGATCATTTATTTCATCGATGTTTGCTGCGAACGCCGATACAACCATATAATGCGTCATTGCGTCCATTTACCAGATACTATCATCGTATTCTCATGCTCAAGCTAAAGTGGTTCCTCGTCTTATCCTGCTGACCCGGTGAAATTATGCCTGCGGTCCGACTGCTCGATGAACCGAAGGCATCTTTTGCTTCATTTTTTCTCAAAACAAAGTAGCACCACCAGAAATGTTTACAGAACACTCCTCGACGCTTCGTAAAGGCAGTCAAAAGCAGATCCATTTAAATATCCTCCGACCGTAGAGTAGAATATCTAAGATATTCACGGAGTATATTAATACTCAAAAACTACGAAAAAAACATTTAAAGTTATGTTTGTCCGTAGTTCCTCTTAAAGCAAGTGAGCCTCGCGGAGGACGGTGCTCCGCCGCGCGGATGGATGGATTCTTTTTTCATATTGCTTTGCATTTACTTGTTCCATATTGCAGTATTTCAATGACAATAATAATAATTAAAAATGTCACATGAGATAGCGTAAAAACTGACAGAAAATATACATGATAAAGAAATGTTCGAGCCTTTTTATTTAAGCTCTTATTTCTGTCATACGATGAATACAATTTCACCAGAAGATGAACGATAGCGAGGTACATGTGAGAGTTAAACTCAATTTGGTTTGAATAAACTGATTCAGAACATCAATAAACAAAATACCTGAATGACAATCAGGTATTTTGTTTATTGATTTATTCATTCAAAAAATGTATAGAACTCTTCCTGGCTGCATTTGCTAGGAACCTTTAGGTACGTGACTATAACTTCGGGAACTGTTTATTAGTACCTGAAATTTTGAGTCGTATTTTCATTTATTCACTCATATGATAATTCGTTGCAATTTGGTCGCTGGGCAGTAACGGGCTAAGGGGTGTGTAGTTTTGTAACAAAAGAAATATTTCAAAGAAAAATAAAGGGAATACGAGGAAAAACGACGATAAATTCTGACATTATGATAGATTTACAATATGAAAACACCTACTTACAGATGAAAGAGAATGCATACGATATTGTTTGGAGATTTTTTACTAGAATCAGCCTCAAAGATTTCTTTCAGATTTCTATAACTGATGGACCTACATAAAGAAATGCATAACTTAGACTAATTACTTTGGGCAATAAAACACCGTAAATAAACTCTCAGGTGGAGCGAATGAATTAGCGAAACTGTTATACGTATCATTTGGTTGCAAACTCGACGCATCCATGCATTCATACTTCACATTTATTCGAATTTCCCCACAGCAAAATTTCTACTCCGCCCTCTCTGCCTTTCCCTCTCCTGCTTTCATTCTTTCCATCGCACTCAGTCATGATCAATTCCCGTTCGAGGTGTGGCGCTTTAATGCGGCTGCGTCAAGAACGAACGACAGATGAAGGGCGGATTGCGTTAATGAATGATACAGTAGAGAGCGGCAGAAAGTATTTCCTCCGAGCAGTAGAAACGGATGCAGGATGAGGGTGCGGAGGAAGAGATAAGAACAGCACCATAATTACGCCGGAAGTAACGAAATAGTAGAGAAAATGAAGGCGCGGAGAAAGAACTAATGGGGCGCTGGATAATGACGTCACGGGAGAGTCAAATGGGGGAATGCTTGGAGAGTATGCGGCGGGTTTCTGCTGATGGAAATCTCCCAGTGTTTTGCAGCGTTTAACTCGCTTGTTTAATCAGATGGAGAATTCGGTGGCATTCGCGGAAATCCAGATTCTAATGCTGAGGATCGTAAACGGGATGTGAGCTGGTTTACGGACGAACAAGCGTAGGAGTTCGATTACGAGGATAATAAATCCACAGATTGCATCTGAGTATTGGAAATTGAAGGAGTTTTGGCGGCGCCGAAATTATACGCTCTTTTATGACCAAAATGGTCAATATTAGGCTAAACCTATTCCCGAGGCAGTAATTCAAAGTTTTTTACAAAAACATAACAATCAGCTTATATTTTCTCTTTACCAGCAGAAAATGAGGTGTTGGAAAAACAGCATTCCGGGCATCGTAAAGGGAAATACATCACGAGTTATACTATTTGTACTAGATACTAGACCATACATCTCTTCACTGACTCTATACCAGGTAAGAAATAATCAGAGAACCCAATGAATGGAAGACCGATTTCATCGATAGCCAAATACCAGTCAATGACATAATTCCACAGAAAATATCAAAAAAAGAATAGAAATAAAAGTTAACTCAAAAATAGTGAAAAGATACGGAGTCATTGAACTGGCTACCAGATGTCGTACAGAGAAAAAAAAATATTTACTGCCGTCCCACCTTCTCCTTTGTATTTTACCTTACCAATCTTCTTCCGTTCATTGGCTCATCAAAAAATCTTTTCCTTTTCAATTCCCGTCTGAAACATTTCATTATAACTGAATAATCGACTCACTCATGAAATCTTTATAAGCAGTTTTTATTTATTCTAGATTCAAACGCTAACCTTTTGTCATACATAGCTAACGAAAATTTACTCTTTTTACATCGAAAAGTGTGTTAACCTCATCAATGGTTTTCAAGCTACCTAAGTTAATAGATAAACTCCTGTCAAAAAAACTGAGGAAATGATCAATTGATAGAATATTTGCCCAATCTACATCCCAGTTGGATAATCCACCTAAATGGTATAGTTTTAATTTCACTGATACTTGTTCCTTAAAAATCTCCAACGCCCTCCCAAAAGAATCAATTAAGCCGGCCTTTTATAATAAAAACAACCTTCACTCATTTTTTGTGAACGACAAAAATAAAATCAATAAGGATTAAAAGGGATAAATCCGGAATCTATAAATTACAGTGCCTCGACTGTGACGGTGTATATTTAAGTCAATCTGGGCGCAATTTTCAAATCCGCGCTAAAGAGCATTTGAAATCTTTCCTTATCAATTTTCCCGCCTCTCACTTTGCCCAACATCTAAACCTTGTCCAGCATTCCTCCTCCTTTACTCCCGAGATCTTACACATTGTTTGCAAAGGTCCAAAAATGAACTACTTAGAACATAGGGAAATTTTGGTTTCTAAAATTGCTTCCGAGAATGTTGTCAATGAAATTATTCCTGTGCCTTATTCTCCTTTGCTCCTTTGTACCCTTCCGAAAAACTCTCTCCCAGATAAGAGGAACCTCTACCCTCCGGACTGCTCCCTTGCCCCGGACATTACCTGCTAACCCTTACAGCCATTCATTTCCTTCTCCACCCACTCCTTCATTCTTCCTGCTTATCCCACCCCCCTCCCCACATTCCTTGCTTCCTCACACAACCCAACCCTCCTCGTTTCCTTATATATACCCTCGCAGTGTAACTTCTTGTCACCTGAAGATGGCTGATCCAAGCTGAAACCGGTCGTGTTTGAAATAAACTGTGGAAATAGTAATTGTGAATTTTTTTATTCTCGCTTATTTGCTATGGATTTCCACGTAGTGAAGCCTGCTACTATTGATTATATCTGTCTCGATACTTTACTTTGGTTTACCCTCTCTGAGACCGGTTTCGGCAACCAGCCATCGTCAGGTAAACTCAGCATAAACATAGAGAATGTATGCACTTACAGCTTACAGGTCAGTAGGAGAGACGGATTGGTAAAGGTGATATCGTTCGTTAAATTTGAGGATGACGCCACAATTTCCACGAACTCAAGAGCTTCGAGGCGTAGGCACAAAAGATGTCATCGCACTCCAGGAGGTGGTTTGCGAACGAAGGTGTTCCTGTGCCCTCACCTACAACGAGCGTCCAGTTTTCCCCAAATAGGAAGAGGTACAATTGTCGCAGCTCAACTCATACACTCCGAAAGATCAGTATTGTCCTTTTCATCTGTCACTCGGGAATTTTCCCGCGAAAGGCTCCTAGGAGTAGAAAAACCAGCTCTGAGGTACGGCTGCAAAACATTCTGCAACCGATAAGAGATATTTCCTAAGAATGGAAGTTTTACCCATCTTATTTCAGACGGTTCAACCGGAGAAAACGATGGGAATATCGAATCAGCTGCTATCTTGGCTGATTTCTTCCTAAGAATACGTTCAACAAGTCTTGCAGAAAACCCATTATTTTGATAGAACGAGATAAAAAAGGGCACCCGGAATTTTGGTCCGCTATGATTTGGTCCCACGACAATTTGGTCCCGCTACGATTTGGTCCGCGACGATTTGGTCCGCGGCGGCTGGGTGCTACGATGATTTAGAAACGTATATGATTTACATATATTTATTGCGTTACGCAATGTTTATTCGCAATCTGTAGAACGGTACGAGTGGTTTGATACCCATTACCTACCTATTCACACACATATGTATCATACTCCTCCCTCCCCCACCTCCTCCGCCTTACAAATAACCATTTCCATTTGTCCATTTGAGTAATCTTTATGTAACTGCCAGGAGATTTATAGCAAACGTCAGCGTCCTGAAATTGTCTACCCTCCTCTTCTCCCAATGATTTCGATATGAACAATATCCTTTTAGCAACATAAATTTGTTATTGTAAATTTCTATGGTTATTTGCAGTCTCTCTTCCTAAGTACCATTCAAATTAATCATCTATGCCGATTTCCTCCCTTCGATATTTATCTCTGAAACAACACTCATTTATCTCGGGATGCGTATTCCTTGCGTATCAAAGACTTTAATTTATACATAAACAATACTTTTGTCATATTTTTACGTCCGGATAACTGTTTTCCTCCCATATTGCACGCTCCGATTCTAGTAAGGCATACTTCTAATTATTGTTTAACAAAAGGGTAAATACAAACAAAACTATTGAATTCTATCCAGCAACAACAATCACAATTAATTATGAGAAATCTCAGCCTCGCCCAACAAAAAATGTATCGCGTGTCGTTTCTAAATCATCGTAGCACCCAGCCGCCGCGGACCAAATCGTCGCGGACCAAATCGTAGCGGACCAAATCGTAGCGGACCAAAATTCCGGCTGCGATAAAAAAGAGTGAGGAAGTCGAGGTTTGAGAATGTAAATTTGGTAACTCAGGAGCGCATTCCAATTAGGAGCTATCCGTAGATGACTGTCATAGAAAGTATTTGACGTTTAATCAGACCCTCAACGGCTCTTCAGAGAGGAAGTTAAGGTGTCTCCAGAGTTATCTCGTGTAGGTGTCTCCGTTTTTGTAGACACGTCGTCGTCAAATTGGAAGCTGAGATAGCGACGAATATGGCAGCAAATGGTCAGCCTATAGCTTTATTTCTCAGTAAGCACGGTGCATAAATTTTAATTTATAATTCATATATAATGAGCGATATAGTATACTTCTTTATCACGAGAAGTCTCCACCTACACCCCTGTCATACAATATTATTATACACAATTCACATTACAATTTAGATTCCATGTGCGTATGTTTGCCTAGAACTCGAGAATTAAAATTTATCAAAACTTAGAACTTCAAAAGATTAATAAATACCATCATAGTGTGGACAATAGACTTCCATTATTGTATGCAATGTTCTCGAGCGGCGTCGAACCGTAATATTTTTCACTCCGGTTTCAACTCCGGGTGAATTAAAAACCAATTTTCGGTTCAGTTCTAGTTCCTCTCTAACTGCCAACTTTTAACCGGTTCGAATCGGTTTTCCGATCCAACCATTGTAATATTAAACCCTACTGAAAGTTTGTTTTATTATTTCTATCTTTTTCATTTCCATCGCTTTACAATACATTTTAGATTAGAACAAAGAAATAGTTAGTAGCAAGTCATTGTTAGAAATGTCATGGAATTTCTAAAATATTTCCTCTAAATACACTCAATTAAAATGTAGGGAACTGCAAATCANATATACGAGTAAAAGTTGCTTGCATACTGCAAGCTTAATGTAAGATAGATTAACTAAGGCATTGTACACCTCCTGTAACACTCCGCCTTCCATACACCGAGTTCCATGCACCAACTACAATAACGTTAACGAATTATTCTAAATACGTCCACACGATTTGTTCTGGCATCGAACCTGGATCCAATAGGGCAAATATCCTTACGGCATACGATAGAACTCCCTATCTTCTATAGATGTAGCGAATTTCAACATTCTACCTACCCGGGAAATACCGTTACGAATTTTTTAATATTCGGTAGTTTGAATGGTCCTGGGTACGAACCTGGGCATCTAGGGAAAAAATTCTTAAAAATACGATAGACAATATCTTATTCTAACAACACCGTGAATTGCAAGTATCTACCTTAACGGAAGATACCCTAAATGAATTCACGAACTTCAGACCGAAAAATTGCCCTAGCATCGAACTAACGACACTCAGAAAAACAACCTTTAGCTATACTATAGATAATTTAGATCTCTATCGATGACGTGAATTTAAACATTCTATCTTACCTAGAAATACCGAAAACGATTTTTTGAAAATTTTGCACCAAGTACCTAGCATCGAACCTGGGGCCGTTAGGAATAAAGCCCTTTCGACAAATATAAGATAAAAATACGTTCTAACCACTCCGTAAATTTCAACTGACATTTAGCTTGCAGTATGCAAGCAACTTTTACTCGTGTATATATATATATCCGGAGAAGCGTCTATATAAAGAGATATATTGATAAGAGATAATCTACAGATTCCCATCCTGAAGCATCTGAATAAGGGTCGCTGATTTTCCGTAAAAATTCCTTACAAAACGTTTCTCCTTTCATTGTACCTTTTCTAATTCACAAAGATTAGTGATGCTTCCAAAGGATACTATTAAAAATGTACGTCCTTAGAAATTCGGAAATTTGGAAACAGGCGCACCATCTGCAACCATCAATTGTCAGCCCTTTAAATCATATACCAAAACCATACATTTCCATATTTACTGGTCAAATCATTTTGTAAAATTTTGAAAAAATCATTGTTTAAAGACTTTGTTCAGCCGCTCAAGAAACATCAGTAACAATTAATTACGCAGATTTTGTATGCAGACGAAGTATATTGTCATTATCAGTTACCCCACCTAAATATGAATAATGTTATTATTAGTTAAGTTATGATTTATTTATCAAAATTTAATATGAACGTTTCTAATTGAAATTCTTTTACCAACGTAAGTAATCTCGATTTAATCGGCTGCACAAGTATTCCTTTCTCGTCACGAGTTATCGTTTACTTGTTTCCTTAGTATCTTTTGATATTTCCAATATGTTTACAAGCATACCTGTGCCAGAAACACTTGATCTGCTTTATAATCTCCTAAAAAGTGCGGGAATGGACAGTGCATCAAGGAAAGAAACCATATCCTTAGTGAAATGTTGTACTGATCAAAATTTCTTTCTGTTTAACGGCGACTATTACAAACAGACCCAAGGTTTATTTATGGGTTCGCCCTTGTCACCACTACTTGCGGAAGTCTTCATGACTCACTTCGAGGAGAATCTTTTCAGTTCGTCTGTGGATTTTTTAAAAGACGTTAAATTTTGGGTTAGATATGTGGACGATGTCTTCTGCATATGGAGTGGCACCTTACGACAACTTGATGCGTTTCTCACCCACATCAACTCTCTCCATCGTGCAATCAACTTCATTATGGAAATAGGAAATGATCAGTCTCTAAATTACTTAGACCTACAAATTTCTATTTGTAATCAAAAAACCCAATTTAGTATATTCCGGAAACCATCTTATACGGACCATGTTATCCCGTTTAATTCCAACCACCACTTTTCACATAAGATGGCTGCCTTCCATTCATTAATTAACCGCTTATTAACTATCCCCATGCAAAAAGAAAATTATCAAAAAGAGCTCTCAACTATTAAATACATTGCAGTGAAAAACGGTTACCCCACTAACACAATTGACAATCTTTTGGCTAAGAAAGAGAGATATCTCGCAATAGATAAAATTTACCGACGTCCTGTGGATATTTGTCCTAAGCCCAAGTGGGTTAAATTAAACTTCGTCAATGATCTTTCATTAAAAATCGCTAACTTGCTACCCAAGGATTCCCTAAGACCGGCATTCAAAAACCGTCTGAATTTGTATAAACTTTTTTGTTGTAATAAGGACAGAATTAACCCCCAATTAAAATCAGGAGTTTACAAATTGGAATGCCTTGAATGTAATGGGGTTTACATTGGCCAAACTGGTCGCAGTTTCAACATAAGAGCTAAGGAACACCAACGCTGCTTTACTAACAAGAATGAGACTTCGCATTTTGCCAAGCATCTACTCGAATCCGGCCATGAGGGAGACTTTCAACCGAAAATCCTACACGTGGAAAGCAAAGGTACTCGCCTCAATTTCCTTGAACAACTGGAAATTGTTTCCCATTCCAATTCCCCGAAATACAAAATCTTAAACGAGCACCTTTTTCCCTCCCACTCCCCGCTGATCTATTCTATCCTTCCCTCCAACGACCAGTACCCTCGCACTGAGGACCCCTCTTCACCTACGCCCCCTCCTTAGACCTTCCCCTCGATCCTTCTTGTATAAATATGCTTTTGAGTTT
>KZ309204.1:550755-592499 GCA_000376725.2 Ladona fulva | reverse complement strand
GAGTGACAGACATCATAGATATAGATAAGGTAAGATCACTGAAATGGATGTGGGCAGGCCATGTTGGAAACGACAACCGATGGACATCAGCAGTTCTGAACTGGATACCAAGAGACGTGAAGAGACCAAGAAGAAGACCAAGGGACCGATGGAACAGGAACAGAGACATCATTCAGTATTTAGGGGTAACATGGCAACGAGAGGCTCAGAATAGAGAGAATTGGAAAGCGCTTGGAGAGGCCTACATCCGACGTCGGATTGAAAATGGCTGATGATGATGATGATATATATATATACACACACACGTATATAGGATACAAATTCCGAGGTTATAAGGAAAGCCTTACAGAGCCGGCGATTTTTTTACGTCCAGTCCCCGATTTTGACACAAAGAAAGAAATTGAGATAATATTTTGCGCTACTTCCCGATGCGATTTTGCCGTTAAACATCAGGGATACATAGTTACTAGAGACATTTTTCGACTGTAATATGAATAGAATTCTGCAGCAAGTAAACTTGGTTCGATGCCAGGACGGATCAAATTTCTCCCATATAGTTTACACGGGGTGACTTTTTAAAATTGTTTTCAGGATGCTTTCCGAAAAACAAAACTGTTAAAATTTGTTTCATGGATAGAACTAAAGCGTGTAGCTCATGGTAACAATTAGGTGGAACTAGGTGATTTCAAGAAATAACTAAGAGAAGAGGAATAGGCGATGGGAATATTCAAAGAAGAATAATCAGAAGAAGAATGAAAGTGAAACGAAAGAAAGAAAGAGAAAGGTAATTATAAATGAAGTCGGCGGAATGTTAGGAAGGAAATTCCAAATAAAGGAAATGAAAAGGAACATTCAAGAAGTAACCACAGGAATAAATTAACTCCTTTATCAAACCATCCATTCAGCGAAATGGAAATTTCAAAAATGGCAGAGAATGGGGAAGGTGAGAGAAAGGTTTGAGAGAGGAAGTAGCGGAAAATGGAGGATTTCTGCAAGATGGGAACCATTGCCGCACAATAGTCCCAATTAGGGACACCATATGAATGTATGAGATTATCTGAGAGTTTAGAAAGGAGAGTGCAGGACCAAAGAGCAACAAATATTGTGTATTCTTCAATCTGTAGAGGACGAAGGTTACTATGGCTCAAAAAATCTCGCGGTTTGGAATATTTCCGAAGAGATAAGGACATAAAAAGTTTGACAAAATGCTCACAAAATCTCTCAAATGAATCAAATGCTGATCTGATAATTTAATGGCAGTCGTTGAGGATCCGGTTTAAAGTCCCGGTCCTGACAGACATTTTTCAACTCCGTTATATACAAATTAAAGTTATCTTACATAGAAATTAAAAAACTATGAAACTAAAGAGAAATACAATCCAAATATCAATACTACAATCTATACAATTACGTGTATGCTGAAAATTTTTCACTGAAAAAACACGAGATTAACGATTAATTGTAAAATAATCCGTTTTTTAAGCCATCATGTGGGCTATAATGAAAAATTATGCAAACATTCTGAGAGTAAAGAAAAGTTTTGCCGCATGAAGTTGCATACAAATATACTGTGATAAAGGCGAATGAAAAATTTGGGGCACCTGTATGATATCACAGCATCCAGAGGAAACCTTGGAATTCTGCTCTCCTGATTTAAATAGGCGTACAAAACTGTGGGTTTTTTCCCTCAAATATCATAGAAATCCTAACATCAGATCTATGAACAAGACTGAGAAAAGATCTCTCCATCCCGTATCAAAAAACAAATTATAAATATCTCATTCTTCAAGATATGGCAGCAGAAAAAGGTACACCAAAATAGGACAAACAACGTGGTTTGTTTTTTCTGCAAACGCACACTCAATAAATGTGAAGGTGTAAATGGCCGTTAAAAACATGTTATCGTACTTCGTAAAATGTGTCTGGTGTGGCAATTAAAATGAAGGGAAAGTTTCACATTAGATTTTATAAATAATTACTTGTGATGTTAATCGATGTAAATGGGCGACCTCAGTGGCATGACTTGTTTTGCTGAACACAATCCTCCAGGGCTACCTCCAACATTTCTGTGCACTGGAATTTGACGAATTGCAGAGACTAAATTACGCTCCCATTATGGGCCATTCTGATACAAGTGACTCAAATATAACCTCTGGCGCTGCTCACCCTAAAAGGTCGGGACCCACTCTAACTGTTTGCTCTCTGAAATTTGAAGTGGGTTGAGTAACTGATACGAGGCGATATTTCCGGTTGAATTTAATATGACGGATGTGCAAAACACCCATGATATTGACTCCAGATACTCAACATCTACATACGATGTATGCAGGTACTTAGCTAACCGCCTTTGGTGTGTAGCAGGAGGTGCATGAACCGCGACTCAACTTCCCTAATATCAGTTTAACTTTCTCGTATCCTTCGTGTAGTAAATTCTTGAAGCGACTAGTCCTAGAATCTGTTCCCTTGATTTTTCTCGCAGTACCTTAAAGATTTATGCATAATATCGGTTACAAAACGAATTCATCGAGTGAGTAAAGCCTCTGTTATCATTGCATATATATATATATATATATACGAGGAAAAGTTGCTTGCATACTGCAAGCTTAATGTAAGNAAAACAAACATAGAGGTGCTAGAAATGGTTGGGGAGGAAAGGGTTTTAATTGAAGTAATTAAGCGCCGACAAAAGAAATGGGTGGGTCAGATATTGAGAGGAGAGGGATTGCTGAAGAATGTAACAGAGAGGTAGAATGCAAGGGAAAAGACAGAGGGGAAGGCAGAGGCAAAAAATGTTAGATGACATAAAAGGTGGGGTAAGTTACCAGGTATCGAAGGAAAGGACTATGAATAGGAAATATTATTACACTTATGTATGTATGTACTTTGCTATGTTTTCATATATGTACCAAATCTCCTTGTAAAAGGGTGACTGCCCGTATATTGGTAAATAAATAAATAAATGCCCTCAGTTGGGATACGAAATAGAGAATCATTAGTAGTTGGATGATGGGAACTGCCACACAAGACTAAATTAATAATTAAACAGAAATCAGGTGTGGCAGTAAAATTTGACGAGTAGAACGGTGGGAAGCAATTATTTTGCACTCTCACTTCGACTAGAATGAGAAATTAAATCAAAGGCAAGAATATGTATCCAAAGGAAGAAGAAGACAATGAAGGGAGAATGGAGAATGAAAGATCATCGCAGCAGGAAGTAAGGAAGGGAAATGAATTGTTAATACGAGAAGAGAAGGCGAAATGGCGGGAAAGACGGGAGTTCAGCCACAAAGCATAACAAAGGAGATGTAAGCGTCCGAAGGAAAAATGATAATGGAATGAATGCAGAGAAAGGAATAATAAATGCAGAAGAGCGCGCACAAAGAGGAACACAAGATGGAGGAAACCGAGATGGAAGGAAGGCATCAAATTAGAGGTGGAAAATTAAGCATCGCGAGCGGAGAAATGAAATACCGGTTGAATGTACTGAGTAATTTCGAGGAGTTCGTTAGAGAGCGTAATTTCTTCACCCACTACGAGGTGGAGCGGAAGTTATATAATTTACTTCTTAAGTTGTCGCCGTAAGCAGATTCATGAAGGATTTGGGGGAATAAGTATAACATAATAAGAAAAAGAATAAGCTAATTTAGCACTGAAGTTAGAATGCGAGTGCTAAGAACTTCTTTTAACACCCATATCATTTATCGAAAAACAACATAGAAGCATAAATAATAACATTTCACTGGTCTTCTAACTGCCGTTACAGAAAATTTAAAGATAGAAATTATAGAAAAAGATTGAACTGAACAATGTCTCTACAACATCGAGTAGAAAAATGCCGCGTCCACGTCCACTAATGAGACAAAACAGCAGTATATAGGCTAAAATAAATAAGAACTATTACCGAAGATGGTTTAGGAATTTGTCCTAAATTTTAGTTAACTTCATATTTCACTACCCCAGAGCTTCATTTTCGATACTGAGATTTTAGATTTCAGAGTTTCTAAGAAAGAAAAAAATCTCTCTAGAATGACTATTGGACGCACAAAATAGATTAATATTAAAATTTGATTAACTAAACTCATTTTCTATTACAAGTATGAAATTCGCTCCTTTATTAAATAAGTAAAAGTACGACTAAAAGAACGATTTAATGTAAACGATCGCATATATTTTCAATATACGTAATCGGCTATCAATAATTTTACACGTATCATTAAAATTCCATGGATATGTGAATATTTTATGTAAAATTGGAGCTTCACCTATAAATTTATAGCAAGTATAGTCCTGGAAAAAATTAACGCAACACCTCGCGGGGTGACGGAGCGGGAGATTTAGAAACTAACTGTGCTGATGAGTTTACGGTGCACTCTGGCAACACTGTCAGAGGTAGAGCTGTACAGCCCATTGGGAATGGGGAGAGAGCGAGGCCTAGATGTGCTTAATGCCAGGAAATTCGGAAAGCAGTATTACTACGTATCTCTACATGCGAAACATTCATGAGAACGGGTATGGACAGGAGCTGCGTATATGGGAATCTCAGGAGGACGATTTTTATAAAAGATTTAGATTAAATTACTAAATACGACAACTAGGCAAGGCTCCATGAGGAGATGATTTTACTCTTACTGAGCGTATTCTGTAATATCCCGTGATGATTCTTGAAGACGCTGTCCAGAAAAGTTCTCCTTCATCCCTCAAATTTTCAAATCTTCTGTACGGAAACGAATTTCGCAGCAATAGTTTCAATAAATATACAGAAGGAATTGATGTTCTTTTCTTGAAACTACTTTTTTTGTAGAAGATTTTTCATAAATTCAGATTCGCTGGTTCATTTACTAAATATAATTGGTTATAGTTCCGTAAGGCCGAGTAAGTACTGTTGCTGTAAGCTGCTTGTTAGTTGATTGGCGGATTTTATACTGTTAAGACAAATAATGTAATGATTTTCGGGAGCATAGTGTTTGTCAAAACAAATGGAGACATTTAGCTAAAGATGTACCTGATTCTTGCTTTGACAAACAATGTATTCCTGAATATCATATGAAATCCTCATCTAGTGAAAACCTTCATACCAGATTAAGAGAAATATGTTTTTTGTGATTAAAGCAAGCAGAGGTAGTTTAGGAGCCTAACTTTACGAAATGCTGGAATTTACGGATCCATCATACGGAAAATCTATCTGAAAATTTTCCTCCTTTTATCTAAGGAGTCTCTTAGAGTCAGTGGGATCTGGATTTCGCCCTCAGGTCCTCAATATGGCTTATGTTAATTAATGATTCCGTATGAATTTTTATAACAACAGATATTTTATCGTTAGTTGATTCCTGCGATTTGTTTATTGGAATTGGAAATTTNGGGTGAATTAAAAACCAATTTTCGGTTCAGTTCTAGTTCCTCTCTAACTGCCAACTTTTAACCGGTTCGAATCGGTTTTCCGATCCAACCATTGTAATATTAAACCCTACTGAAAGTTTGTTTTATTATTTCTATCTTTTTCATTTCCATCGCTTTACAATACATTTTAGATTAGAACAAAGAAATAGTTAGTAGCAAGTCATTGTTAGAAATGTCATGGAATTTCTAAAATATTTCCTCTAAATACACTCAATTAAAATGTAGGGAACTGCAAATCATAACGGTTTCGTTTTCGGTTAAACAAATCAATTTCAGTTTTTGTTCGTTTTTCACTTCGGCAAAAATAACTGTTTTTCTGTTTTTGGTTCGATTTGGTTGGTATTTCCGGTTTGATACGAACTACACGCTGTCTTGTGAGCACCCCGTTTTTTTTTACATGATTGTATAATATCGGTTGTTAAATATCGGCTTAAACTGCTCACATAATGCCTTTCATTAATCAGTGCATAATTTGTAAAGATATACTTGCGCCTGAGAAGGAAATTAAGTGTGATAATTGTTTGTTGCCGCTGCATGCAGCATGTGGCGGCCTAACCCGTAATGATGTGATCCAACTGAAAGTGCAAAATAGACGATTATTGTTCCACTGGGACGTATGTGTGGACTCAAATAAGAATGAGGTGGATAAGCTGGTGGATATAATAAATGAACTCAAACTACAAATTGAAGAACTTCGTGTTGAACAATCGTCGTGCACAAATCATGATGAAGTCATCGAAGTGGCTGTTGCGGAATCCATGGAAAGAATCAAGCGCTTGAGGAATGTTTTGCTGCATAATGTTCCAGAAAGTACATCCTCTATAAGTAATGAAGTCTTGGAGCACGATGTAATGCAACTTGCTGATATCTTGGCCGATGTGAGGATGAACTGCGCAGTCAACGAATGCAAGGTTATGCGACTTGGTAGACGATCACAAGGCAAGCTTAGACCACTTAAAATAGTTTTTAAGCAGGATTCTGATGCCTTGGAATTTTTCCAAGGCATTAATATTCACAAAAAAGTCACGCGGATTTCCATATTTCTGTGTCTAGAGACAAAACAGTTAGTGAAAGAAACTATTTAAACAAACTTCGTAGTGAACTGAAAGAGAGAAGTGACAAAGGTGAACCTAATCTAACCATAAAATACATTGCTGGAGTTCCTAAAATTGCCCAAAAAACTGATTTATCGGCAGTCAACCCTAAATTTGTATTATCAAAATTGTAATGGTATCCGTAGCAAAATTAACGATGTCTTCTGATGATCTTGATGTGATAATACTTACGGAAACCAATCTTATGCCTTCCATTAATAATGCTGAATGGTGTCTTTTTAACTATAATATTTATCGAAAAGATAGAGACATTAATACTAGTCAAAAGTTGAGTGGTGGTGGTGTGTTAATAGCTGTTAACAAAAAGTAATCATCTAGTTCTTTATCTTGTCATTATTCAAATGTTGAACAAGTGTATGTATCCATTCAAAGGAGAGATGTACGTTTACTCGCTGGAGCTGTATATTTACCTCCCAAAAGTTGTCATGATCTGTTTGAATCTCACTGCTCAGCTATTGAATCACTCCTCACTAACTCTCGCTTTTCTGATATTCTGATTGCTGGTGATTTCAACTTCCTGGTACATACTTCTCCCAGCCCTCACCTGAAGGTATCAACTCTCCACATGGGTCTCTACTTAGTGATACATATGCGTCTCTTGGCTTATTTTAAAGAAACTAAGTTCAAAATGATAATGGTAACTATCTGGCCTTTGTTTTCTCTTCTGATGATAAACTTATAGTTTCTCAAGCTGAGGATCTACCGGAAGATTCTAGTGGGTATCATCCAGCTTTGACATTTTCAATTGAACTGCACTGTGATCTTAATATTACGAACGATCCTTATTTTATTTATAACTATAAAAACTGCAATACTGAAGGCTTTTCTGAGTATTTGACTTGTGTGAATTGGTCTGTCATTTATAATGTTTCTAATGTGTATAATTCCTATGATAATCTTGTCACAATTCTACAAAAGGGTAATGATCTCTTTATGCCTAAATTGAGGATAACTTACACAAAGTTTCCTAGATGGTTTTCCAGTCAGTTGCGTGAGGCCATACATCACAAAAAGATTCTCCATATGAACTTCAAATTGACTCACTCTGATGATGATTATCACAAGTTCTCAGATGCTAGAAGATGCAAACAATTGTGCAGGTCTGACTATACATTGATCTTGTCCAACAAGGCATACCTCATATTATCAAACACTTCTGGAATTATGCGAATACTTTAAAGAAGACTGTAAGTTTCCCCTCAGAGATGTACTTAGACCATAAGACAGCAACCAACTCAAAAGATATTTCTGATTTATTTGCTGAATATATCTCTAGTGTTTATGAATATTACTACAATTTTGACCAATTAGTTTTGCCTTGTGTTATTAATGAAAGTATCAAAAATTGGAATCCATGGATACCAGTAAGGGGCCTGGTCCTGATTTGATTTTTCCATTAATTTTAAAGTCCTTGACTTCAATTCTTGCTGCTCCCCTTACTTTTATTTTCAACTCTTCTCTTTCAAATGATATCTATCCTGAATCCTTAAAATTCTCCTTCATAATAATTATATTTAAAAGTGGTAATCGAAACAATGTTAAAGAATACAGGCCTGTCACAATTCAATCAACTATTGCTAAACTGTTTGAAAGCAGTATCCTTGATATTATTATTTCTAGTCTGAGACCCACCATTAGCCCAGATCAACATGGGTTGCTTGAAGGTAGATCCACAGCTACTAATCTACTCACATTCCAAACTTCTGTACTTTCCCCTGATCACTCAGGTATCGAAGTTGATGTGGTGTACACAGATTTTAGTAAAGCCTTTGATAAAGTCAGCCATCCTCAGCTATTTGCCAAGTTAAAAGCATATGGTATTTGTGATACTCTACTTAACTGGTTTAAAAGCTATCTAACCAACCGTATCCAAAGTGTGAAAATTAATGGTTTGCTATCTTCAAGGATTAATATTAAATCTGGAGTTCCCCAGGGAACACTTTTGGGTCCCTTTATGTTTTTACTATTTATAAATAACATAGACCTTGGTTGTAATGTACGTAAGTTGTTATTTGCTGATAATCTAAAATTTTTGTTGCTATCGAGGCTGAAGAAGACTGTGATAAACTGCAACAAGGAGTTAGGAATCTAATAAAATGGTGTGATGCAAACAATATGCATATTAACCTGGACAAGTGTAACAAAATCTCGTATTATAAAAATAACAAACCAATTTTCTATTCCTACAATATTAACAACAAACCCCTACAAAGGATATCCTCTGTGAAAGATTTAGGAATCACTATGACGTTTGATCTGACTTTTCGTGCTCACGTTGATAACATTTGCAATAAAGCATCCCAACTTATTGGGTTCATATGCAGGGTATCTAGAGACTTCACAGACCCAAAAATCATTGCTATATTATATAAAACTTTAGTTCACTCCATTTTGGAATACTGTGTTATGGTATGGTTTCTCTATCATGCTGTATATATAAATAGGCTGGAGAAATTACAAAACAAAGTAATCAGAGTAATAGGATACAAGCTAGGTTATTCATACTCGGAAATACCCTATGATTATATTAGACTCGCATAACACATACCTCATTTAGAACAGGGAAGGCAGTTTTCAAACCTACAATTGTGCGACGATGTATCAGCTCTTATTTGATATAATCATAATGTTGCAGGTTTTATTGTTCATTTAATATGTACTGTACTGGATTTAAATTACACTTGAATTTTGTGTCCTATATTTATTTTTACTGTTTTAATATGTGCGCTGAAGTTTAAAAGCCGATTGCATGGTTTNTGTGTGTATGTATGTATATATAACTCATCCCTTACATGCTGTATTTTCAATCATTCATTGGATTAATGAATTCAACTAGAGCAAGTTATGCAGTTGAATCACTCTAAGACGATCAAGGAAAAGAGATTCTTGATATGCAGAAGCTGAAATCTTCAGGAGGCATGTTGAGTCCGTGTCAATACATTCAATGATTATTAGAACCAATCCTTTACTCACAAAATTAGCGCAAATAATCACGCAAAATTATCAATTTATTTACAAATACATTGTCTTACAAACGCCTACAAATCTCTTTCCAAATAATATTTTAATAAAGAGGAATGAAGTAGAAGAGATTTTGAAAGGTTACTTTGTATTTTGGTTTTCGTTGGAACATAATGCTCCGTTTGCAATCGTTCTTCACTGCGTGGAGAGACAATTAAACTTCCAGTTAAACGGAGGAAATATTTATAAATCTTTAATGTATATACAACTTATAACAATAACGTAAATCAGACATTAAATTTTGGATTATCCTATTCTAATCCGTAAAACGATCTGAATAGGAGAGACCTCTTTAGTCTACTTCAACGTTTTCGTTCATTGGCGCCCTTACATTATTTAATACTCTGGGTAATATGAAGTGCTTCCTCCAGCTTTTTCCTCGTCGCTTCAACATACGTCCTTTTCCTGCCTTTATTTTCGAAAGGCAATTGATTGGTCTCCGCATTCACTCCGCTTTAAAGGGAATCGCTCGTTCGCAGCGACGCTGGAAAGTTTAAAAGAAATCCGTATACGTTTAATATGTGAGGTCCGATCTGAAGTAACCAACCGGTGGAGTAACTCTTAAGGAACTGTCCAAGATTGGCCTTGACCAGAGGGTTTCCAATTTTCGGACGGACTGTGAATTCAAGTGACTCACCGAGAAATTCCGTCAAAGATTCGAAAGATAAAACTGGTACCGCACCTTACGCTTGAATGAACTCGATGACTAATCGAACGTTTGACCGGAAAAAATTTTCTCCTTATGATGGATACAATTTGAAGATATTTGAATTAACGTTTAATGTATCTACATTACTCTCCATTTTTTCCTAATACCCTACCCTGAAAAATGGGATATTTTCCTTTTCTCTTTTGGTAGAGGATAGGGAAAAATGTATCTTTCGTTTACTTTTGTCGCAGATCTGTTTATAGCTGTGATAGTATGAAGGATACCGAGGTATGAGTAATGCTAAATGTTATATTTATAAGGTCTCTCCACATTGAATGCAACGAAAAGCNGAATAATGTTTTTCCCATATTCTAATAATTTCTTCATCTTTATAAGTAACTTATTTCTTTATAACTTTTTATTACTATTACTATTTTTGTATACTTTACATATAAGTTTTTGTTCAACCCGAAAACTCAAACTAGATTCTAAGAAGTCTGAATGATCCAAGTGATAACCATGTATCTGTAACACAATTTAGCAGAATTCGTACGTGATTATAACATTTCATCCATATTTTCTCTACACTGAATAATTATACCTATCGTAAAAATAATTTCTACTTTTTGGAAGTGTAGAATAGATATTTAAAATACTCGTGAAGTTGGTATAAGAGATTTCACGCTGCGTGCAATTCAGAAAACAATTACGTAAAACCCGAGAAGAACCCCAAACTAATTTCAGAAAACAAATGATCATCTTCAGGGGTTGAAGAATACTAACTGCAGGTTGGCGGATTTTTCTCGACTTCTCGCTGAGTTCTTTGAAAGGACCAGTGAATTATTATGTACATGTCTAACAGCTTAAGGAGTATTTTAAGTCTCTATTTTAATAAGAGCAGTTTCCAATTCTCGTCTATTGCAGCTCTTAAGCATACACATCAGGAAAACCAGTTACCTTCTATCCTGAAGATGGCAACCTAGTGGCCGAAATATTTAGTGAGGACAAGACCTGCAAAGCGCGACCACGGAGAACCGTAACCCCGGCTGGTCGGAATTTTCCAACGGTTAGTTTGCTTACAAACAACGGGATTTTTAAAAACTCTAAAGCTCTTAAGCAATAGTTAAGTTATGGCTCACTTATTAGTTATATATGATGAAGTTTATGGCTCATTTATTATAAATCTAAAAGAGGAATTCCACGGGTGCGTAATGCGGATTTGCCTCTTAAGGTCTCGCATTAAAATAACAGAAAATGACCCACTTTTACATCCCATTGTATATGAAAAATTTGCATCAGAAAATTGAAGTCATGCAACCATGAAATGCACGCGAATTACCGTGCTGTTCTAAAAATATTCTATAACGGAAAATCTTGTAATTCGTGAAAATTTCCATGTAGGAAAATATTTTCTTCAATTTTTTTAGGAATTACGTATTTTTTCGTTATTAATTTTCAACTTATAACCTTACGATACTCTTTATCATTTATTATAACATTTATAGTAATACACTAAAACTGGTTCATGCATGAAAGTATACAATGGAACAAAAGCACAAATTGACAAAAGGAAAAGACTTTTGCGACCACAATTTATCCTTTCCCCAGGGATCAAAACTAATATTATTAGTCAATACCGCCGCAGTTAGACATTTCGCGACGTTATCACACACACATGATCTTTGACAATAGCCTTTTACAGTAGAATGAGGAAACAATATCCGCTCAAACGTCAGTTTTAGTAACCACGTGAATATCATTCGTTCGTTTAAATTGTATCATAGATTCGGGATTGCGACCGTCGCTCGCGTTATTTGTTAATTCCGGCGTCGCGGCACAATGAGGAGGCAAAACTCGCAGGAGATGAGAAACAAACACAATTTAATTTTCAGCTAAATATACATTTTTTCACTGTTTCTCAGATTCGGCTAAAAATTGAAATTGATTGACTTCAACGAGTATTTCTGAGTTAATAAATGTTCGATCCCAAGTAATACGAGGAATACTTCCTAATTACTAAACTTAGTCAGCCCATACCTTCTCCACTAACAAACAAAAACTGTATACTACTCCTGCGACACTTCCTAACAAACCAATATTCAGCATTATCCGGGTTCTACCAACCAACAAGGATTTGGTTAACTAATTGTTTTGTAATTTTGCGCAAAAATATACACTTATTCAATCAGATTACCAAAACATAGCGGAGAAAGCTAATGTCGATTTTTCAGCAGTTTTCGGTAGAGTTAATTAGTTACTAGTTATTTACAGTTTATATTAGTTTAAAGTAGTATATTATACTATCATTACTATTATGTTAGAATTAGTTTTATGATTTGGGATCCAGTGGTGCTTCGAATCACCATTATTCGGCTAAACAAAGGTTAATTTTGAAGTCATTATCTTCGTTGGTTGAAGCATCGCTGAGTTTTGAGTTTAAAAAAATCTCATACAGCACGATCATTTTCTGGTTTCACAACTTGAAGATGAATGAAAAATAAATCATTCTCGGTCGGAAGCTAAAGAAAATGGACTCAACCAAAAGGAGCAATTTTCAATGAGTGGTTCCCCCTTTAACAAGTAATAGAACGACGTAAAGAGAAGAAAAACAGAACTTAATATTGGTTTAAGTGCTTGAAAAGACAAGAAGGGATTTTGCAGGGAAGAGACTTCTCATCCTTAAATTACTGATTCGTCCACAAAGACTGAGGTCACTCTTGGGTATTTCCCAAAGAATCGCCGTTGAGAAATTTCCACAAACTGACCTTGCGTCAGACGATCTCCCTTCACAGTGTCTTCTTATCCAATCTCTCCTTTCCTCCAATTTCACATCGATTGGATTCGTATGACGCCTCCCACCAAATCCAACTTCTCTCTTCCCATTTTGCCCTAATCTTCCCCTGGGATAGAAAAGTAGGAGGATCTGATAACATCCACGCACTAACACAAACGCCTTCAAGGATTCCAAACAAGATACAACATTTTCCTTGTTTCTATTCTATTAACTAAAAGCCTAGGGTAAAATTCCTCCAAAGTATGCTGAGGTGCCAATATTAAATTTATAATAACTATTTTTTCAATTGTAAAACGTGTGCCTGGAAGGTAAATCACCAAAATTAACCATGAGATGCGTCTTGGCTCAAAGTCCCGTCAAAACACTTCTCTTATTTCAAAAAACACTAACGTCATCGGGACTTCCGGATAATCAAGTAGGTTACGAGTTCAGTAGCAGTCAAGTGGTCCCGGGATCGATACCCGGTAGTAGTAGTATATACCATAGCTACTGCAGCATTTAAATANCTGAACTGGATACCAAGAGACGTGAAGAGACCAAGAAGAAGACCAAGGGACCGATGGAACAGGGACATCATTCAGTATTTAGGGGTAACATGGCAACGAGAGGCTCAGAATAGAGAGAATTGGAAAGCGCTTGGAGAGGCCTACATCCGACGTCGGATTGAAAATGGCTGATGATGATGATGATATATATATATACACACACACGTATATAGGATACAAATTCCGAGGTTATAAGGAAAGCCTTACAGAGCCGGCGATTTTTTTACGTCCAGTCCCCGATTTTGACACAAAGAAAGAAATTGAGATAATATTTTGCGCTACTTCCCGATGCGATTTTGCCGTTAAACATCAGGGATACATAGTTACTAAAGACATTTTTCGACTGTAATATGAATAGAATTCTGCAGCAAGTAAACTTGGTTCGATGCCAGGACGGATCAAATTTCTCCCATATAGTTTACACGGGGTGACTTTTTAAAATTGTTTTCAGGATGCTTTCCGAAAAACAAAACTGTTAAAATTTGTTTCATGGATAGAACTAAAGCGTGTAGCTCATGGTAACAATTAGGTGGAACTAGGTGATTTCAAGAAATAACTAAGAGAAGAGGAATAGGCGATGGGAATATTCAAAGAAGAATAATCAGAAGAAGAATGAAAGTGAAACGAAAGAAAGAAAGAGAAAGGTAATTATAAATGAAGTCGGCGGAATGTTAGGAAGGAAATTCCAAATAAAGGAAATGAAAAGGAACATTCAAGAAGTAACCACAGGAATAAATTAACTCCTTTATCAAACCATCCATTCAGCGAAATGGAAATTTCAAAAATGGCAGAGAATGGGGAAGGTGAGAGAAAGGTTTGAGAGAGGAAGTAGCGGAAAATGGAGGATTTCTGCAAGATGGGAACCATTGCCGCACAATAGTCCCAATTAGGGACACCATATGAATGTATGAGATTATCTGAGAGTTTAGAAAGGAGAGTGCAGGACCAAAGAGCAACAAATATTGTGTATTCTTCAATCTGTAGAGGACGAAGGTTACTATGGCTCAAAAAATCTCGCGGTTTGGAATATTTCCGAAGAGATAAGGACATAAAAAGTTTGACAAAATGCTCACAAAATCTCTCAAATGAATCAAATGCTGATCTGATAATTTAATGGCAGTCGTTGAGGATCCGGTTTAAAGTCCCGGTCCTGACAGACATTTTTCAACTCCGTTATATACAAATTAAAGTTATCTTACATAGAAATTAAAAAACTATGAAACTAAAGAGAAATACAATCCAAATATCAATACTACAATCTATACAATTACGTGTATGCTGAAAATTTTTCACTGAAAAAACACGAGATTAACGATTAATTGTAAAATAATCCGTTTTTTAAGCCATCATGTGGGCTATAATGAAAAATTATGCAAACATTCTGAGAGTAAAGAAAAGTTTTGCCGCATAAAGTTGCATACAAATATACTGTGATAAAGGCGAATGAAAAATTTGGGGCACCTGTATGATATCACAGCATCCAGAGGAAACCTTGGAATTCTGCTCTCCTGATTTAAATAGGCGTACAAAACTGTGGGTTTTTTCCCTCAAATATCATAGAAATCCTAACATCAGATCTATGAACAAGACTGAGAAAAGATCTCTCCATCCCGTATCAAAAAACAAATTATAAATATTTCATTCTTCAAGATATGGCAGCAGAAAAAGGTACACCAAAATAGGACAAACAACGTGGTTTGTTTTTTCTGCAAACGCACACTCAATAAATGTGAAGGTGTAAATGGCCGTTAAAAACATGTTATCGTACTTCGTAAAATGTGTCTGGTGTGGCAATTAAAATGAAGGGAAAGTTTCACATTAGATTTTTTAAATAATTACTTGTGATGTTAATCGATGTAAATGGGCGACCTCAGTGGCATGACTTGTTTTGCTGAACACAATCCTCCAGGGCTACCTCCAACATTTCTGTGCACTGGAATTTGACGAATTGCAGAGACTAAATTACGCTCCCATTATGGGCCATTCTGATACAAGTGACTCAAATATAACCTCTGGCGCTGCTCACCCTAAAAGGTCGGGACCCACTCTAACTGTTTGCTCTCTGAAATTNCTCCGATAGAGAGCAACGCGTAGTGCTGGACGGTATTAGTTCTAACGTGGTAAAGGTGACCTCGGGCGTCCCGCAGGGTAGTGTAATCGGACACGTTACTATTCTTAGTATACATTAACGACCTTAGCAATCTTATTGATAGTAATGTTAGGATATTTACAGACGATACGGTAATTTACAGGGAAATGCAGAGTAAAGAGAATAGACTAACCCTGTCGAATGATTTAGATAACATTATGAAATAGTGCGATGATTGGCAATTAGAGCTAAATGTAGACAAATATTCAGTAGTTAACTTCTTCGAAAGAAACCCTATTATTAAAGATTATCCGTACAGTCTCTGTGTGATAAACTTATTAACAGTGGAGTAAGTGAAATATCTTGGAGTAACTCTCACGAATAACTTAACATGGAGTACTACTCACATCCATAATATATGCGGAAAAGCACTTAAAAAACTCGGCTCCGTGCAGAGAATAGTCGGTCGGATCGACGAAAAAGTTCGCGAGCGATGTTATTTTGCGTTAGTTAGACCTCATCTTGTGTATGCGTGTAGTGTATGGGACCCTGCCGATAAGTGTTGTATTAAAGAATTAGAAAAGGTGTAGCGAAAAGCGAAACTTTTTGTGAAGAATTGCTACGATAAATCAGTGAGCGTCACTCAGATGCCCAGGACGCAAAATGGGAATCTTTGGAAGTTAGAAGATTTCAACAAAGGGTCAATTTACTGGATAAATTCAGAGAAAGTACGTTCAGAGATGATGTAGCAGATATCATGCGTTCATCATGCTACATAGGCCGTTCCGATAATGCGAGAAATATCAGAGAAATAGATCCCAGAACCAATCGATTCAAAAACTCATTTTTTTCCGCAAACGATACGCGAATATAATCGATTAAGGAAATAGAGTCATAGTGCATGCACCCCCTGCCACACGCCGAAAGGCGGCTTGCAGAGTACTCACGTAGACATAGACATACTGTCACAGTTAAGCGATAAGCCTATTATGAATCCTTTAATTTCACGCTGGTGTCTGGCCAGGAAGCGTAGTATATTATTTTCTGAATTTGTATCGAGAGTTATTGATAATGGATGGATATTTACAGAAAAACCTGTTTTAAGCGCTACCGCTTCAAGTGTGGTTTTCTTCCGGTCCCCGTCCCTATCACACGGTAAACATTCAGTTTACGATGTTCTCCAATCCACTGTAAGGCACGGCATCACTGTGTCAAAATGTGTCTATTTGATGTTCAGCTCGTTTGCACACGTTCAAGCAGAGAGGTGTTGTTGTACTTGTTACGTAATCCGATTTTGGGAAAGTCCCTCGCGGAGGGATAAGATGCTGATGATCACAACGAATCGATTCTGGCCGTACTTCATGGAACGACATAGTTAAATAATGAAAGAAAACTTTGTAATTTTCACAGGAATATAATTGAACGACCGGTTTCTACCATCAGGTGAAGAAACAGAGAATGCAGCACTTACTACATTACTTACACTCAATACTGAGAAAAATTGATACGATTTTTACTAAATTTATATTTTGATGCTAATAGCGAATTTTTCCAATCGCACTGCGATGCCATCCATCCGAGTGTCCACCTCATTTGGTTGTAATCTTTCTTCCATCGTCAACCTCCTCGTCTGACTTGTCTATCAGAAGCATCTTCTTTATGATAACTAAATAAGAAAATGAAGGTATCACGAAACAAAAATATTTATCCAATGGTAGGAGCCGATTCCAGCACTAAAGTTGTGGGGAGAGTGGGATCTCCCCCATTATCCTACTCACAGGGAAGTACATAAGATAAAAATTCACCTGTTAATGTCCTTCTGCAGCAAACTTATGTTATATGTAATTAACCAGAGTCATAGTGAAATGTTTCGTTGGATCTTGAGCGTATTCTTGGGAAGATCGTGCAGTTTGATGTATTCAAACCTATTCTTTTATACGATTCATTATTCATTCGTATTGGTATATTTGAAAATATTGCTTCGTTATATACAGAATCTAACGAAAATTAAGGAGTAAAAGGAATCGATTCCTTTACTAAAACTTTGGCCGTATTAAGATAGGACTTCAAATGTATGACAAGAATACACAAATAAGTCAATTGACAAAATATCCAAAAATCAAACACATCTATCACAGCGATACCTCTTTTCATTCCATTTGCAGCTGTCACGAAATAAAGTAAATTAAAGAAGATAACTTTCTGTTTTAAGAATGAAAGCACGTTCTAAAGAATTAAACACCCAAAGAAACGTTCTCTGTTCTTTTTTAACATGCAAAAAATAAAAATGTTTTCATGCCACTTAAAACGCTGTCCAAGTTATATTGCTGTTTTTCACTCAGACTCCTGAAAAGCCTCTTGATTATACAGTAGAATATTTGGTTAACGATTTCGCACTTGGCTCTTCCGGAGGTTATGCATTTATACAATAGGGAATTAAACCTTTCGTAGAGCATCCAGGAGAACCCTGATCCCCGCTATTGTGAATATCCTTACGAGTCGTCTTCACAAAATACGGTTTTTTGGAACTTTTTATACTATAATGATTTAACAAAACAGTATTACTTTTCTCTTATAAATACATTGCAATAAAAACTTCTTTATTGGGCGAATTTCGAGACAACAGAGTCCCATCTTCCATATAGCCCTAGTCAAATAATGTACAGATTCAAAAGTCGGATGTGGGCCTCCTCAAGCGCTTTCCAATTCTCTCTGTATTCTGAGCCTCTCGTTGCCATGTTGCCCGTAAATACTGAATGTTGTCCCTGTTCTATTGGTCCCTTGGTCTTCTTCTTGGTCTCTTTATCTCTCTGGGTGTGTGTGTATAAATATATCTCTTTATATAGACGCTTCTCCGGATCCTTCTCTTTATATAGAAGCTTCTCCGGATAAATAAATAGAAATAAGAAAGTCGCAATTCACGGTGTTGTTAGAATGGATGGATATCTATCGTATGCCGTNCCTCGCCTTTAGTATCCTATATGTATATATATATCCGGAGAAGCGTCTATATAAAGAGATATATATAGATATACATATAAGTTACTAAAGACGAGGCAGAAGGAAGTGCCTCACGGAGCCGCCGATTTTTTTCCCGTAAAGTCCCGGGTTTGGACATATAGGAAAAAAGCGGACATACATTCTAGGCATCATGGGTTCGATCCTAGGAGGCCCCAAATACGGCCATTTTCCCATAAGAATGCATTGAGCGCATTTAAAAAATTCATTTAGCGTACTTAGCGTAAAGATAGAACGTTGAAATTTACGGAATCGTTAGAAAATGATTTTAACTTCCGTTTGCTGTGGTAGCTTTATCCCTGATGGCCCCAGGTTCGATTCTAGGTAAATTCTCAATCCAAAAGTTTCAAAAAATCATTTAGGGTATTTCTAGGTAAGATAGAACGTTCAAATTCACGTCATCGATAGAGATCAAATACCACTATAGTACACCTAAAGGTTTTTACGCTGAGGGTCCTTAGTTCGATGCTAGGGCAGTTTTTTTTGTCTCAAGTTCATGAATTCATTTAGGGTATTTTTGTTAAGATAGATACTTGAAATTCACGGCGTTGTTAGAGTAGATGATTGTCTATCGCATGCCGTAAGGGCTTTTGCCCTAAGGGCCCAGGTTCGATCCTATGACCATTCGAATGACCGAACTTTCAAAAAATCGTTACGGGATTTCCCCGTCAGCTAGAAGGTTGAAATTCGCTACATCTATAGAAGATAGGGATTTCTATCGTATGCCGTAAGGATATTTGTCCTAATGGACACAAATTCGATGCTAGGACATTTCTTATGCACGTATTATGAATAATTCGCTTATGTTATTGTAGTTGGTGCATGGAACTCGGAGTATGGAAGGCGGAGTGGATCAAAAGTTGTGTAATGCCTTAGTTAATGTATCTTACATTAAGCTTGCAGCATGCATGCAACTTTTATACCTCTTTATATAGACGTTTCTCCGGATATATTTATACATATAGGATACTAAGGATGAGGCAGAAAGAATTGCCTCACTGAGCCGGCGATTTTTTTGCCGTAAAGCCCTAGGTTTGGACACCTAAGAAAGAAGCGGAGATCCAACCTAGGCATCATGGGTTCGGTTCTAGGAAGCCCCAAAAACGGCTATTTTCCAATAAGAATGCATTGGACGGGTTTTCTTACATTTTTCGGAAATCTTTTTCAGGTACTTCCCGTAAAGCTAGGGAATTGAAAGTTTAACTGCAAGTGTAGGAAGTTTTTCTCTTCCTCATACTGAAAGGACCGCTACCAAAATGATCGTAGGTTCGACGCTAGGTCGTTGTAAAACATTCAAAGGACTTAATTCCCAGGGACCAGGGAAATTAAAGGTATTTAATTGCTTATCTGAAGCAGAATTCACATCTGGTCTGCACATTTATCGCATTCTCTCAGAGATACCGCCCCTTTCAACGGGTTTCCTACAGGATGCGTGATTATCGTTCCCTTTTGACGTAAACAGATTGGCATTTTTTTCTAAAGCTGCCGACGATTCCATTATAGGAGGCCCCAAAAACGGTACTTTTCCCGTTTAAATGCTTTTAGCGCATTTTCAAAAATTGATTTAGCGTATTTTGCATTAAGATACAACGTTGAAATTTACGGAGTGGTAGAATGTATTTTTACCTTTTTTTGACGCATGAGCATTATCGCTAATGGCTCCAGGTTCGATGCTAGGTAAATTCTTTATGCCAAGATTNGGTGTTTCGAGTCCTAATATTATTATAAGGTCACCTTGAAATCAAGGTCGATTTTCTGTATTTTGTTATAATGTGTAGGTACCATATCTCTCTTACGTTATGAATCATTGATAACCACCACGTAATGGCCAATTGAATCCATGTTAACTTTACAAAAATGTGACTGAATTGTGAATCTGAAATGTAGAAAAACGATTTAGTCTATCACTAATATAGTTCACAAACAGTTCGGAACTGCGGCGTATGCGCAGAATGATTTCCCTTTCCTCCACGGACGGTAAAACGCAAACTGCGCATGCGCCGCAGTACCCGACTGGTTTCGAACCGTTTCCGTGAATATACCATTTGTATTACTGAGATATATATTCATCAATTTTTACTCTCCGCAGTGACTCTTCCGCATCCTCGTTCCGTCAATAATGCGCAATTCAGAAACCGTCCTTATGACGCCACAAACGCATTTAAACTGACAAGTAGATGGAATGTCCATACGCCTAATTCAATTCTTACGCGCGAGAAAATAAAGAACACGACCGATGGAAACGTAAATTTTAGTTTCAGGCGGTTCATAAATTACAGACAAAAGATTTGCATATCGGCCAATCAGGTGGAGGCGAGTTTAGTCGAAAGAAGAGGCGGGAAAAGAAAAGGAAATAAGGAGAAACGCGAATGTCTATCACATATTAAACAGCATTTTCCTTTAAAATCCAAGGGAATATTCATCTATCAAAGACAAAAACCAAGGGTACGACATGGATTATTTGAGAAGAAAAGAATGTCTATCTGCATAATCGATGCACCCCTTTACAAGGAATTCTGACGCCAAAGCCTCATAACCGATCTCTTCCTCAACTCACCTTTCGTCTCCATCCTTCAGCTAATACAACTCCCAGGGATTTAACCAATACCTTCATTACCCCACTTTCCATAACCGCATCAGTTTATCCCTTCCCGCTTAAGAGACAATACATTGACTTCCATGGAAATAATCAGACAGAAATAGTACTTCACGAGGGTAATACTGCGCCATAGATAAAAGTGACGGTTTCGTGCACTATGAACTGATACACCCTGAAATGAATTTAATTATTTATTTGTAATTATTTTGCAATGTAGCCCTCTGGCCAGATGGCAACGCTGGAGAGGAGTATAAATTAATATTGATATTAATTGCCTGGCATTTGCCCATAGACGGGAAGAAAACCCTTCCAAAAATCTCCCGTAGGAAATACATTACATATACTCGTACATTTTTTATATTTCGCCATTAAAATAGCATAGCACAATAAATCTTCGGTTAACAATAAAATGTCTAAAAACTATAAAGTATGAACTTCAAATTAGGAAGTATGAATCTATAAGGTAAAGGAACACGGCTGTGGCAAGACATTAGAGTTCAACATAAGCTCCAAGTATCCGTTGTTACATAAAAAGTAAATGTTAAATGAAGAAATTTTTTTAAATAAATATAGAAGAGGAGGCAATAACCGTGATCTAGATTTTTTCTAGATGAAAATGGCCTCAAAGTATTACAATAATCTGATAACTGTAAATCTAAAAGGTGCAAAATGACCTCAGCTGTCAAGGCACCTTAAAAAACCTACTACTACTGTAAACCTAAAGCAGCCAATAAAGATCCTCAGCCTAAAACACTGGCACAAATGAGATGATGATTTTATGGCATTTCGAGCATGTCAATCAAACGCCAGAAACAAAATTAAACATCTCACCCAGCAATCGTAGGTTCGAGTCTAGAAAACCTTCCTGGTTATCCACATAATAATGTACTGTACTAACAAACAAAAGAAAATTTTGGTGAACATCCTGGACAGTTGAAGAATCCCATCCAAAAGTATCGTTTTAAGGACGTAACAAAGTTACATTAACAGTAAGGACATGTCCCAAAGGGGTCATGAGTTCGATGACAGACAGCAACAAACATCTCACATAAAATATATATTGTAGTTTTCCACTAATATATTCGTGAATTTCCCGAAAATATATAAGTACGACTGTTACTCAAGCTACTGTTAGAGCATGTGCATTTGCAATGTAAACATCGTAGAATAAAATTTTTTTCTCCAGTAAAACTATTGCTCATAAAACCCTACTTGTTGGTTAACAAAGACATAAATACCCCACCCTCATCACACTCAGTTAGCTATTCTTCTCTCCCGAAGATGGCAACAAAGTTGCCGAAATACGTATTGAGAGCAATACTTGCAAAGCGCGACTACTGAGAACCCTATCCCTTGCTGGTTGGAATTCCTCAACGGTTAGTTTGCTTGCAAACAGCAGTTATTAGGAGCTTTTCTCGAAGGCTAATGAAGTAATTCTAAGAACTAAACTAGGCTGGAGTGCCTTCAGTAGAAACACCCATATTCTGAAGTCGAAAATGCCAATGGTCTTGAAGAGAAAGGTCTTCAACCAATGCATTCTACCAGTTTAGACATATGGAAGTGAGACTTGGGTATTAAATGCAGCAATAACCAAGCGACTTCACAAAGAAGCATGGAACTATGTATGCTTGGAATCACAAGAAGAGACAGGAAACGCAACACCTGTGTTAGGAAGATAACAGGAGTGACAGACATCATAGATAAGGTATAATCACTGAAATGGATGTGGGCAGGCCATGTTGCAAGGAGAAACGACAACCGATGGACATCAGCAGTTCTGAACTGGATACCAAGAGATGTGAAGAGACGAAGAAGAAGACCAAGGGACCGATTGAACAGAGACAACATTCAGTATTTAGGGGCAACATGGCAACGAGAGGCTCAGAATACAGAGAGAATTGGAAAGCTCTTGAGGAGGCCTACATCCGACTTCGGATTGAAAAGACTGATGATGATCATATTACTTTTATATATCATGCTACATTTTGAATCTGTACATTATTTGACTAGGGCTATATGGAAGATGGAACTCTGTTGTCTCTAAATTCGCCCAATAAAGAAGTTTTTATTGCAATGTATTTAAAAGTGAAAAGTAATACTGTTGTGTTAAATCATTATAGTATAAAAAGTTCCAAAAAGCCGTATTTTGTGAAGACGACTAGTAAGGATATTCACAATAGCGGGGATCAGAGTTCTCCTGGATGCGCTACGAAATGTTTTATTCCCTATTGCATAAATGCATAACCTTCCGAAGAGCCAAAAGCGTTATACGTTCGCCATTGGGAAAAGTGTTCCTGAGTTCGAACCGCTTTGGGAGGTCACACGTGAGAATTCCTTTAGCTGCCGAAGCACTTTTAACAAAAATAAATACTAATAACCATAACCCAGCCTGTTGGAGATTTTAAACGTAGTAATTTTTAAAAGAAGTCGATGCACATTTGTGAGTAGATAGAGCGGAAAATGGAGGACGTAACGTCAATTCAGAAACAGCGTCGTGAAGGCATCAATGGTCAAGGTCACCCACTATTTGTATAGACGACAGCTGGACTGGACAACTACTGGCAGTAGGTTTCGCAGGTTTTTCACGCCCTCCTTCACGTGGGTGGTTATTTTTTCCCGAAGTGCAACCTTAGGAAAGACTAAGGTTTTATAAAAACCCACAAAATTCCTTCTTTTATTGCATTCTCTTTTAGTTCAACCCCCTATACCTCTTTCTTTCTATCTGCAATGACTAAAGGTTAAACGTAAGAAGAGGCTAATTAAGACACTATATCTCAATCTCGCCGATGGATAAATTAAGTCTTATTATTATTATATTTCAGGTTTTCTCTTAATTTACACCGATTTTATGGGACTAAGTTAAGTTCCACGGAATCGAGCATAAATAAAAGCGTACAGTTAATCTTTCATCCACACAGAAACAGAAAACGGACTTCCACTAACCCTCGCCGCATTACTTAGTAATACCGTCCATAAAACCAAGTTCCTCTTTCCGCCGTTCCCTTCTAATTCTGCAAGTCGACTCTCACCGCATTGCCCACCCCACTCCGGCTAAACCGCACTAAGTTTTGACGCATTAAAACCAGGACCATTATGGAGTGAAAAGAGTGAAATGGGGTGAAAGGGAGAGATGCAGCATTCTTGGAGAATACAACGGACTCCTACTGACACAGAAGTATCACGTAAGGGAAGAGTAGAGAGAGACCGGGAAGAAGACAAGGTGATCGTGACAGGAGAGCGAACGGAATTGTTGTCTCTTTTGCCACGCACAAGTCACAGAACCTGTATAGATTCACGGTGGGTGGCGAGTGACGACGATCAATCAATAGAGGCGCATATTCGAAGGCGAAGATGCACAGCTGGTGGACGATCTGAGGGAAATCACGTGAATGGAGAGGATTCCATCAAAGTGTTTATAATTTGATTCGTGCAGTAATGCGCTTCTCAGGTCCACTCAATCTTACAGTAGCAATAAGATTAATCGAATTTAAACACGATTTCACTGACATCTTCTACACCTATACCTCTCAGCTTACGCTTTGCCTTTCTAAAATGCAAGAGGACAGATGTACACCTAAGGTGATTCGATTCACGAATGATAAAGTCAGATGAAGAGCTTCACTAAGTGACCGATTACACAGGTTAAAATGATGTACATTAAAGCTACAAAAATAAATTTCTGAAAGAGGAACTAGGACAATTCTTTGCCACCATTTTTCGGCGAGCATAATGTTTTATCGATGAATATAGTCCCACATAGGACTCATAGGGAATTCTGTAGTTCGTTATTATAATACATATTAAAATAATAAAATGGAAGTTAACTAATGCTCACCTTAAAGTAAAATAATGCTTTGTCAAAGTTAAAGTGAAAATTAATAGATATTAATTTTAGGATATCCTATTTNGCGGGGACGTGCCGTAGTTAGGAGGAGCCGGTTTAATGCTCTCCCGCAGCGTGTATTTGGTCCAGAGGGAAACCGCCTGCAAATGGATTCGAGAGGGCGGAAGTCCAAGAGCCAATACCGTTAGCACATCTGGAATTACAGCTGCAGCTGAATTTCCCTGGAGGAACAGAATTGTAACGGAGAAAACTAATGGCGAGGTTTTAGTCTACGACACATACTGGAGTAAAATCCGATTTCAAAAGTGATGCATAATACCGATATTTTGTCATCGAATTTGCAACGGCTATAAAATTAAAGAAGTTATTACTGACGAAAACCTATGAATATGAATGTCTGATAATACCAAAAGAAAAAATTGTCCTTACCAACGAAATTCCTATTGATGAAAAAGAAATTGGTCAAAATGTATGTCATTCGTTATGGCTGAAATTCATCGAATAGCCCTTTCACGAAGAGAACTGGAGGAAATAAGTCATGATATGCATAGCAATGAAGATCAAGATGTATTGAAAAATCTATGGCGACAACGCTCAGGAAATTTCCCATATGAATACATCACTCTAAGTCACTTTTTCAATTCGTTTCGATTACCCGAGAAGAAATTCCCAAACAGTATAATCCGATAATATCTTCGAGGCTGCATTTTTTGGCACTAAATTTGTTATCGAACCTTCATCGAATACATTTTATAAAAAAGCTATTGACTTTTCTTCAATCGCTGAACAATAAAGTATTATTTTCTCATGTGTAAGATCAACAGTAAAGTTTGCTCGAAAATACATGTGAAACTACACGACCAAAATAAAGAAATTTTTTTACACTAACAAAGAATAGATTTATTTTCTTTATGACGATATCTGAAGAAATGAAGAATATACTTTCAACGTCACCACAATATAGTTTTATGCCATAAAATGATTTCGACGCTTCACGTCAAGATGAGAAGACTCAAGCGCGACGGTGACGTTAAACCATGGCCGTGGAAAAACATTATATTGTGGTTAAAAGTGTGTCTTTCTTCGATTACGAATTCCTACCACAAAGCCATGCCTGTAACAATTCACAGCAATCTAGCGGTATAAAGCATTCTAAATATTTTGTGCAACGTACAACTACTTACACTAAACGCCAAAACTTAATGTTACAGAATTGAATTTACTCAGCCTTTTTCAGAAGAACGCGCTCGTAGACTTAATACACATTATATAATCGACACTATCTGACCTAAGTTGAAAGACATTTTTAATTTTTATACCACGTTTGATTTATAATTATGAGAAAGATTATTGAAAAGCAGTTGAATAGCCTTCAACTGCTTTCAGCCATCAAAAAGAATTTGATTTTAGTTTAAAACGTTTTTTGTCGTGATATTTTTTCTTACTATTTTAAACTTAAAAAATATTTATTACGAACATAACAGTTAAATATACTTCCATGATATTTTTTACTGACAAGCGTAAATTTCCGTTCAATTTTATAAAGGGGAAGAAAGCTGTGATAACAATTACAGTAGTCTTATATAAAAATAAAGAAACTGTAACACCTCTCATCTTAGCATAGTTGTTTAAATTAACTGAAAACTATTTTCTGGGTTGCTACTTCAACCATACTTGATGATTGGAATACTTTTCATTTGTCCCTCGGTAAAGAATGGGGAGAAATGTACTTCCCATTTTCTTCAAACTTAATTTTGTTCACAGGAGTAATGATCTGAAAGATACTGCTATTAAAATTCATGTCAATCACCTTGGTGTTAAATGCTGGCATAAGTATATTTGATAGGATCATTGGACTGCAATGAAGAGAATTTGTTCCAGTTGCATCAATTCGGCTCATTGACAATTCAATGACAAACCATCGCATTCCTAGCGAACCTCAATTACTATTGACGTATTTTGTAGATAATGATAGAGGGCTCGAGGTTCATACTCTGCCTCCATGCTGAATACCGCAAACACAATTCAACTAAGTTAGGATTCACAGCATCGTAGTTTTTTTATTTTTAAACTTAATACCTCAATGGATATTAAGGCGATGAAAAAGTGTATTGCAGCCAAACGAAGTTGAAAGTGAACGGAAAAGTATTGCACCGGGCAGCCGAGAGTCGGTCCACTTAAAACCTCTTTCCGGGTAACTTACCAAAAAGTTATGCGAGAAAGTAATCAGTCTGGAGAGTGATTAGATAGCGGAATAATGCACATACCTGTAAAGGAAAGAAACATTTCTAATTTAATTACAGTCATTTAGCTCATCATAAGGAAGTTTGAAATATTAGAAATATTAGATCAAATAAACATAATTTGAATCACCTATGACAAAAACGTTGAAGACATATAACGTCTTCCCTTTCTCATTTCAGGCTGTACTATTATTATTGTAATTATTTTACTCTTAAGGCGTGGTTAGTCCAAAATGGCCACTCTTCCGCCTTACCTCTGGAGGTACGGTATCATGTGTAGATGATGTAACCAAAACCAATTGACTACAACTTAAATCTAAATTAATAAATCTGTACACCAAAAAAAATGGCAAATATAACCACAAGATAATTGGTACAAACAAACAGTAGATACAAACTAATTAGTAGTCTGATAAAGAAATGACTGACTCAGCATAACTCATTGGTGACAAGCAGATTTACCAAAGGACGCATTTTTTTTAAACCAACATTCTATTAATAGAGATTTTAGTATCACTGACGCGGATGAAACAGTAAGACTTCAATTTATAATGCATAAAACTCTATACGAAGTGTGATTAAATATACGCGGAATCTTTGGTTTTCTCAAATCAATTCTCAATCAAAAAATACGACATTTTTGAATTTCGTAACGTGTAACCTTTTTGACAGCCAACAATCGACTAAGCTTTTCAAAATGGCTACCCTTAACAATGTACGTTAGGGACCTGTGTACTAATACACAGAAAAATATCTTGACAATTGGAATTATACAGCCCGGGAAATTTTAAAATTCTTCGTATTTTTTGATTACACTTCGTAAATATCAATAAATGTTTGTAAGTCGTTAGACGAAATATATGTTTGAATGTAGTTTGAAATAACTCAGCTTTGAATGGTCTTATTTTCATTCCGTAAGTTATATTTTTGGAGAGACAGCTCCAGGTGACAGTTGGGAAACAAAAATGATGCACGATGTTCACATAGCGAACAATAATATAAATATCTGTGTCCCAATTTATTAATACGCAAACGCTGTTTGGTGCCATTTTCCTGCATTTTGAAGATCGACTAGTCAAGAAATCTTTCTCCTACAGATACAAATAGCAGAGCTCAAAAAACGAGGAAATGAAGAAAATAGGATTCAGACGATTCCCCAATAGATACATATTGCTCTCTGGTCAAATCCGATAAATATGCCATCGTTTCACGCTTTAACTTAGATGATAAGTATCAGAGGAGTTTAGGATACATTTTTAGAAAAAACCTATAGAAATTCATCAGGGCCGAATCAGTGATTTTATTGCTTACGTAACTTCTCCCAAGCTAACGTCTAAATATTGAAAAATGTACGAAAAACAGGTGATAAACGCCATGTAACTTAGAAGAAAAATTTAATCCGTTGAAGAATCGAAATGGGAAGATAAAATGTCAGAGACAAAAGTTAAATTTCTTCCTTTACACTCCTGATTTATAGTAAATCGGTAAGATTTCTTTGTTAGCTTGAAAAATCTCGCTATTCGGTCTCATTTCGTGAGAATAGCCGTTTTAAGCTCAGAACTCAAAGAAAAGCGTAGATATTCTTTTTGAAAGACGTAACAATGAAATGTTCCGAAAAGCGAAATACGGCGATCCGCTGAAAATGCCGCCGGACTCGAAAGGTTGCATCCATTAGAAGGAATCGCATCCTAATATAGGCATCCTAATGATGAGAAAGTTAGTAACAGCAACATAATATCGCAGCTACGAAGATTGAATCAATTCACTTATGCTGGGGACTGAAAGAGGATGCCAATTGGCCTTCGATAAATACAGCACAGGAAGAACTGCAAAAGCGATCGGTACCTGTCAATGGGCGGCCTTCAGGGACAAAGATGGACGCCTAAGACTTATCTCCTCCAAAATATTTTCATTAATAATAAATAAAGGCTATTTCAAGCTTACGACATCTTCATCGGAAGACAAAGAAACTGATTGAAATGATCAGATCGATATTTATTCAGAATCATGCACCATCCGATAATGATACCGTAACCTCAAAACCGGATGTATAATCGTTTTCACATTTTAGTCAGATCAAATATATATTGTGCAACATTATCATATTTAATGGAAAGAAAGAGAGAAAGAGACACGGCTATTAGAATAATATTCAAATTAAATTGACTCCTTAAGCCGTCAGATGTAAAGATAATAAAAAGAAAACTTATCTTTAGTTTGGTTTTGTTCTCTGCTGCCTTTGGTATGGTCCAGTTAGTATAGTTCAGTAACGTTGCAGGGAAGCACACACGTATCGAAGGGCACTACATACGTATTTCGAGAACTATGTTCTCATCGTCATCGAATATTAAGTGTGTTTGTCGCGGTATTTAAATCTGGATTGTGTGAGAGAAAGAACACACCACAAGAAATCCCACACAATCCAGATTTAAATACCGCGACAAACACACTTAATATTCGATGACGATGAGAACATAGTTCTCGAAATACGTATGTAGTGCCCTTTGATACCGTTGGACCAAAGGCAGCAGAGAGGTCGCTTCAATCGAACACGCAGCCCACTTGGCTGTCTGGAAGCCCTAATATGAAATATACGAGTCATAGAATTTGATGCCATTCATTACTGCGGAAGAAAACAAAAACTCTCCAAAAAAGATGCAGGAATTAATACAAACCTACGCCAAAACGCAAATTCTTGAAATAGTATTTAGAATCGAATGGGATTTTTAGCTCACGAGGATGGCAATAGATAGGTAACACGGTGTTATGTACGTATTTGAATAAATAAATGTAAAATCCGCATCAATGGAAATACGAATGACGGCGTCCAAATTACGCCGTAATTGAGCAAGAGAAGGATACTCAGAATTCAGGATCGTAACAATAATAATAAAAACACGAGCAAGGAACAGCAATATGATTCCCATACGTTCGTTCGTCCGGTGTTAGCGTCACGCGATGACCCCTTCAGCAGGTTTGTTTAGATGCATATCGATCCGAGAACGGCCAGCATCATGTATAATTGAGTCGCAGAATCAGGCGTCTCTCCTAGATAAAATCCGAGCCAAGACTTCTTAATAACAAGAACACAGAAAACCATGTGGAAGAATTTCCGGAACACTCTAGAACAGTCTGCGCGTTTTTATCGCTATCTCATTAAGGCACGCCCACTGTAACGAACAATTTTCGACTATCTTATCTACCGTAGAGATACATTGAGTAGCCAACGCGAGGAATTCATAGTGGATACCAAGGGGGAAATGGTCTGGTGTTCGGTCCTAGGAAAGAACGGATCTAAGATTCTTTTTTTGCTCCTTTTACCGTCCTCCCGATGACCAAGTCGACAGTTTAGATGGTCTATCCGAATCTTTGCGTGTAATTAGAGATAAAATGAAGGATCCTATCATCGCCGTAGGAGGAGATTTTAACTTACCTAACATTGATTGGGAGAGTGTAACTTATTCGAACTTTAGTAGAGAGAAGAAAATATCCCAGAAATTAATAGATACTTTCTCGTTACACGGTCTAGAGCAAGTTAACATGAATATTACCCGGACGAATCGTGCAGGTCAAGGAAACATTCTGGGATTATTAGCCACCTCCCATCCACATATGATGACTAATCTCGATATAGCTGACGGAATTTCAGATCATGACGTGATACTGGCTGAGATGAAAACAACAATAGTTACATCTCTTAAGCCGCCAAGGCAAATATATGTATTTAGTAAGTGTAATTTTTCGGAATTCAGAAAATACATTAATGTATGCAGGGATGATTTTTGCCTATTTGTGGGTGTAAACACAGTCAATGATAGTTGAAATGAGTTCCTCCGCATTATCAAAGATGGTTTAGCTAAATACGTACCGACTAAGAGCATGCGCGAGCTAAAGGATTCACGCTGGACGAAGCCTAAGCTAAGGTCAATGCATAGGAAGCAAAGGCTTATTCATTCCCGATTGAGGAAACTTAAAGCATGCGGTGCTAATATAGAGACAGAGTAGCAAAAATATAGAGACATGCGTAAGCTAATCAAGGAAGAAGCTCAAAACGAATTTCAGGAATACAGATCTAAAACCTTATTAGAATCATTAAGTGGAGATCAGAAAGAACTTTTGTCATATATGCGTGAAACTCGTGGAGGTCAGTCTTCCGTACCCAGCCTAATCAACGAGGAGGGAATTGTTAATAATGAATCGATTGAGAAAGCGAACTTACTAAATCAGCATTACCAGAAATGCTTCAATGTAGACAACGGCTTCGTTAATGATTTTACTAGGCGAATCGAGTCGGATATGTGCCCCATCGACTTATCAGTGGATGGAATAGAAAAGTTATTGCGAGAGATTGAAAGGAATGAAGCCCCGGGACCCGAAGGAATCCCAGCAGTAGTCATAAAAACTTTAGCTTATGAGATTGCTCCCCTTCTCCTCGTCTTCTACCGGAAATCGTTAGATAAATGTACTGTTCCCATATCATGGAAAACAGCGTACGTCACTCCAGTACCTAAGAAAGGACGCAACTTAAAACCCGATGATTATAGACCTATCTCGCTCACCTCGATCTTCTGTAAAATAATGGAGCATATCATTGCGAGTTCAGTAATGCGCTTTCTGTCTGAGAATGGAGCAATTAGTCAGAACCAGCACGAATTCCGCAAAGGGAAGTCATGCGAGACTCAGTTAACCCTTTTCATAAACGACATAGCTAAAGCAGCAGATAAGGGTGTTAGAATAGATGCAGTATTTCTAGACTTCAGGAAAGCCTTCGATACCGTACCTCATATAAAGGTAATTCAAAAGCTAAATGCCTACGCGATCGACAAGAAAGTAGTCGGATGGATCAAATCCTTTCTCGAAAATAGATCTCAGCGAGTTGCATCTGACGGAATTTTATCCGATGAAGTACTCATCACGTCAGGAGTTTCGCAGGGTAGTGTGCTTGGGCCGATTTTATTTCTTATCTACACCAATGACTGGCAGCTTGATTTGAATGTAAAGAAGTGCGTTGCTATGATTTTCACGCGATCCACGAATGCTAACAGCTTACAATATGAAATATCAGAATATCCCTTAGAGATATTGAGTCATAACAAATATCTAGGAGTTACAATTATCAGTAGTTTATCATTCAAAGAACATATTTTTGATCTTATAGGAAAGGCTAATAAAATGCAAAGATTAACAAGTAGAACTCTTAGAGGATGTCAATCAAGAATCAAGAAAATTGCTTATTTTTCTTTGGAACTGGGGAAACAAGGGATAGATGCCATTCACATCCAACTCTTACGCAGCATCTACAAGGACGCCACAGCCTCTGTAATGCTGCATGAAGAAACAGAGGAATTCCGGATTGAGAAGGGAGTGAGACAAGGCGACTGCCTTTCACCAATTCTTTTTACAGCCGTTTTGGAAGAAGTTTTTCAAACCTTAGACTAGGAGGAAAGAGGCCTACGGATCAATGGAGAGCACATCAGTCATTTGCGTTTCGCAGATGATATAGTATTCTTCGCAACCAACGGAGAAGATCTAGCATCAAGACTTCAAGAACTGAACGTGGCGGGGCAGAAAATTGGACTCAGGATAAACTTATCGAAAACTAAGGTAATGTACAATTCTTTTGCAGCACAAGTACCAATCTTACTACAAGAGGTACCCCTTGATGTTTGTTCAGAGTACGCTTACCTAGGGCAACTGGTTACGACGGAAGAGAAAAACAGGATTAATGAAGTGAATCGAAGGATGAAACTAGGCTGGAGTGCCTTCGGAAGGAATGCCACTGGTCTTGAAGAGAAAGTTCTTCAACCAATGCATCCTACCAGTTTTGACATATGGAAGTGAAACATGGGTGTTAAACGCAGCAATAACCCAGCGACTTCAGACTACACCAAGAAGTATGGAACGATGTATGCTTGGAATCACAAGAAGAGACAGGAAACGCAACACCTGGGTTAGGAAGATAACAGGAGTGACAGACATCATAGATAAGGTAAGATCACTGAAATGGATGTGGGCAGGCCATGTTGTAAGGTGAATGGACAACCGATGGACATCAGCAGTTCTGTACTGGATACCAAGAGACGTGAAGAGACCAAGAAGAAGACCAAAGGACCGATGGATCAGAGACAGCATTCAGTATTTAGGGGCAACATGGCAACGAGAGGCTCTTCACGAGAGGAATAGAGAGAATTGTAAAGAGCTTTGGGAGGCCTACATCCGACGTCGGATTGAAAATGGCTGATGATGAGATATATAAACACACACATTAGGGGAAGCGTCTATATAAAGAGATATAACCCAAAAATATGATCGATTTATAATATACTAGTTTTCCTATAGTAAATTTGAACCGAGATGTATTCTCAACTCGATATCAAGGTCTACTGAATTTCTAATAAGGTCTAATAATAAGGTCCACTTAATGTTTAGTTCGACAGAGGGCTTGACTTAGCGAACCCACTTGGCAAGGAGATCGAATGGATCTGCAAAAAAGTCAAAGCGATCGATTGGACGAGCAATTGACGGGTATCATAAAAGAATCACTACGAAAGGGATAATCTGATCGCTTCGGACGATTCCCACTTCTCGATTAGACGTAAAATAAAGAAACGAACCTCGAATAGATTCGGGCAGAACCTCTCACGACTAATCAGTGCTTGTCGAATATTTACCACGTTAGGGACCACACTTGTAACATGTTAAGCTCTTGCACTTGAAGGTCGTATATAACTTCTTGTAGTCTGAGTACGATACATTCCAATTAAGGCGGCATGAAATTGCCTGCGGGGACGTGCCGTAGTTAGGAGGAGCCGGTTTAATGCTCTCCCGCAGCGTGTATTTGGTCCAGAGGGAAACCGCCTGCAAATGGATTCGAGAGGGCGGAAGTCCAAGAGCCAATACCGTTAGCACATCTGGAATTACAGCTGCAGCTGAATTTCCCTGGAGGAACAGAATTGTAACGGAGAAAACTAATGGCGAGGTTTTAGTCTACGACACATACTGGAGTAAAATCCGATTTCAAAAGTGATGCATAATACCGATATTTTGTCATCGAATTTGCAACGGCTATAAAATTAAAGAAGTTATTACTGACGAAAACCTATGAATATGAATGTCTGATAATACCAAAAGAAAAAATTGTCCTTACCAACGAAATTCCTATTGATGAAAAAGAAATTGGTCAAAATGTATGTCATTCGTTATGGCTGAAATTCATCGAATAGCCCTTTCACGAAGAGAACTGGAGGAAATAAGTCATGATATGCATAGCAATGAAGATCAAGATGTATTGAAAAATCTATGGCGACAACGCTCAGGAAATTTCCCATATGAATACATCACTCTAAGTCACTTTTTCAATTCGTTTCGATTACCCGAGAAGAAATTCCCAAACAGTATAATCCGATAATATCTTCGAGGCTGCATTTTTTGGCACTAAATTTGTTATCGAACCTTCATCGAATACATTTTATAAAAAAGCTATTGACTTTTCTTCAATCGCTGAACAATAAAGTATTATTTTCTCATGTGTAAGATCAACAGTAAAGTTTGCTCGAAAATACATGTGAAACTACACGACCAAAATAAAGAAATTTTTTTACACTAACAAAGAATAGATTTATTTTCTTTATGACGATATCTGAAGAAATGAAGAATATACTTTCAACGTCACCACAATATAGTTTTATGCCATAAAATGATTTCGACGCTTCACGTCAAGATGAGAAGACTCAAGCGCGACGGTGACGTTAAACCATGGCCGTGGAAAAACATTATATTGTGGTTAAAAGTGTGTCTTTCTTCGATTACGAATTCCTACCACAAAGCCATGCCTGTAACAATTCACAGCAATCTAGCGGTATAAAGCATTCTAAATATTTTGTGCAACGTACAACTACTTACACTAAACGCCAAAACTTAATGTTACAGAATTGAATTTACTCAGCCTTTTTCAGAAGAACGCGCTCGTAGACTTAATACACATTATATAATCGACACTATCTGACCTAAGTTGAAAGACATTTTTAATTTTTATACCACGTTTGATTTATAATTATGAGAAAGATTATTGAAAAGCAGTTGAATAGCCTTCAACTGCTTTCAGCCATCAAAAAGAATTTGATTTTAGTTTAAAACGTTTTTTGTCGTGATATTTTTTCTTACTATTTTAAACTTAAAAAATATTTATTACGAACATAACAGTTAAATATACTTCCATGATATTTTTTACTGACAAGCGTAAATTTCCGTTCAATTTTATAAAGGGGAAGAAAGCTGTGATAACAATTACAGTAGTCTTATATAAAAATAAAGAAACTGTAACACCTCTCATCTTAGCATAGTTGTTTAAATTAACTGAAAACTATTTTCTGGGTTGCTACTTCAACCATACTTGATGATTGGAATACTTTTCATTTGTCCCTCGGTAAAGAATGGGGAGAAATGTACTTCCCATTTTCTTCAAACTTAATTTTGTTCACAGGAGTAATGATCTGAAAGATACTGCTATTAAAATTCATGTCAATCACCTTGGTGTTAAATGCTGGCATAAGTATATTTGATAGGATCATTGGACTGCAATGAAGAGAATTTGTTCCAGTTGCATCAATTCGGCTCATTGACAATTCAATGACAAACCATCGCATTCCTAGCGAACCTCAATTACTATTGACGTATTTTGTAGATAATGATAGAGGGCTCGAGGTTCATACTCTGCCTCCATGCTGAATACCGCAAACACAATTCAACTAAGTTAGGATTCACAGCATCGTAGTTTTTTTATTTTTAAACTTAATACCTCAATGGATATTAAGGCGATGAAAAAGTGTATTGCAGCCAAACGAAGTTGAAAGTGAACGGAAAAGTATTGCACCGGGCAGCCGAGAGTCGGTCCACTTAAAACCTCTTTCCGGGTAACTTACCAAAAAGTTATGCGAGAAAGTAATCAGTCTGGAGAGTGATTAGATAGCGGAATAATGCACATACCTGTAAAGGAAAGAAACATTTCTAATTTAATTACAGTCATTTAGCTCATCATAAGGAAGTTTGAAATATTAGAAATATTAGATCAAATAAACATAATTTGAATCACCTATGACAAAAACGTTGAAGACATATAACGTCTTCCCTTTCTCATTTCAGGCTGTACTATTATTATTGTAATTATTTTACTCTTAAGGCGTGGTTAGTCCAAAATGGCCACTCTTCCGCCTTACCTCTGGAGGTACGGTATCATGTGTAGATGATGTAACCAAAACCAATTGACTACAACTTAAATCTAAATTAATAAATCTGTACACCAAAAAAAATGGCAAATATAACCACAAGATAATTGGTACAAACAAACAGTAGATACAAACTAATTAGTAGTCTGATAAAGAAATGACTGACTCAGCATAACTCATTGGTGACAAGCAGATTTACCAAAGGACGCATTTTTTTTAAACCAACATTCTATTAATAGAGATTTTAGTATCACTGACGCGGATGAAACAGTAAGACTTCAATTTATAATGCATAAAACTCTATACGAAGTGTGATTAAATATACGCGGAATCTTTGGTTTTCTCAAATCAATTCTCAATCAAAAAATACGACATTTTTGAATTTCGTAACGTGTAACCTTTTTGACAGCCAACAATCGACTAAGCTTTTCAAAATGGCTACCCTTAACAATGTACGTTAGGGACCTGTGTACTAATACACAGAAAAATATCTTGACAATTGGAATTATACAGCCCGGGAAATTTTAAAATTCTTCGTATTTTTTGATTACACTTCGTAAATATCAATAAATGTTTGTAAGTCGTTAGACGAAATATATGTTTGAATGTAGTTTGAAATAACTCAGCTTTGAATGGTCTTATTTTCATTCCGTAAGTTATATTTTTGGAGAGACAGCTCCAGGTGACAGTTGGGAAACAAAAATGATGCACGATGTTCACATAGCGAACAATAATATAAATATCTGTGTCCCAATTTATTAATACGCAAACGCTGTTTGGTGCCATTTTCCTGCATTTTGAAGATCGACTAGTCAAGAAATCTTTCTCCTACAGATACAAATAGCAGAGCTCAAAAAACGAGGAAATGAAGAAAATAGGATTCAGACGATTCCCCAATAGATACATATTGCTCTCTGGTCAAATCCGATAAATATGCCATCGTTTCACGCTTTAACTTAGATGATAAGTATCAGAGGAGTTTAGGATACATTTTTAGAAAAAACCTATAGAAATTCATCAGGGCCGAATCAGTGATTTTATTGCTTACGTAACTTCTCCCAAGCTAACGTCTAAATATTGAAAAATGTACGAAAAACAGGTGATAAACGCCATGTAACTTAGAAGAAAAATTTAATCCGTTGAAGAATCGAAATGGGAAGATAAAATGTCAGAGACAAAAGTTAAATTTCTTCCTTTACACTCCTGATTTATAGTAAATCGGTAAGATTTCTTTGTTAGCTTGAAAAATCTCGCTATTCGGTCTCATTTCGTGAGAATAGCCGTTTTAAGCTCAGAACTCAAAGAAAAGCGTAGATATTCTTTTTGAAAGACGTAACAATGAAATGTTCCGAAAAGCGAAATACGGCGATCCGCTGAAAATGCCGCCGGACTCGAAAGGTTGCATCCATTAGAAGGAATCGCATCCTAATATAGGCATCCTAATGATGAGAAAGTTAGTAACAGCAACATAATATCGCAGCTACGAAGATTGAATCAATTCACTTATGCTGGGGACTGAAAGAGGATGCCAATTGGCCTTCGATAAATACAGCACAGGAAGAACTGCAAAAGCGATCGGTACCTGTCAATGGGCGGCCTTCAGGGACAAAGATGGACGCCTAAGACTTATCTCCGAAGTCAATCGAATAGCCAGATGAACTGCTTTCGATTCCCAATGCCCAAGAGATCGGACAAAATGTTCCCAACACAGTAAATCGAATTCTGTTCCAATCGATTCAAAATCCCCCAAACACAAAATAAGTGAGAAATCGAAAAAAATGTCACTTTGTCTTATACAGAGCTTAATCCAATGATGGGCAAAGCCCCGCGGGCCAGATGCGGCCCGCCGCCATCTCACCCAATCCGCGAAGATGATGAATGACAACATATGATATGTTTAAACGATTAAGAATTTTATAAATTATATATAGAGAAAGATTTCTATTCATCTCGCAATTCTATCCAAGATAATAAATCATATGAAGATCTAACAAAATGAATTCGAAAAATGTCAGAATTTCCGATAAAATATTATTTTCTTGAAATGCAGATTCGGGACTGTACCACAAAGTTATATATTGTCCGACCCGCCAAGTAATACTTTTGAGCACCGTTGGCTTAATCCAATCTCTGAGGATACCTTCGTTAAAAAAGATAAGAATCAGTACCAATATAATAAAGAAATCCAACTAAAGACAAATTTAGCGTCACATCGTAGAACAGAAACTCAATTCAGCGACACCGAACAGTTGAAACATTGATATCTAATTTAGGATTAAAATGAAGCATTATTATTATATTATATATATATATGTGTGAAAGAATGTGATTTATAAATAAATTTACTGTGAAGAGAAAAAGAAGAGATCAAGTACTTCAAGTGTTTTCATTATGCAGTGAAAAATGATCGAGATAGACCTCAGATAATCAATACTCTTGGAATTGTAAGGACCGAAAATATTGATTGCCACTTTATACGGGGAGATCTAATTTTTATAGGCCATTCAGGAGAAATAGCGGTTCTCAACTGATGCGTTTTTACCCAGAGACTCCAGCTGAGGCGATGTTCCACCCGACACTTATTTACATAAGTTTCTCGGGTTAACGAAATGACTGTCTTTAACAATCTCAATCAAGCAAACACTCCATTGGAAACATATCATTCTCTCAAAAATTTCTAATAAAAATTGTATGTCGAATTTTTACAATCTATCCTATAAATACTAAATATATATATTCACATACTATATTAATGAACAAACTTTTGAGAAATCCTTTCCACGTTCAAGACAGAAGTTTAAAAGTATAAATGTCAACTAGCTGAAGTGCCCGTTGATTCTCAACGGGGAAAACATAAGTTGGATTGAATATAGTATACCAACTTGCACATAAGAGAAAAAACATCTCGCATTTTAGTTTAGTCCAATGGGAAAGATTATCGAAAACATAAATTTATAATCAAAGGACGAAGGCGAAATCTACAATCAACGGTAAGAATGTGAATGTTAATAGAATTTCCTTCTTGTGAAACTAATCTCAAGTTAATTTGTATATTTGCAAGATTATCAGCTTCTGGTTCTTGGAAATTTAATCCCAAAATATGTTAAGAGTCAGAAATGATAGACAAAAAGTTACTCGTCCGTCTCCATTAATTTATTACGGTGTTACGTATGTTTGTTGCCCTGCGGTTCATCGCGAAAAATTGTTCGTGACTGTAACAGTCGAAATCTCTTAATAATTTCCTCCACCTCATACCGTCAATTGCTTCTAAAGGGATCTAAATACACTTGCATTCTTATGGCAAAATGCTTTAGCTCGGAATCAAATATCGTATCGGTCGTCAGGGTTCGGGTTGTTTACACACTCAAAATTTCAAACAAATTCGTACATAATATCTAAATTCTCGCAACGTCGAATCCAAAACGATATTCCACGACAATAATCATCATCATCGTAATTCTGTCCTAGGACAGGTCTCAACGGCACTGCCGTCTCCATGCATCTCTATCCTGTGCATCCCGTTTCACATTTTGGTATTTCCTTCCTTTCTTCAAATCACTTAGCATTCCATACCTCCTTCTTCCTTTTCCTCTTTTCCCATTTATCTTTCCTTCAAGGATTTTCTTCTGTAGGCAGTCTGCTCTTAGCCACTTCACAGCATACTTCAAGCTTAATGTAAGATAGATTAACTAAGACATTACACACCACTTGCAACACTCCGCCTTCCATACACCGAGTTTCATGCACCAACTACAATAACCTAAACAAATTATTCATAATACGTGCATAAGAAATGCCCTACCATCGAACCGGGGTCTATGAGGACAAATATTCTTACAGCATATGATAGAAATCCCTATCATCTATAAATGTGGCGTTTTTCAACTTTCTACCTGACCGGGAAATCCCGTAACGAGTTTTTGAAACTGCGGTCAATCGAATGGCCCTGGGATCGAACCTGGGTCTTTAGGGAAACAAACTTTACGGATTACGATAGACAATCATCTATTCTAACAAACCCGTTAATTTCAAGTATATAAATTAACGGAAAATACCCTAAATGAATTCATGAACTTTAGATGTAAAAACTGCCCTAGCATCGAACTAAGGACCCTGAGGGTTAGAACCTTTAGGTGTACCATAGAGGTGTCCAATCTCTATCGACGACGAGAACTTCAACGTTCTATCTTGCCTAGAAATACCGTAAATTATTTCTTGAAACTTTTGCACTAAGTACCTAGTATCGAACCTGGGGCCATTAGGTATAAAGCTCTTGCGGGAAACGGAAGATAAAATCATTTTCAAAGTTTCTATCTTAACGGAAAATACCCTAAATGAATTCATGAACTTCAGACAAAAAAACTGCCCTAGCATCGAACTAAGGACCCTCAGGGTTAACCCGCTAGGTATACTATAGGGGTGTTGGTGCTCTATCGACGACGTGCATTTGAACGTTCTATCTTACCTAGAAATACCCGAAATTATTTCCTGAAAGATTTGCACTAAGAATTTACCTAGCATCGAACCTGGGGCCAGCAGGGATAAATATTTTGCGGCAGACGGAAGATAAAACCATTTTCTAAAGATTTCGTAAATTTCAACGATCTATCTTTAGGCTAAGTATGCTAAATGAATTTTTGAAAATGCGCTCAATGCATTCTTATGGGAAAATGGTCGTTTTTGGGGCCTCCTAGAATCGAACACATGATGCCTAGAATGGAAGTCCGCTTCATTCCATAGTGTCCAAACCCGAGACTTTACGGCAAAAAAATCGGCGGTTCCGTGAGGCACTTCCTTCTGCCTCGCCTTTAGTATCCTATATGTATATATATATCCGGAGAAGCGTCTATATAAAGAGATATCCGGAGAAGCGTCTATATAAAGAGATAAAGCAAATGTCTGTATGTCCCCCTATTTATCTCAGAAGTGGCTTGACATAGAAGTCTGAAACAAAATGCATTGTGTTTCTACGATGCTGAAACCCCCATTTACAGTATTCTCATCACTGTAAAGGCCTGGGTTTGAACCCAGGAGCACAAAATAAGTTTCCATAAGAGATTTACATAAGTTACGTTTTCATGACTTGCAGAGGTTGTTTCTTTTACAAAATTAAATCAGAAAAAATGGTCCTACGAAATTGAGACAAATGGCACAAGAAAGGAAAATGATTATAGATTATTATTTTAGTCATGAAATATTGATATAA
>KZ309204.1:503130-519530 GCA_000376725.2 Ladona fulva | reverse complement strand
TTTAAAATTATTTTTTATCCAACAAATAATTTCGTTTTTCGAATATCACTCTTCCTAAAATAACCGACAGAAATACTTATCAGAATGTTTAATATAAAGAAAAGAAGCACGAACGACTAATGAAATACATTTTAATATTCCATAGAATGTGTACGGATGATGCTATTATTTAGTTACCCTTATTCTATTTATTTTAGTCTAATTGTTTTATTTCTATGAAATTCCTCTAACGGACGTCGATTGCCTTTCTCCTAAGTTTAGAAAGACAGCCTTCACTCTGCCTGAGGGAACTGACATTCCTGTCAGGGAAACTTCGAAGAAATTCCCAAAAAGCAATCAACGTGCAGACATTCCGCGGTGAAAGCCGACATTCGACATTCTCCTTTATAAAATATTTTCTATTTTTTATCTAAAAAATTATTTCATTTTTCGAATATCTGTCTTCCTAAAATAGCCGACAGAAAGTTTTAGAAAGTCAGAGTTTTTAATATAAAGAAAAGAAGCGCGAACGAGTAATGAAATACATTTTAATTTTCCATAGAATTGGAATTTCGTTTGAATCAAAACAATTTTTTTCCAATCGATCATATTTCGTTACTCAAAGATAAACGAGTGAAACATCGTATCCCTTTCAATAGAAAAAGCCTCAATCCCTCCCGTTTACCCACGGACACAAACTACAATCCGAAACCTAAAGGTTAACTCCATTTTCCTTGCCAAGGGGCAAAAGTTTCCCAGGAGACTGCGAATCAATGGGTGGAGAAGTCGGCGACCAATGGCAAATTAACGCGTTATTTGTCGGCCATACCTCCGGAAGGCGTGCTGTGTTTGAGGATCACGCGTTTATCCAGTGCCAAAGTCGTTTACCCGGAAAAGGGTTCGTATTAAAGAATGATTCGTTAAAAGATTTCCTTCCCTTCGTTACTTCTCTATAAACCTGTTTCCACGGAAGAAAAAACCCGAGCGTTCCGTGAGATTTTTGGCCCCTTCGAAAAAAATAGTTGTTTTCGACTCGGAATTTCCGCCGCTTTTCTTCATTGTCTCAAATTTAAGAACATTGGAACACTCTATAGCCCATCACAATAAGTGCATCCTTGAAGTTAAGCGAGCGATTTGAATTAAATTTTACCCCAAAATTTCCGTTTATACATTCGTGCCAACGTATATTATTATATTTCGTATATTACACATACAGAGGTTTAAAAACACTCCGTAAGCCGTATGTCGGCGTTTAGAGGATAACTCCGGAGTATCGATTACTGGAAAAGTTCCTATGCGCATTCCGGAAACATTGTCTCCATTCTCAAGGGTTCCACAGGGAAAGAAATGATTTTCCAAATGTGGAGCCCTTAAAAATGGAGACAGTATTTCCGAAATGTGCATAGAAATTTTCCCAGAAATCCGGAGCATCCCGTTGTCCTCTAAACGCGACTGCCGACATACGGCTTACGGAGTGTTTTCAGGCATCTAAGTCTTGTTTCAACTTTCTTTTCTTTCATATTACACATGTGTGTGAATATTTTATAGTTTTGTCCTATCTTTTATTATTTTATTTCGGAAGAATCGCGTTTTAAGGCCTTAATATAGCATCACAGATTTCAGAAAAGTGGAAATAGTATCAAAAGAGATAATCAGTGAAAGGAAAATAAATCTCATCGAGCAGTCAATCAGACACGTTGACTTTCTGCGAGAGTCTATCAGGAATGATTGAGACTAAGCAGAGCACAGAGAAATTAATACTTACAAGTTAGTCAAATACAATTTAGAATAAGCGCTGAAATAAAAAGGTGCGACTTGCTTGCGAATCGGCTTGCTTTTTACCATAAGAATTTGTGAAAAAAAAGTAAATACAGTGGAACCTCGGTTCACGACCGCCTCGGTTCACGACCAACTCGGTTTACGACCAGCTTTGGCAACCAAATTTTGACTCGGTTGGCGTACAACAACTCGGTTCACGACCAAGGCTGCCGACCAGTTCAGTAGGCAACCCCGACATAACACAGCATCGTTCCTGAGAAACAGTTGCAGACAGGTTGATCAGTGAACACAGTTCGTGAGCAATTTGCGGATTACTTTATCAGTGAAACAGGACAAATTCCATAGCAATATAATAACATTTAGCTATCTTAAATTCAAATTACTGTATTTTATATTTATTTCGAATTTTCTTTTATTCTTTTATCCCATATGGGTCTTCTTCCGTATACGCAAGCTATTAACTGATCGCAGTCAATGACGCTCATAAAGACGAATTAAGGAAAAAACAATGAAATATAAAAAAACTCAGAAAAACGACCGACTCCGAATAAGACTACAAGCGCGCTGGAAGCTGGAAAATAATGTTTCAAACATTCTTGCTCGCTGGTCGGCGCTGGCTTCAAGTGCCGATAAGTTCGTTCCCGCTTCCTTTGTGTGTGGGTTAAAGGCTGCTTATGTAGCAAAGGGAGTGACTGTAATAACGAGACAAAGGTCTAAGGTGCTAGAAGAAGTAGAAAAATTGTTACTAGTGTGGATTAATGAAAAACAGTTAGCTGGTGATAGTGTTAGTGAAGCTGTAATTTGTGAAAAGGCTAGGCTGTTACATAGCGATTTGTTGAAACAATCACGGAGTACAAGTAACGAAGGTGAGGATTTTAAAGCTAGTAGAGGGTGGTTCGAAAAATTCCGAGGACGAACCGGCATCCATAGCGTAATAAGGCATGGCGAGGCAGCAAGTTCAAACATTAATGCTGCGAAGGAATTCGTTAATATATTTGCGAATTTAATAGAAAGTGAAGGCTACGTCCCACACCAGGTTTTCAATTGCGATGAAACTGGTTTATTTTGGAAGAAAATGCCAAAACGAACGTACATCACCCAGGAGGAGAAGGCACTTCCCGGTCACAAGCCTATGAAGGATAGGCTTACACTTTTATTATGCGCAAACGCAAGTGGTGACTGCAAGATAAAACCTCTTCTTGTTTACCACTCAGAAAATCCCCGTGTGTTTAAACGCAACAATGTGTTAAAGTCTAAACTGCCGGTCATGTGGAGAGCGAATACAAAGGGATGGGTAACACGGATTCTATTTATGGAGTGGCTGACTGAGGTGTTTGCCCCAGCTGTTAAGAAATTTCTTCAGGATGAAGGCCTGCCCTTGAAATGTCTCCTCATAATGGATAATGCTCCTGCACATCCACCAGGTCTGGAGGAAAGTCTGGAGATCGAGTACAATTTTATCAAGGTAAAACTTCTTCTACCCAATACAACTCCATTATTGCAGCCGATGGATCAACAGGTCATTTCAAATTTTAAAAAACTTTACACCATGGCCCTGTTTACCAGATGCTTCCAGGTCACTAATGACACGGATTTAACCCTTCGAGAATTTTGGAAGAATCACTTCAATATCCTACACTGCATAAATCTCATCGATAAAGCCTGGAATGAGATTTCTTATCGGACCTTGCAGTCAGCCTGGAGAAAACTTTGGCCTGATTGTGTCCCAGAAAGAGACTTTGAGGGGTTTGAAGAAGCAGTCAAGGTGGTTGATGAAATCGTTTCCATGAGCAAGAGTATGGGCTTGGAGGTCGACGATGCTGATGTGCAGGAGTTGGTGGATGATCACGTTGAAGAATTCACCACAGAAGAGCTTGCTGAATTGCAGAGTGAGCAGGTGACGGTCTCACAGGAGGACCATTCGTCAGGGGAGGAGGAGGTTACTATTCCTAGTGCTGTGATAAAGGATATGTGTAGTAAGTGGAGTGAGTTGCAGGAATTTGTTGAGAAACACCACCCGAACAAACTTGTAGCCAATAGGGCAATTAATCTTTTCAATGACAATGCTATGTCGCACTTCAGAAAAATTTTGCAACAAAGAAAAAGACAAACCTGTTTAGATCGATTTCTTGTGCGCAAAGCAGATGATAAATCGGGAGAAGAACCACTTAAAAAAGTGCAGAAAACCACCAAATCAGACCTGTCTGCTGTTTCTGTGGAAGGGAATTCATCTTCTCAGCTCTAGCCTCCTCCTCCTCGACCGCCACCCCCACAACGAAGGTAACTTACGTAAAGTATTTAATTTTAAATAATATTCACGTAAAGTATTAAAATTTAATTATTTATTTATTTTTTATAACTAATTTTACATGTAATTGACGTGCATTCTAAACAAAAATACACTTAAAAAATACAAAGTTTCAGAGTCTGGAACGGATTAATTGTATTTACATTAATTTCAACGGGAGAAATTGTCTCGGTTCACGACCAGGGTCCAGGAACGGATTAAGTTCGTGAACCGAGGTTCCACTGTACGTTGATCTCGATTGGGTTGACTTTTGATTTCGTATTGTTTAGTAGTTAAACAAATATATGCGATTAAAGAAGCACATACTTGCTTAAAGAGCCATTTGAAACATTATTGTATATGTTTTCTAAATAAATTCCTATTTAAGTATTAACTTTGTGGGTCGTAATTCATGAGAAACACTGAACGTACAGAGGCAAAGAGCAATCTAAGCAGTTTTTTTTAACTCACGTCAACATATCTCTTTTGACGACAAAGGAAAAATATTGGCGTCGCAGTCTCCATGGTAACCAGCTCCAACTAGGGCGCCTGATAATGGAGAAGAATGTTCTGGAAAGAAAACGCAATTTCACCTAATGGAATCGAGTTTGCTTGCTTTTAATTAACAGCACCCCCTGCGGAGTTATTATTCAGTCCACGCACGATTTTTCTCCTCTGGCAAATTTTGAGATTAAATACAGCTTCAATTGACCACCTCTTCTCTCCACGTTTTTGAAAAATGCCCACGAAAATACTGATAATTTTTACCCAGAAAACTTCATCAATGGCGAAGTTATCTCAACTATTGCATTACTTACTTAATGATAAATAACCATGTAAATATAAAACGAATGTGGAAATGATTTACGGGAATCGTTGTCTGACATGAATAAGTTAAATCAAAGGATACATACTTGAAAATAATAACGATCGTAAACTTATACCACAGAGTAAACTTAACACAACGTTTCTTTTTAAGAGGAAAAGGTGCGCGGTTTTGCATAGAGAAAGAAAGTTGTCAATAATTATTTTTGAAAACTTTTTTTCTACAGTTAAAGTAATTCCGAACAGCAGGCTGTGATTTAATCTACATTAAATATTATCATAAACGAAAAAATAGGAAAGTGATATTTTCAAGTAAATCGGGAGTTAGTTGCTGTTTTCTTTGAATCGATGTATTTGGGTCTATCTCTCAAGAAACACCGTGTTTCCTGGTATCAAAATCTGCGTCTTTATATCCTCTTTCCACCAATGATACTAATTTTCCTGTCAAAATATTGGTGACAAACAACATGGGGAAATCTATGCAGGTGCGGAGAGTTTCGGCAAATTGCATTTGAAAGGTAGTCGCCAGCTACTTTTCGTAATATTTCCGTAGGAAAAATCTTCAAGCGAGAGTTTGAGAAGATATTAAATTTATTTTTTGTATAAATCAGAATTTTCTTTTCAAGTTTATTGATAATGTCAAAAACGAATTTATATTTGAGAGGTTAATCAGACCTTAGCACGTACGCCAAATGGCTTGTGCGGCTGTTAAAAAACGATTTGTCCATTTTCGCAATTTCTTGTAATGATCTCATTGATTTGATCACCAACAAGAATTTTCATGATTATATCTCAGTAAATTTTTCAAAAAGTATAGTGGACTTGTCATTTGTAGTATAGCCATTTTTAAATAATCATAATTTAATTAGTTTTGAAATTCACATTATATCACCAAAGAACTTTTTTTATAAGAGCAGGAATATAATCCAAATAAAATGCATTTGAAAAAAGGAAAATGGAATAGCATATAAGAAGCTATTGGGCCAGTGCTTAGTCATAAGATGTTTCTTTCATTAGTTTAGGTTACAAAAGTGATTGTGTCAAGGAGTTCACCATTATCGAGAGAGGCCCACTGGAACATTCATTTGCACTTCTACCTTTGTTTATCTGTTCCACCAAAATGAAATACCAACTTTAATCTATGGGATATGAAATATTCATCTTTACATGATTTTCTCTGAATGACAATGGGAGCCTCTGTGAACTAAGATCTTCGAACTAATCTGGTCTAGGATACGCTGTACGATAGACCTAGCCGGAAATCAGTGTCAGTTGTCGGAGAATAACTGTACAGGACTGTTTGTGAGTTATTTGGGATCAGTAACATTTGGAGTTATCTCAACTTTTCATGGAGTGTTATGTAGGAGTACATTCAGTGTATAAATGTTTAATAACGAAAGTATATATCTGGAGAATTTTACTCCTCATTAACGACTTCAAACTCATTAGTTATGTTTTTCGAGATTTCCTCAGTATCTTAATGCTGAAATTCATCTGTGAAAGTGTGTTGAGTTGAAACTTCCCATGTGATATGCAACAGCGACACCAGTCTAGCAAATATATTAAATTTTTTTTGCCAGATTCACACGGGGCATGAACCATAACCNGAATCCACAATAAATATACGGCTTTCACTGTAACAAGTCTCTGTATATGGTCTTATTTCTTTCATAAAAATTTCATCTTATCTTTGGAATTAGTTGTACGCATCCATTTGCAGTTTTATTATCATACAATTACAAAGTAAATCTAACATATAATTAGTATGTATTTCACAGTCATGTGGGATATTACAGCCATCACGTTTTTGTTTGTTTTTTCAGTTTCATTTCCATTTTGTTTAATATATATCTTTTTAAATTTTTCCTGTGATTTTGTGGTTACGAATTTCGTTACTACGCAAGAAAGGGTATTTTAAGTTCACATTCACTTAAAAAGACCCTCCCGTAACTCTTTCTAATTCTCTTTATAAGAAAGAACACGTCTTATGTCCTCTAAAAATGTAGACTTGATTTTTCATCGTAGGCATATAATCACTAAAAATAGGAATGCTAAAGTACAAGATGTTGCTATTTCTTTGATGCAGAAACACCACTAGTGGTCTTACAGATTATATTACACAAGAAATATAAGATATCGCACACAAGAAATGAATTATACACGTTAACTCTTTAGCTGCCAATGTCTGATATATCCGATCTGGCTTACACTGACTTTAGCTGCCGAATACAGATTTATACCACACTCTGGGAAAAACTTTCTCCTCGTTTTCTTTTTTACTCTCGTGTGTCTTGAAGTCATCTGTAAACACAGATGTGCACTTTAACCAGTTAACAGCAAGTAATCCTTAGAATAGTGTAAAGTGGTCCTCTTAGGCAAAGCCCGGGAGTAGGCTTGGCCTCTTTGCAATATCGAAGACATAACTTACTCGACTAACTAGCCGATAAATGTCAGGAACAACGTAATTCGCTAAATGATTCGATCTTGATGACATTAGGCTCAAAGTTATTCAAGCAATAATGAAAATTAAACGCCACAATGTAAAATCAGCAACATATGCTAACGTACAAGATGTTGCTATGGCAACAACTTGTGCGTTTGTTAGTACTGCAGAATACGTTCAATAAGAGTAATATCATCTCGTCATGGAGCCGTGGTTGCCTTATTTATTAATTTTATCGCATTATATTATCAGGAATTTGTTTTGAAAATGTTTCTTGTTTATCTTTGAGACAGTAATGAAGAAAAGAACCCTTTTAATCTCTGAAAAAATCCATCGCAATTCTAAAATTTCTACGCTCGGATTATAACTCCATAGGCAGAATGACGATTCCCCAAAGCATGGACGCTTTAAAATCCAGGAAAAGCCTGAGGTATTGAACATACAGTGGGAAGGGTGGGCCATCGCAGATAAGGTGAATAATAACAATTCCCACGTTATCTAGCAGCCCTGCCTCTTCTCCTCAGTTATCACACGTCTATCTTCCTCGTAAGCCGTACACACGGTGGTCATTGGTCCAGTATTCTATATTGTGCGAAGCGATTCCATCGAAACTCCATGAATAATTTTCGACTTTGAGATATTTTATAGGAAAAGAAATAGGAACGTAATGCTGGGAGTTATTAAAGAAATATTCTCCGGGATAGCCTACAGCATCACGCGTTCGTCAATTGTGAAAGCATTAAAAAATAATAATACTATTAGTACATGAAATGAAATAGCGATATCAAATGAAGCAACTGTGAATGATGTCTGAGAAATTATTGTCAGATTTACAATTACCACGATTGTCGACAATAAGGAATGCTCTTCATTTAATCTTATTAAAGCCCAACTGTGAGTTCAACAAAGACGTTAATCGTTTTTTTCTCTCGAATTAAAACAGCGGACTCAGCCATTAAAGCAACGTTAACAGTTGTGTTAACATGCCCTAAAGAATATTTCGTTTTCGAAAATTTCGTATTCTCCATATCCCTCGGCAGTAGATAAAAATAATGAAATAACAACGGAGTACTAAATCAAATGAACGAAGCGAAAGAAGGATGCATCTATAACTTGTATTTAGTTCGATTAGGCATAGTTTTTCGCCAAAATTCTCGTCAAGCAGTTCCTTCCGAGATTCCGTGTGTAATTATCTTAACAGTTTCGTTTTCGTTCCTCGAGCTTCGGCTCGAATAAATGACTGCCTCAGCAAAACGTAGGTCCGATCGCCCGATCAAGCAGAATCGACTGTACTTACTATCTCTTTGATTAATTTTATATCCGAACTGACGCAATGTTTGTAAAAGCGCATGTTAGCCATGTGTTTCTGCTTTTAAGCGACTTTGTAGCAACATTTTGGGGCAAATGCAACAATATAAACAAAAATCAATGGACATCTCTGCCAATAGAGTGCATCTGCCGTTCCAGATGACTATATCTCAGCAAATATTTCATCGATGGATGTGAAACTTGGGAAATGTTCATAGAAGATACGAAGTTATGTTCACACAAAATTTCATTGAAATCGGTGATGGTCGAACGGGGCACTTCTCTAAAATTGGTCCACTTGACATGGAATGCCACGCTAGAAACCATAAGAGTCAAATTTGCTAATCAAAACTTACCAATTAAAACAACCCTGCTTCACAAATCGGATTTCAAAGCATTTTTTTCAAAAGAAATAAATTTAATAGTCCGTGATCATATAGATCGTAAATGATCATTTCATGCAAAATCGATAAAAAATTCAGATTCGATTTCTAAAAGAATGCAAATACAAAAAATTAATGAAAACTGGAAATACCACAGAATATATGAAAATAATTATACGATAATAATAATAAATATAGAAATGGTAGGAGAAAACGAAATATAAAAAAGATAAATGAAAAACATTAAATACGAAGAAGTTGAAATATAGCAAAAATGGAGTTTAGTCTTCCAGAAATAAAAGGCTTCGAGGTAGCAATTAATTAAATTAACGCAAAGCATTAAATAATGCCAAAGGAATCATTAAAACAGAGTAATTAATAGAAGATAAATATTATAACGCATAAGATAACAAACGTAATGATGATTTTAATGACTTAATTATGCTATTGGAACTCAAACATTAAATGTTAAAAATCCGTCAGATGCTTTGTTTTAAAATTTACACAACCCATTAACAACGATAAGAGGCAATGTTGAAGATATACTTGGTTACTTTAATAGTCGATGATGATCGGTAGTTTCAATCATAATTCTGAACATCTTATGATTTATGTAATTATGTTCATAGTGTGATGCCAAATACAGTAGATAAGGTTTTACACATTTTCTGCGCTGCATTTCTGTGGAACAATAAAATTTCTCACGAAATAAATCACATTCGATGCTCTTTTGGGGAGCGTCGAACCCTTTTCTTCGCTTCTTTCGAGAAGGAGATCAAGTTGGGAAGAGAGTCAATGTGTGCGTTCAATCCATACGATGGCGAACTCACACCAAATTGGAAATGCTCACGAATCCTACAGAAGTCTCATTAAGCGCACTTTTCTAATTTGAGAGGCAGAACGCTCAGCTCAGCGTGAAAGGCTAATGGTATCATAACTTCCGAGCAGAGAAAATCAAGTTTAAACATATAAACAAAACCATCGGAACGGGAGCAACATCAAACACAAATATCTTTCCCGTTTTAGATAGGGTTCTATGATCTAATTTCATGCATCACCGCGCCTTGCGTAAGGCAAATAAAGAAATTATGACGAAAAATTGCCAACACTTCAGTTTTCGAACAATGGAAGAGCTAAATATTCTGTAAAATAATAGTACCCCATAACTAACTCTACCTTTTACGCCGTCAATTTTGACGAAAGTAAGAAAAAATATAAATTACCCTAAATAATTATCATAAAACATTACTATATGATATAATAATGTAATAATTACATGATAAATCAAGAATGTATTTACAGAAGTCCAAACATTGAAAAACGTGTTATATACTTCGTCTTAAGGTGAGTTTGGTACATCGTTGGTTGAGTGTGTTATGAACGAAGTGAAAAACATTTCGATTTTCTATAAGGAGACAGACCCAATCGAACAGGAGAAACTTTTTAAATAATAATCATAGGCATATTTTTCCGTATCTATCGCTTTCATAAAATGCAGCGTATGAAGCAGACAGGAAATGAAACCTCTGATTAATCAGATGTTAGCTAATCAAGATATTTCGGGTCATTGATTCGTAAGGGATTCTCAAATTAAATAACAAATTCTATCAGTCTGAGATGAGTCACTTGTTTTGGGAAATCGACCATTTTAAGCCTGTATGACATTATCTTTTGCAAATTTGGTGAACACTCAGAGTTTAACCTTTGATATATCGTGGTTTTTCACGTTCTAAATGATTATGTAGGAAAAAAGTTTACCAATTTTCTATTAATATCTTCAAATTAAAAATTTCTTATTATATTGTCATTTACTTTTTCAAAGGACGTTCGTTCAGATAAAGGATTTCGAAAAATCTCAGCTACAATATTAAGTATACCAATTATACCTCAACTATATGGAAATTACAGTATAGATGTTCTTCCCCTTTTTCCAAGAAACGGTTATCTTTGGTACAGCCTGTAAAATAAAACTGCAAATATGGAAAACAAGAAAAAATATAATACATATTCTCAAATTGCCCTTTATAAATTACCTTACCTTAAAATACGTAAACATTCTGAGTACATCTAAATAAGAAAAGAAAATTACCTTAAACTCGAACGCTAAGTTTTTACACCCCCTACCTCACGCCGAAAGGCGACTTGCTGGGTATTTATACAGATATGTAGCAAAGGAACATGTGGAAAAAGAACGACTCTTAACAAGGACATACCGAGAATTGTTCTATTCGTGAGAAAAGATATAAAATAAACACAATCTTTCTTTGCAAAACAAAAAAATGTTTAAATCCATGCTCCATATCTGAGTTGAGTTGTCAATATTGACCGCCACCTGGGATTCTTTTAATAAAAGCAGAACCCGATAATCTGACTCACAAACTTAACCCTGGAATTTCGTTATTTGAATGCCTTGGAGGTTCTTGATCAGCAGAGAACACCAATTGCTTTTCGAGTGTCTTTGAAACACACCTTATTACCTAAGTTTTAGTTCTTGCTGAGGCGGGCATATTCAAGGAGGGATTCAAGGAAGGATTAGTCGAGGGAGCATTTCATATTAATCCAGTTTGCAAAGGGCTCCTCGTAGAGACACTGTTTACAATATTTATGAAATCTTCTCCTCGAACGAAAGATTGGGTCTGTTGACACACTTCTGGTTGAATTTATCAAACGTTTGCATTAACAAAACACTTGCCTGTCTCTACCATATGTCCTATACGTAAGGTCTAAGCATTGGATTTAATGCGCAAACAACGAGTGAAACATACAGGAGCGTTGGAAGACTCTAAGATAAGTATATCAGAAAACATTTGCACGATTAAAACCTTAAAAATAAAGGTTCTGTATGCACAACCGTCCTTGACTAGCAAACATTAACAAGGCGCACAGCCAATTATGCAACGTACGACTCAAAGTATTAGGTTCTGATTCAAAATAAAATTTACGTGAAAGTTTACAATTTTTAGACATGATTTTCTTTGAGAATGTGATTTTGTGCTGAATGATCACATTCAATGCAAAATATAAAAAAGATACCGTTATTTATCGGCAAACTTAAATCTTACTTTTGGAAGGCATTACAGTCTCAAACAACCGTTTATTTTGGTATCTTCTGAATACGACAGAATATTTTCCATACTAAAATGCATCTCAGTTCTCCATTTTAAGGAGTGCTTACCATATTCAGAATGATTTAACACGCTTATTGTTTTGATTACTATAAAAAACAAGTCTGAAGATAAACCTTAAAGGAAATTCTCCGTCGTTTCATGAACAACATGGATACCTTCAATATATAATCTTAAAAAGGGACGAAATCAGGATTTTCCATGGAGGGCTTAGAGGCATGGAGTAAACATTGCATTGCCAACAATCCAGGAGTAGGAATAGTTTTGCCGAAAATCTAATGAAAACAGAAACTGCTTAATTTTGCCATGTATACCCCATGAATCTCCAGTGGTGTTTGTACGGCGTAATAGCGAGAGGACATCCTCTTGCATACTTTATTTCATTGTTGGCTGTTTTCATCGGGGGGTTTGAACCCCCATTTAAATCAATACCAACCAATAATGACGAATCATGTTCCCATTATACCATCAGTAAAACCGTAATATATTTTAGCATACAACATTACAGTATAACTTAATTTATTATGTTATATTCTTCTCATTTAGAATATATAAAGAAAGGCTCAATTTATTTAAAAGTTCAGAGAATGTTCATTCTAAGAAGATGTAGCTGATATTGAGTGTTCTTCCTGTTACGTAGGCTGTTCTGTAAAAGCAAAAAAGAATCAGAGAAAGAGTGGCTAGAACTAGTGTGTCAAGGATTCATTTTCCCGCAAATTAGAATAGAATAGAAACGTCTTTGTTCAGAGATTGAGACTAAAAAGTCTCCACTTACATCTAACCCAAATTATACGCAAAAGTTGTCGATAATGGAAGGAGAGTCATGGTGCATACACCCCCTGTCACACGCCGAAAGGAGGCACGTAGGATACATATGTATACGTTGATGAATTAGCATCACAATTATTATTACTCAAAAAATAGGTTAACGAGAATAACTAATACATGTTAAATATACATATAGACAAATGTGAGTATTTAAATACATACGTACTTTAAACAAATAGCATGTACTTTCACACGTTGATTCATCAGCTCTATACAGATTGACGTACTTAAAAGCCTTATAAAGAGAATATGACCGTCAGAGAAGGTTCCGATGAAAATGAATCCATTCTGTGCTGGAGATCCGGACGACATGTCCAGCGGCCTATTTATTCCGAGCTGGGATTATATTCCGAACTTTGAAAGGTTGGGTTTCTCGGCCTCTGCGAATTTTTAGACGCCATTCACAGGAAACGCCTACTTTTCCTCGAACATGAGCTGAATGAGCGAAATTGGAGAGCCCAATCTATTGACAGTGTAAAATGATGTCCCAGGTCCGATGATCGAAAGTTGAATTTTGATTTACTCGTTCGCACGCTCTAAGGAAATACTGCTCCCTTCAAATTGATACTGAAATCAGCGACGTTTTCTCACTAACTCCCTGGATTTTAAAACATTGATCGGTGCAATAATAGATTTTGTGGATTTGAATAATAAAATAATAATTTTATTGAGATAGAAGACTAATAGTGATAAATCAACTTAAAAGAACGTAGGAAAATAAGTCAAAAATGCAGAGAATGAATTCGTACTGAAGTAAACATCGTCCAAAATGACGCCCCTTTTCTTTAGTAAATCATTTTTAACACTACACACAGCTGTATAGAGTCGTTCCCAAAGTTTCAAAATCACGAAGCATACATTACCTAGTTAGAAGATGATATTAAACACGAAATTAAACATAAATTGTTCAAAAAATATTTTAAATATTGTGTGATAATAATCATATATATAAAAAGCAAATGTCTGTCCGTCAGTCCGTCCCCCCATTTATCTCAGAAACGGTTTGACTTAGAGATCTGAAACAAACTAAATTGTGTTTCTACTATGCTGAAACCCCCATGAAAACTATTCTCATCTCTATAAAGGCCCGGGTTCGAAACCAGGAGCACAAAATACGTTTCCATAAGAGATGTACGTAAATTACGTTTTCATGACTTGCAGAGGTTGTTTCTTTTACAAAATTAAATTAGAAAAAATTGTCCTACGAAATCAAGAAAAGTGTCATAAGAAAGGAAAATGATAATAGATTCTTATTTTAGTCGTGAAATATTGATATAGATCCTAATGTTTGAGGATTTTAATAAAATACACGGAAATTTCGTAAAATATTTGGGATATAAACAACACATCTCTTTGACGACTAAGGCCATTGTTGAATATTGATTTCATGAACTATACCATATAAGTGCACGGGGATAATCAGTTCTTATAATTTTTATAAGAAATGTACGTAAAGTAGGCTTTCATGACTTGAAAACATTGGAATAAATGTTATAAATATTAAATATGATAATAAATATATTGAGTTATTATGATCTTACGGCAGAATTGTTTTTTGCTTAGGAGGATTAGATATATTTTTAAACTATATTAAGTTCCATCATGCTTGACGGGGGCGTTTACTAGTTTTTAATAAAGCATGTTATAGAATCTGATAATTCGGCCTCGGCTTTGTGGTCTCCATTACAAAGAACGCTTTTTCATTTGACCACGGCTTCGACCGAATGACCGAAACCAGTAATAAAACATTGTGTTTAAGGAATGTGTCCTTTCTTCGTTATTCGTTATAATACATGCAATATATTGTTTAATAAAGGAATCAATTTATTCGAAGTGTACTATATAATAATAAGTTGACTTCAATTAGAGTTCAATTAGATTAGAATTACAGTATTTATACATGGATGATCAGTATCCATAAATTTTTTTTTTTAATTTCCATATCTTGAATTTACTTGTTTTTCTCACGCGAAGGACCGACAGTTAACATTCGTCGGGATGCATGTTATACCATAAAACAATAATTAATGGTGGTTAATATAATAATCAGATAGAGAGAATCGTTCATTAACAATCTAATGCATTAAAAAATAAAACAATTATGAACCTTCCTTTAAGTCACAGGTATACATTACGTTCATATGCATAAGGATCCAAGAAATAAAAAGATCTTGCGTTTTCTTTTCGTTGTTCGAAACCACGATAATCGTGTCAACACAGCTTTAACATGCAAATCCGGAATAAGGAACATGTGGGCGGCAATAGCTGTTTATTCATTACTTCCCGAAGTTTAAACTTATGAAAACATCCCATCTCACGCAAACTCATTCGTGACTAAGAGCTCACGCACACTAAAACGGGACATCCATCAAATGTGTCTAACTCAACTATGTACCGATATATTTCCGGAAATTTACCGTACCAGAGGTACCGAAAGTAGGGTGTCTGATTTATTCCCTAGAAAGACGCGGATAAAAAGGCAAGATGAAAGACGAAACAAAATGGAGGAAGAATAGGCTGTGCAAAGTAAATGAGTAAAGGGAAAAATAGAAAAGTTTTGGGACCCAGAACTGTATCCTATGGAACCATGTGTACTAGGAGAGGTAGTAGGGAAAAGAGAAGGAGAAGCTACCGATATATTAATTGCGGCTGTAGGTGGTACAGTAAACACGAATTTCCACTACCAGATGTTGAAGATTACAGCATCAAGGGGTCAAACAGAGAAAAAAAGATTGTCCACGCGTCAGGTGATTTGAGTACCGCAGAGATGCGAAGAAGAGATGGAAAGCCGAGAGTACATAACAACGCGCAGAGATTAGAGAGGGATGTGGTGGGTGGAATTAAACAGGATACTTGGAACCTATAAATGCGAGGGTGGAAGGAGTACTTGAGAAGGACCGTTACTGTAGTTTGTTCCTCTACTGTTAAGCAGGTTTAGTTTTCTGACACACGATGCAAAGCATCGCCTATCCCTTTCAACCATCGCCATCGCAACCCTTTCAACTCAAATTAAAGAGGTAATTCTACTCTTGGTGTTTACACCCCCTGCAACACGCCAGGAGGCGGCTTGCAGGGTACTTTTGTAGATGTAGATGTAGAACTCAAAATCTTTGTGAGTCAAGAGTTAATGCATTATAATACGTCATATAATTTGCAAAAAAATATGAAGGGTTATATTTGACAAGCGAATATGCAGAGGAAAAATGTGTTAAATTGCGCAGAAGAGTTAGTTAGATAATATGGCATTTTATCAACTTATGAGGAAATCCATGGCTCATTTCAGATTTCGAATACTAAGCATTATTAGAAATGTTTCATGAGCTAAACTCATTCCATCAAAATCATCGCATATAATGGAAATTACTCGTTTCATTTCCATATTTCCACTCTCGTATGATAGCCAGAGTGGAAACGCCGCGGCGTTATAGTTATATATATATATA
>KZ309204.1:480833-501487 GCA_000376725.2 Ladona fulva | reverse complement strand
TGGGATGGGAGGTGTGGAGATGAGGTTCGAAAAAGAGTAGCATTGGCCAAGGAAGCTTTTATGAAGCGAAGGGAATTAATGACAAAGTGTCTCGATAAAGGAATCAGGAAAAGATTGGTAAAATCCTTGATATGGAGTGTTTTGCTGTATGGGTGTGAAACTTGGACGTTACGAAAAGAGGACGTCAAAAGATTGGAGGCATTTGAGATGTGGGTGTGACGTAGAATGGAGAAGGTGAGCTGGGTGGATAGAAAAACAAACATAGAGGTGCTAGAAATGGTTGGGGAGGTAAGGGTTTTAATTGAAGTAATTAAGCGCCGACAAAAGAAATGGGTGGGTCAAATATTAAGAGGAGAGGGATTGCTGAAGAATGTAATAGAGGGTAGAATGCAAGGGAAAAGACAGAGGGGAAGGCAGAGGCAAAAAATGTTAGATGACATAAAGGGTAGGGTAAGTTACCAGGTAGCGAAGGAAAGGGCTAAGAATAGGGAATATTAGGGCACATTGACCTACCGAAAAGTAGAACACTTATGTATGTATTAAGGCGAGGCAATACCAACACCTTTAAAGATGTGCATATATGGCAATATTGGTCGGAAAATAATCGGGTTAGAAGATCGAGTGGGCGTTATCGCTTAGGCACCAATAAAAAATATCCCTTGTCATAAGGTTTGAAATAACACTGGAATTGAGCTCGCTTAAATTATTGCACCAATGCGGTCACTCGCCTGTCGACGGCTTGCGACCGCGACCATTTTTAGTTTCCGTCCAGTTCAGTAAGTCCGCTATTTCATCCAGTTCACTAAGTCCGGGTGTTCATCTCCTATCGTAGCCATGGAAAAACGAGTGAAGGTTTGACTTACTCTTATCTGTAGCGAATGATAGCAATCTAGCTTCTTTATCCTGTTGCTACACGTCTCCGAGGCATGAGTCGCAGTTACAATCATATGTATTAATCCAAATAATCAATGTTTGTCCTTCAATTAGTGATTACATACAGCCACATAAAAAACTTAATTCAATGAAATCATTTACCTGATGATGGCGCGAGCCGAAACCGGTCGTTAGATTAAATATTCTCTGTGGAAATAACGAAGTGCTTACTTATTTTGTCATTATGGCTTTCCACGAAGTCCGGCCAAATACCATTGAATTCAATGAAATGAGATTAAAAAAAATAATGTCACTAACCGGACTCGAACCCACGTCCACTGCATGTAAATCCAACACCCTAACCACTGCACCAACTCATTCCACATATATTAAAATGGCTTAAAATTATTTATTAAAAATAAACTAAGACCCATTTGCACGAACTCCGTTTCACTTTTGCTACATTTCACCTCCTCTATCATAACAAAATATTTCTTTCAAATCGGCGGAGCATTTTTGGTGGCCTTGTAAGCGAGCGCCTGCCAGATCTGGGGTCTCCCAGACAGCAAAGTGGGCAACGCGTTCAACTTCGGAGAAAGCGGTCCCGGGTTCGATTCCCGGTGGGGGCCCATGTGCGAAATGACCTAAGCTGTCGAAGCACTTTAACAATACTACCACTATTTTACAATAAGTGAATCTCAAACCCAAACTATGAATTTTCATCATAAATAAAAAACATGATTAAGATCAAGTAGTGTGCCGAACATTTAATTATATTAAATCTTATTTTATTTTAGAGCAACGCAACTATTCCTGATAGAATACAATTAATATCAATTTAGTCTAAAATAAAAAAAAATCTTTATTGGACTGAACTTGAAAGATGAAAGAGCTCAAGACCTCCAATACTTTCTTCTAATGTTAGAAAAAAAACATATGTAATTATCAAAAGCAGTTCATTAACAGAAAATTCCAAGCCATACAGCGATACAATTTCAGTTCTTTATCCAGTAACAGGGCTTAATAAATAACTAAGAAAAGCTATAATTTCAAATATTACGAAACAGTTTGAGGAATCCTTAAGAATATAATGAACATGATTCGATCTGCCTTCGTTTAATTAATGAGAACGGCCATCTTCATAGATGGCCACTCTCATTAATTAAACGGCGTGCTGCAACACCGAAACCGGTTGTTTATAAATATGATGTCCTCTCTTTATTTATTAATATCGAAGAAAATAACTATTTGAAAATTATATATAAGATGGTAAGATTAAAACAAAGGTACCCAAGAAAACGAAAATATTTACAAAAAACTTCAGAACATTGAATATTTTCCATAATAATCACAGAAATCATAGAACGGGACCTAAACGAACCTTCTATTTCCTAAAATAAGATGTTGTTGAATTAGACGAGCCTAGCTGCTCACACGTGATTTCGTGGAAATCAATAAAAACGATAATAAAGAAAGGAATTCTTCGAAAAAGGAGGAGGACTTCATTTCAGATTACCATGAAGAACTTCCACAAAGTAACGCCTGAAACTATTAATTTTTTGAGGAACAGATGTTTTATGGCTTAGACCCTTTATATTTTAAGAATACTTCGGGTGCCCTAAACATACAACTTATACTAGAGCCGCTGGATCTTGATCTGTGCTCCGCTCACGAGGTATTTCAGGAATTGGGGAGCCGTAGCCAACAGTAAGTCCCAATTTTGGGCGGGAAGCCTGAAAATCCGTACAGCGTTGCAGTTCTAGCAGTCAGTTCAGCTCTCTCTCTCTAACTCTCTGTCGGTCGTGACTGCTTGGGAGCTTATTTCGCTGCAATTATCGTTCTTTGTAATATCTCGCTAAATTTTTCGTTTTATAGTTTAGGTCAGTTTTTAGTCCTAGATTTTATTCCTTTTATCACTTATATTTCATAGTTATTTACAGATTTTTGTCTTTATTGTGTAAAGTGATTTAACTTGTAGTTTTTTGTTTTCTTTACTTGAAATTTCATTTATTCTTTTATATAGTAGATTTAAGTCATCCTTTTTGCGTTAGCATGCACTAATTTTTACATATATTCATTTAGCTTATATTTTACTTTAGTTTCGCTCTCTCAAAGGTACAATATAGGTATGTACCAGCTTAAAAAGCTGTATATTTTACCGTTTTTCTAACAGAAATTTCCAAAAAACTCTTAAATGTTGTCCTTCTAAACCAGACGCCCCCCTTAACAGGTATTTCAGAGATATCTTGACGTTCAGAATACAACATATAGTATTTATTAATTTAATCTATCCCTCTCTTTCTTTCACTCTTTGATACAACTTTCACGGGTTTCCCATACCTTCTCTTTAAGGCTGATTTCCTGCAGTGGAAAAAATTTTTCGATCATAAAAATACCGTAGTTTTGTCCTCCAAATACCACTGTGCCTTTTCTTCTTCTGTTTCTATTTAAACCGAACTTGTAAGAAAAAAGAATGTTGGAACACGGCTGTTAATGAATTAGAGGTTTAAAAACATTCCGTAAGCCGTATTTTTAAACCTCTAAACCGAACTTGTTCAAAATCAGTATATAATCTACCTTAAAATCTTACAACATTTTATGTATTCGTATTTTGTAAAATATTCTGACAGAGATTAAATGGAAGATGAGAGTCTCTAGTCCCAATTCCACCCAATAAAGTGTTTTGAATTTTACTGCACTGAATTACTAATAAACCTTATTCAGATAAAATAAAAATTAAAAGGAAAAAGGAAAACGAAAAATTACGGTAAAGACGCCTAATTTAATGATCCCCAAGAAAAATATTAGGAAAACGGGTATAGTGAAGTAGCGCAAGATTGTGCGCACCCAGGAAAAATCCCAAAGAAGAATGGACTTAAAAAGGCTGATGAGACCGGGAATCGAACCCGGGTCTCCCAATTGCCGGACGGGTGCTCTGTCCGTTGAGCTATCCCGGCAGAACGTTTCTCCAAGCCATTCGGGATACTTTGTGGGCAAGGACGTTGTGAGTTCGTCCACATGGTGGCATCGTTCGCGGTCTGGCTTCATTGAAGTATCGGCCACACAAACTGATGGAAAGGAAACCCCCTTCAGGTTGATACACTAGGAAATTTTCCTGGGTACGCACTATCTTGCGCTACTTCCCCCTTACCCGTTTTCCTTGTGTATCAACCTGAAGGGTTATCGTGCATTATTGCAATTGTTCTTTCATCTACTTTGTCCTAAATTTTTTTATGTATATTGACCATACTTATTGGTGTATACACTGTGTATTTATATTCTTTGCCTTGTTCTTTCTCCTCTTTTAATTATTCGTATCGGTAGGTTTGCGAAGGTTTTTCACACCCTCATTTTTTAGATGGTGTTTTCCTGCAGTGGATTATTCTTCCCTAAGGATCTTTTAGATTTTTGCATCCACACTTCTTCTCATTGTTTCTCAAACTATCCTTTAAAACTAGTAACTATGCAACACTATCAATATTGCTGGCCTTAATCTGGTGGCGTTCCATGACAAATGGAAGTTGACTAGTTAAAAAAGACCAAAAGTATAAAATTATGAACAAATATGTTTTTGAAAAGCACTCGTCCATACTCAGTGCTGTTGCTCTTTCTCCCTCCCCTCCCCAAATCTGCCATTAACCCCCCTTTCTTCCTCCAAGCATCGCTTTTTACCTCACTGTCCAATACATTACCTTTTACCCATTTGTTCTCCAATGCCAGTCCTCAACATTACACTCTTTCTCTTATCTATATTATTATATACCTTTGTGTTCCTATATATTCTCTGTATTTTTGTAAATTTGTACCTGATGATGATAATTCCATGCATCGAAACCCGGGTCGTGTGTGTCGTTATTCATTGTGCTATAGTATAAATAAATTTACTTTGTCAACTTTCCTTCACTGTACAAAATTTGATGATGGATTAAATTGAAGTTAAGTTACATTAACAGAAAGTTCCAAGCCATACAGCGATACAATTTCAGTTCTTTATCCAGTAACAGGGCTTAATAAATAACTAAGAAAAGCTATAATTTCAAATATTACGAAACAGTTTGAGGAATCCTTAAGAATATAATGAACATGATTCGATCTGCCTTCGTTTAATTAATGAGAACGGCCATCTTCATAGATGGCCACTCTCATTAATTAAACGGCGTGCTGCAACACCGAAACCGGTTGTTTATAAATATGATGTCCTCTCTTTATTTATTAATATCGAAGAAAATAACTATTTGAAAATTATATATAAGATGGTAAGATTAAAACAAAGGTACCCAAGAAAACGAAAATATTTACAAAAAACTTCAGAACATTGAATATTTTCCATAATAATCACAGAAATCATAGAACGGGACCTAAACGAACCTTCTATTTCCTAAAATAAGATGTTGTTGAATTAGACGAGCCTAGCTGCTCACACGTGATTTCGTGGAAATCAATAAAAACGATAATAAAGAAAGGAATTCTTCGAAAAAGGAGGAGGACTTCATTTCAGATTACCATGAAGAACTTCCACAAAGTAACGCCTGAAACTATTAATTTTTTGAGGAACAGATGTTTTATGGCTTAGACCCTTTATATTTTAAGAATACTTCGGGTGCCCTAAACATACAACTTATACTAGAGCCGCTGGATCTTGATCTGTGCTCCGCTCACGAGGTATTTCAGGAATTGGGGAGCCGTAGCCAACAGTAAGTCCCAATTTTGGGCGGGAAGCCTGAAAATCCGTACAGCGTTGCAGTTCTAGCAGTCAGTTCAGCTCTCTCTCTCTAACTCTCTGTCGGTCGTGACTGCTTGGGAGCTTATTTCGCTGCAATTATCGTTCTTTGTAATATCTCGCTAAATTTTTCGTTTTATAGTTTAGGTCAGTTTTTAGTCCTAGATTTTATTCCTTTTATCACTTATATTTCATAGTTATTTACAGATTTTTGTCTTTATTGTGTAAAGTGATTTAACTTGTAGTTTTTTGTTTTCTTTACTTGAAATTTTATTTATTCTTTTATATAGTAGATTTAAGTCATCCTTTTTGCGTTAGCATACACTAATTTTTACATATATTCATTTAGCTTATATTTTACTTTAGTTTCGCTTTCTCAAAGGTACAATATAGGTATGTACCTGCTTAAAAAGCTGTATATTTTACCGTTTTTCTAACAGAAATTTCCAAAAAACTCTTAAATGTTGTCCTTCTAAACCAGACGCCCCCCTTAACAGGTATTTCAGAGATATCTTGACGTTCAGAATACAACATATAGTATTTATTAATTTAATCTATCCCTCTCTTTCTTTCACTCTTTGATACAACTTTCACGGGTTTCCCATACCTTCTCTTTAAGGCTGATTTCCTGCAGTGGAAAAAATTTTTCGATCATAAAAATACCGTAGTTTTGTCCTCCAAATACCACTGTGCCTTTTCTTCTTCTGTTTCTATTTAAANAAAATAATTTTATTTTTCAACGGCGTGTATGGAGACAAATACGAAAGAACCTCAAAACAATCGACCTAAGAAAATAAAGGAAACGAAAGGTTTAAGGGGGCGCCTGATTTAGAAGGGCAAAATTTAAGAGGTATAGTATATAGGTGTATACCAACTTATTAAGCTGGTACATACGTATATTATACCTTTGAGAGTACGAAAAACATTTTTTCATTAAAGATTAACTGAATAAATCGTATATATCATAGGATATTTACAGGGCGTTCGCGTGTGTATTGTAGCATCTACAATATCCGTTCAAATTTTGTAAACAAATTATTTTCTTATAGGATATAAAATAATCTATTTGATGAACCTCTAAAATTAAACAATTCTCTAAAATTATGAACATTACTGCTCTTTAAAATGAAAATCTCGATCCTGATGAAAAAATTCCTTCGCTTTTAACAATAATAATTGTTTAAATTAATAAATCCATCAATATCCGAGGTTAACCTAATTGAGAATGTAATGCTTAAATTGCATGCAAAAGGAAATCTTAATGGTAGAAATAGTTTTTGAGATATCGTGCACACCAATTTCAAAAACAGTTGATCTCTTGTTGGTATTTTGTGTATGCTCTCCAATAAGTCTTTCTGCAAGTGCACCGAAAACTGTTGAAAATTCTATAATCCTGTTAAAATGCGTAGGATAACAACCCACACTTTTATTAGTAAGTGTGTGCAGTTTCCTATCAGTTGCACTTTCTACCAGTTTTTCTTCTTTTTTCTCTGCTTATTGATTGCCCTAAAACTTACGTTTCCGGGTCTTATTTCACGAAAACTTTGGTTCTTTCTTCCTTCCGGATAAGGAATCGTAAAGCTTAACTAAAAATACGAGAAACTACGACTGAAACATCCAAAATTTTCTCTAAGACTGGCTTCACTTAGAAAGAAGAATCGGAAGAACCCTTGCAAAGAATCATACTGCGTCTACCTTTTATTACATCAAGGTATCTCTGGTCCTTTCTTATTACGAGAGAGAGAATAAACGAATGCCCTTAAAAACATAAATAGTGTGGAAAAGAATATCCAACAATCATATAATCTGCTAAAACTCTGAGTGGAGACACTGAGCTGATGCGAGGTTTTCTTTTCATTCTCCTAACTGCCCAAACAGCAAAACCATGTAGCCAAAGCAGTTGTTTACAGGANATTTGTACCTGATGATGATAATTCCATGCATCGAAACCCGGGTCGTGTGTGTCGTTATTCATTGTGCTATAGTATAAATAAATTTACTTTGTCAACTTTCCTTCACTGTACAAAATTTGATGATGGATTGAAGTTAAGTTATTATTGAAGTCTCAATCCCACCTAAATATAATAATAAATAAATAAAAACGTTTTATAATTATTATTAAGCGACGACTTAGTCGGACAATTTTCAGGGAAACGGCAGCTTTTTTCCGCAAGTCTTCACTTCCTGAGGAGTACGTTTGAATGCATATCCTTCCGTACACCACAGAGATGGATTGGACCATTCCAAGAGGGTTCTGCGCTGCCCGGGGCTTTATAAGGGAGGAAAGACAGAAGAGAAGGGCAAATGGAAGCCACTCAAAAGATGAGAAAAAAGACTGCTCCTAGATTCAGTGGGAGAGTCTTATTACATGAAACCGAGACGCAGCCCACGCCTAATACGTTTCCGTCCAAATGAAGTTTTGCCGAATATCCTGGCGAGAAAATATCTAACGAAAATGGAAACTGAGGTTTTCATTTCTAACGCAATAACAAACGTTTACACAGCTTTCCCATTCCAAGACTCGACAGAAAAGTATGGATGAAAGCATACACAGAAATTCCTAAGGAAACGACGAAAATTGTACACCGAAATCCAAAATACTCCAAGTGATGGAGTTTCCTGAATAGGATGTGCTCAGAAACTTGTATTTCATTTCAATTCTTACTTTGGCTTCTCATTCCCTCACATTCACACCAACTTGATGAGATAAAATTTACGAAGTAAATAAAATATGGTACGTAGAATTAATTCAATTATATTTGCAAACAAAACATTGTCATTAATAAAATAAACAGTCATAAAAGAAGTTTTTAACAGTCAATGTTAATGAGGTGACGTAAACCAAAGCCTATGTCGTTACCCGAGACATGTTTTATCACAACGATTCGTCATTAATCAAGTAAGTCGTTAACTAAGGCCGTCGTTAACCGAGGTAGCACAGCATTCTATTAAATAGAAATAAAAATCAATATTAAAATCGGTTTAAATCGGGGTCTTTTTCCCTTTCAGAGCCGGATTAGATATTAACCGGAAGGCATCAAATGCTGGCAATTCCCAAAAGCCGTGTGCACCACATGAATCACTGTAAACGGCACCGTTCGGATATGGCCAAAGAGCGCAATTCCTCCAAAACTCGAATTCGAAAATCTCGTGAAAATACGGAAAAAAGAGAATTGGATGCCATAGATAGGGAATAATCGAAACGTGAGGGAATACATCTCCGTGAACACAGAAAAAGGGGTTGTCTTTGGCACATTTCCTCTAACCATATCCTATCCTTTTTCTTCCTCCGTCCGCCACGCTCCGGAACAATCAAAGTGGTTGTGAAGCTCTCCTTCGTGATCTCTTCTAAAATTCCACCTAAAGGTCCCTCTCCACATATCTTCTTCCCGCTGCGTTGCCCTCTTAAAGAGGATTCCGATTACGAGAAAATGGGAGAAGATATCTGAAGACGCTGAAAAAAAGATGAATTACTTCTGCTCTGAGCAGCTAGTTTGTCGAAGTCTTTGGCTAAATAGTTAATAGGATCGAAATATTTCTTACTGAAATTTTAATCATATACTTTTACAACCCGCCATGGTTCAAGGAGAAGTTTGTTTACTCGTTTCGATAAAAATAATTTTATTTTTCAACGGCGTGTATGGAGACAAATACGAAAGAACCTCAAAACAATCGACCTAAGAAAATAAAGGAAACGAAAGGTTTAAGGGGGCGCCTGATTTAGAAGGGCAAAATTTAAGAGGTATAGTATATAGGTGTATACCAACTTATTAAGCTGGTACATACGTATATTATACCTTTGAGAGTACGAAAAACATTTTTTCATTAAAGATTTACTGAATAAATCGTATATATCATAGGATATTTACAGGGCGTTCGCGTGTGTATTGTAGCATCTACAATATCCGTTCAAATTTTGTAAACAAATTATTTTCTTATAGGATATAAAATAATCTATTTGATGAACCTCTAAAATTAAACAATTTACGATAGTAAAGCAAGCGTTACGCAAGTGCTCTCAGACGCAGGTTGGGAATCCTTGAAAGAAAGGTGATTAGAAGCTAGGCTGCGANAAATTCCTTCGCTTTTAACAATAATAATTGTTTAAATTAATAAATCCATCAATATCCGAGGTTAACCTAATTGAGAATGTAATGCTTAAATTGCATGCAAAAGGAAATCTTAATGGTAGAAATAGTTTTTGAGATATCGTGCACACCAATTTCAAAAACAGTTGATCTCTTGTTGGTATTTTGTGTATGCTCTCCAATAAGTCTTTCTGCAAGTGCACCGAAAACTGTTGAAAATTCTATAATCCTGTTAAAATGCGTAGGATAACAACCCACACTTTTATTAGTAAGTGTGTGCAGTTTCCTATCAGTTGCACTTTCTACCAGTTTTTCTTCTTTTTTCTCTGCTTATTGATTGCCCTAAAACTTACGTTTCCGGGTCTTATTTCACGAAAACTTTGGTTCTTTCTTCCTTCCGGATAAGGAATCGTAAAGCTTAACTAAAAATACGAGAAACTACGACTGAAACATCCAAAATTTTCTCTAAGACTGGCTTCACTTAGAAAGAAGAATCGGAAGAACCCTTGCAAAGAATCATACTGCGTCTACCTTTTATTACATCAAGGTATCTCTGGTCCTTTCTTATTACGAGAGAGAGAATAAACGAATGCCCTTAAAAACATAAATAGTGTGGAAAAGAATATCCAACAATCATATAATCTGCTAAAACTCTGAGTGGAGACACTGAGCTGATGCGAGGTTTTCTTTTCATTCTCCTAACTGCCCAAACAGCAAAACCATGTAGCCAAAGCAGTTGTTTACAGGAACAAAATCTTCCAATAGACAGAGGGTCCATTTGTGACTCATATGACAAAATGAAAGAGGCCTCATAAATTTTCAAGACGAATTTCAAAGATCCATATGATGTACAGAGTGCCGCATCTCAGCATCGGCACCATGTACAATATGTAACATGTATTTTACCAAAATTTGCACCTAAGAGTTAAGTTGTATGTTTAAGGCACCCGAAGTATTCTTAAAATATAAAGGGTCTAAGCCATAAAACATCTGTTCCTCAAAAAATTAATAGTTTCAGGCGTTACTTTGTGGAAGTTCTTCATGGTAGCAAAGAAAAGAACACACTTTGTCACTTCCACATACATTTATTAAAAACGACCCGGGTTTCGTTGCAGTGTAACATCATCAGGTGATGATGTTGCACTGCAAACGGGATAAACCAGGCGCCCCCCTTAAATTTATACATCGGAAGGAACTTCTTTCAGGGAGTATTTTTTAGTTTCAAGAAATAATGAAGTGCTGCTCATAGCCAATTTCTACTTCTTAACTTCATGTGGTGTTTACAATTATCTTCTCATTGTTGTTACGATATAAGAATGACTTTTTAATCAAATCCCTATTTTTATTTTTCGTTATCTTCTATTATTTTCATCAGTATATTTAAATGTAATCTTTGAGGTTTTATCAACGAAATTGACTGCATCTTTTGATACGAGGAGAAATATTCTGCAAAATCTATCTTTCAAACTTATGCGTATTAAAAGTCATTTCTTACTCATGTAGAGTCTAATTACTGTGATATGTGGATTCAGGGTCTCTCAGCTATTACTGAAGAAATCTATAGTATATTGGTAATAATGTAACCGAATTTCTTCGTAAAATATTAAAAAAATATATAAATAGCTTAGCTGTCATGTTTGACATTAGTTCAATTAAGGTCATCTAAATGAGCCAATAAGTTATGAGTTTCACTCTCGACTCAATGTCAACTAAAATGGAGTTACTCAGTTAAAAACTTATTGAAGGTACGGATTTACCGTTAAATTAATCAGTTAATTAGTGGCTCATTTTTGACTGCGTTGTAGAAGAGTGATTGATAATCAATTATTCACTCGACGTTGTAAATTATCTCTTTAATTCGGGACATTTAGCAGGAGCATGTAACTGCGTCCGGTGATAAAACGCAGAACACCGGTTTCTTATGCGCTGAATTTACTTGGAATAAAAACAGAATCCCGTATTCTCCGGAGCTTTAAATAAGAGCAAAACATCGACTCTTAGGGTCCAGAGGAAATCGGGAATCTGAAGGGAACGTGATGAAGAAGGGAGGTTGTTTACCCAGAGTGTCAGGGATCGACAAATGAAGAGAAGATAGGTGTGCACGCGGCAGACCATAAAATGAGGAGAGAGAGAAGAGAATGAGAGAGAAGAGGAAAGAAGTGAAAGAAAACATGGGTAATAGCAGGCGTGGATTTGGAAAATGGCGGTGGAAGAGGATGAATAAATTAGGTTTGAAAGCAAAGAGAAAGAGTGCGAGAAAACCAAAGAGAAGGAGAAGAGGAAAGTGGTGGTAATGTAGAGAGAAGAGGAAACATTGCTGGTAGTGGTTTTATAGGTAGATGGGGAAGACAAATTGGGGAAAAGCAAAATGTGGGACGTTAGGAAATACGAAGATTGCGGAAAAGAAGACGGAAAAAAATTACCTTCCTAAAGAAAAGCATTGTCCGGAGAATGTTTCATATAAGTTTAAGTACTAATGACTACATTACATAAATATAAATTGCATAAAAATAGCCATTTTATATATATATATATATATATACTATAGCTACAAACATTTTACGTAGGAAATTTGAATGAAATTTACATTGTTAAACAATTTCAAACATATACAAGCACATCATTACTAACTAATACCGCACATGACTGTATCCAACAGGATACATCCTTATCTTGTAAGTATTCAGCCACTGAATAGTAACATTTCTTTAACAATATAGATTTTCCTGGAATCTTTGTTCATTATCATAATATTTTTCCTGAAACATTTCTGCAAAATGTTTGTAACTAAAATAGCTATTTTTATGCAATTTATATTTATGTAATGTAGTCATTTGTACTTAAACTTTGACATGTCACCGATTCAAGACAGAATATTCTCTGTGTACATGAATGTTTTGTGACGAAATAAATTATTATTATTATTATTATTAATTGATTTATCTCACACTTGTGGACTAAAGTCGGTTCTTTGACGGGTCTTAACCAAGTCAAATACCTCTCTATTGTGTTCCTAGGAATTTTCGTACTATTGAAGTTGTTTTAAGTATGACTGCCTTTTGAATATTTGAGTGGATGTTCTTATTAATATTTAGTTTTTCCAGGTGTGTATAAAATTTTTTTGTTGTAATGCCGGTAACTGATATAACTATTGGTACTATTGAGACTGTTTCTTGTTTCCAGAGCTGCTTTATTTCTTGTGCTAATGGGGTGTATTTGGAAATTTTTTCTTCTTCTTTATTTTGAATATTGGCGTCATTGGGGATGGCTATGTCAATTAGGTATGTTTTCTTTGCTACTTTATCAATAAGGGTGAGGTCTGGTCTGTTGTGGATAACTGTTTTGTCGGTATATATTGTTCGGTCCCAATAAAGGGATTATTATTATTATCATCATCATCACCATTATTATTATTATTATAAGATGCGGAAACAGAATATTAGCGTCCTTGCGTTGGTTAGGTAAAGGTGATTGAGGGAAACTAAAGAAATATTTGCAAACTTAACGATTGTGTATGACGACTCTAACTGCGGACTAGCAAAAGGTGTTTTAATTCAGGAACAAAATATTGCCAGAAAAGGATCGACCGCTGGTGGTAAAGTTAGTCAACAGCATTAACTCCAAAAACAATAAAAAAGTGTTATTTTCCAATGAGAATTTTGCCATCCAAGAAGGTCCCTTCAGAGGCAAAAGAAGAAAAATTATTTTCGTCCTTAGCCTCTGTTGCCCTCTTGTGTTCCGCACCTATAAGACGCACTTTTCAGGCGAAAGAAGCGGAAAGATTATAAGGTAAGCTGATTATAAGCGAAAAAAAAAACGGAATTCTTAGAATAGAATTAATTTACGTAAGAATGAAACAAAAGCGCAACATAGGTAGAAGGGCTTCCGCAGTGATTAGAAGGTAAAACCCGTGTGTCAAAGCGCAATATTGTTTACAAATTGATGGCTGTTCCTGACGTCAGCTCACTCTCGGCCCATAGAACGCAGGCCGATTAAAATTAAAAGCGGGAAAAAACTGCGTCACATGGGCCGCAAAATAAGATGACATTATTTTTGGCTCTTTAATTTTTTATTTTATTGAAAAATATTATCATTAGTAGATTATTCGTGTTAAATAGAAAACTTTAAGCTAATTTAAAACTTAAACATAACTTAAAATAAATCATTTTGTTGACTCACTGCATTCAATCGGCCTTTCACATCTCATGTACAGCTGTTAACTCAGATAATTCCTCATATATTTATTTACATCAAAAAACGTTGCAATGTGGTCGGTGAGCCAGGTGGCAATGGTTAAGGGGGACAAAATAATAGTGACATCTGCCCGGCATTCGCCCAAAGATGGGAGGAAAACCCCTCCTAATATCTTCCGTAGACAATACAGATCAATTATTACAATATTTACAATTATTACAATAGTTACACAATTCTAAGGTTAGTTACAAATACAGATTACGGATACAATTAAATGAAATAAAATAAATCATCGATTCCAGGTTAAAATATATAAAATACATATGATTATATACTGGAATTAATCAATGACTATGATAAATGCAGTGATAAACATATTATAACCTTTAAGCTTCTGTTTTAACATTTTTCCCTTATACTATTCCCTTATGCTATTGATAAATGAATACTACGCCACATCGGTTTCCTGTTCCAATTCCTTTATTTTTAAACTGCGATCGCCGCGTCCAATATAATTAGGTGCATGAAATCTCTCTCGTAGTACGTCCCAGCCATTTTTACAATTCCACACATTAAATACAACCGTGAGCCAAAAACTCTTCCTCCTTGACGCTAACGATTCCCATAGCTTCCCTAACTGATTCCATGTAATCCCTTGCTGATCTAACATTATACTAACGCTTTCATCCTTCTTATGCTTTCCTATTATGTATCTAGCCGCCTTCCTTTGCACGGCTTCGAGTTTCTTACTTTCATGCGCGTCCCATACGCGTATTCAACTAATCAGGGATTTATACGCTCTTTCCTTGACTTCCTTCCCACTCCGTTTTAGATTCATCATTACAAAGTGGAGATTTCTGTAGCCTTTGAAGTAATATCTTCGATGTGACTCCCCCATTTGAGATTTTCTGACAGTTTAATACCCAAATATTTGCAGTCGGGCACGGTTATGATGGTTTCATTGCTTAGCGTGTAATGATTCACTTTTCTGCTAGAAAACGTATTATGTTTACATTTACTGACATTCATCTCCATATTATTTAATTTAGTCCACTCTGCTAACTGTTTAAGGTCACTTTGCAAGATTTCGCGGTCACGTCTTTCCCTTATTCTCCTCTATATTGTGCAATCGTCGGCAAAAAGTCTAACTTCGGATTTTACATTTTTTGGGAGATCGATTATGTATATTAGAAAAAGCGGAATGCCCGAGATGACTTCAATCTCTTGAGAGTAAGCGTCGCCAATTCTGACTCTTTGTTTTCTCTCCTTCAAACATTTTTCGATCCATCCTACTACCAAATGGTTAACAATTAACTCGCGCGCTTTCGCTATGTCATGTCATCGATGGCCAAATCAATGACAACCGCGTCAACTTCATCCCATTTATCCATAGTTTGGCAGTATCTTGAACCAGTCCGAGGTTTATTTATTTTATTTCCCGTAGTTTTTGCTGATTTCGTAAACTTTTCATTGGAGTAAAAAAGTTTCCTCTCAGATATATTGCACATTGGGATGTTATTTGGTTTTCAAGAGTAACAGACGCGTTAAAGGCAGGAGTTTACAGTATAGTTTTGTTGAAAGTGCTTCGGCAACTTTTCGGCACATTTCACACTTATTCGAAGCTTAATATTATATTTAAGTGTTTCCGAAGTGTAATGATAAGAGTGATAAATTCTTACGAATTTTTCCTCATTCGCCTTATAAAAATTATCAACTATTCAATTATTTTGGGATTTTGAAGGAACTCTGTAGCTTGAACCACTTTTTCTCACCGTAGGTTTTCCTTAAGTTTACACAATTAGCCAAAATATTTTCTTAAATTATACAAACGGATAAGGAATGTTCGTAATGTGTGACGGTGTTTGATAAACCTCTTTGTCAATAACTCTGTACTCCAAATTAGTGTCTTCAAATGAAGACGCTCGTCGCTTTTGTCCAACTTCTTCTCGTTTGAACCTGAAGATACCTCTCTTTGATTTATTTCATCATTTGTCCTCAGTTTTGAGGATGAAAGAGCGTTGGTGTGGCTCATAAAAGTGGAGAAGGATGTGTGCTTTGCGGATATTTCCTTTCATTTGGAACTTTAGACGATTTCGTTTTCTTCTTTGGGAAATAACCTTACTTTATCGCATCTTCTGGACGTTATTTGGTAACATATTGAACAAATTCGGGAACATAAGACTTTTCGAGTACTTTACTCTCAATTTCTCCTTTTTTGCTCATTCATTTGATGTCGTCCGACTGTTTTAGTGCTATTTCGCATTTCTCGCCATCCGACTTGAAAAATAAGAGGATTTATCGCACAAATGGAAGGAAATGGAGAGAATCTAAAATGAAGAGTACTCATAAAATAAGATTGCTCTAAGGTAGCAAAGAAAGGAACACACTTTGCAACTTCCACATAAATTTATTAAAAACGACCCGGGTTTCGTTGCAGTGCAACATCATCAGGCGATGATGGATAAACCAGGTTAAACCCTTAAATTTATACATCGGAAGGAACTTCTTTCAGTTTCTTTAAATGTTCTACTATTTTTTAAAGCAATAAAAAGAAATTCGATTTTGTCGATGGGAGAAACCAGGATAATAATGTAAATGTTAAGAGATAATTTGCGAGCTCATGAAAATGGTAAAATGTAGATAACAGAAGCAAAGTTGTTAAGGTATGTTAGTATACAGAGTGGCTTTAAATTCTAGCTAAAAGTGCAAACAGATAATAACCTCCGGAATAGAAAATGTGGGTGCTGAGTAACACGGCAAAGTTCGTCGGAAAACGAAAGAAGCACCAAAAATTCTTCCCTTAATCAGAAAAAATTCTATAATGCATTCACAAGAAAATCTTCGTCATAAACTAATGATTTTTAACACTCAAGTTCGAAAAGCGTGAACACTTCAAAGTCATACTTTGGAGTTGCTGAAATTATAGAAATGGCTTCCCTTCTTTTAATAACAGACTGACATGTTGTGGTGTTGTGGACTCGGACCCATCGAATGAGCCCACGAAAGCATACGGTAAGATGGCCTCACGAAATTAAAAAAACGCTCATGGCATAACGCTATGCATAGTAAAATAAATCAGTTTCTATTTTAATTAGATTTTTAAGGAATGTTTGCTGGTCCTGGATTGTAGGCAATGCAGTGTTTAGTCAATGGCTCCAAACAAGGGTTGCCAACTCTCCCGTTTTCGCCAGAATCGGAGAATAATTTTCAAAATCTCCCGCGCTAAGGGGTTTTCCTCCCGCTTTTACTCAGAAAGACTCAGCAGTCTCATCTGAACATTGTAATGACACCCGTCGTCAAAGATGACACTTCTTATGGAAGTACACTCAATAGTAATCACACTTCTTTTCTGTTTGATCAATAAGCGATATCGGAAGGACACTGCTCAGTCATAAGTTGTCAACAGACAAAAGTGTACCATAGATAATTGTGATTGTATATTAGCGTTTTTGTTTTCAACACTGAAAATGATAAACTTTATGGATATTACGCATATTAATTTTCTTAAATACCTTTAAATCGGTGATCTCCTAGTTGTGAGTACTGTAAATTATAACCCATATTTATACAAAGGTATTTGGAAATATTTTGGAAGTTTCTAGGAGTGCTATTTAAATGAGTCCGTTAAGAAAATCTTGTTAAGTCATCTGAAATTATATTTATATGGATAGAGCTAATTCAAGTATGATCAAATTGCGTATTTATAATGTTCACCAATGAAGAATAGACATTCTACGGTATTTGTATTTATAATCAAATTTAAGCTCCCGAAACCTCCCGGAATTTCCTACTTTTGAAATGGAAAACTCCCGGAATCAACCTTTAAGGAATTGGCAACTCTAAACCGACCCCATGGACAAATCCAGGCTACGCCGGGAATTCTAAAAATGAAATGCTTTGGGCCATAAATACTCACTCGTGATATGAACAAATGAAAATGCAGGATTGCATAGTAACTTTCTTAACAATTGATATCCTTAAAGGGGTTCTCCCCTTTGCATGGCTTCAAATGGCCGAGGGCAATGCCGCATGGTCGGACGAAACTACTTTGCCTCTGCTTACAAATCTCCCAAAACGGCGTAAGAGAATGTTCTGGCTCGATAACTTAGCAAAATGTGGAAGATTCCAGCCTCGAGTCCTGTTTTACTTTTTTCATGTCCGTTTTTCTTTGTAACTTTTCCAAATTCCTACATTTCGTATTCGCCAACTGTGGTGAACGTGATTCAGTTCTATTCATTACGAGTAAACAATTGTATTAAAGGTGCATTTTTTAACCGGTTAAATTAAAACATTCTTTCTTTCTTTCTTTCCAGGAAATATACTTCACGCGGATGTAGGTGAGTACGCTATTTTAGATTCATTCTTTTTAGATGACACATACGATTGCTTTGAGCGTAAGTACCTTCATATTGTCACCAGGAGTAGATAAGGATCAGTCGCATATAAATGCATTCATTTCAAAGGTACAGAAAAGGGAGATTTCATTCCAACTCAGTACAATTATCGCCGAAAAATATTTCTCTGCACGTAGGTAAACGACCTAGTGGTAAGGAGAACAATGCAGAAAAAAATTATATGCATTAAAAAAATCACTACAAATAGTACATGAAAATTCATGTCATCCTTATGGGCTGAGAAGAAAGGGAAACCTCAATGAATACCTCCCTTAGGCAGCAATGGAAGGCACTGTAGATAGCTCTGACAGCATTTTCAAATATAATAAGGATGTCAAATACAAATACAAGAGGCATAATGACACAGAGCTCGTGCTATAAACACCAACCAAATCGTCTATAAAATCTCAAAAGGCATACTCTCATCACACAGCTATTCTGCCCTTATGTTTAAATGACAAGATTGTTAAGAACGATTCCAATATGAAAAAAGAAAACATACTATGTATTTATCGCATTTTAAGTTGAGCCATTTAATAGAAGTCGCCAGACTGAGGCCGCATCCCCATTATAGTGCATATCTTACATCGTACGAAGACCGTTCAATAAAAAAGTTCAAGTCCTTATAAAATCCAAGAGATGGCTCTCGCAGTATCATAAATGGTTTGTTTCAGTAAGCATCATTACTCACTAGATAGTTGTTAAAGTCTCAGTTATATCCAGGCCTGCCATTTCGTGCTTATTTTTAAGATTCGTGCTTACTTTAAATTACTAATTCTTAGAAAATTATATTATGCTTATTTCTAAGAAACGTACTTATTTTTATACTATGTGATTATTTTGTCTTATTATAGAAATCATCTCTTATATATATATATATATATATCTCTATAAGACCTCTACGGCAAGCGAAACCACGCTTGTCACCCGTACTGGCTCGCTGACTAATGTCTGATTTTTTTTCTTTGGATACTCGAGTTCGTAGTTGTGTAAATGTCAAAGTAGGGATCCCACAGGAAATCAGGTTACAACAAATTTTAGTATGCTTTATCATGCGCTTAACCAAGTATTCCAAAAACTTGTGTTTCAATTACTTTTGGTATTTATCACAGGTTGAAATCTATGAATGAAATCGAAACAAAATCTTGATATAATATTCATACGTTTATTCTATATTAAAATAAGTCAGATTATTTCTATTGCAAGATAAAAAGTTAAATCTGTTAAACAACTTTCTTTTCAGAAAGGGGTTAACGCAAAAGTGGGAAATTGGGCTAATTATAAATTTCTCGGAAGGAGTTTCTACAAGGAGGCACATATCAGGGAGTGAATTAATACCGACATCGCTCCTTAATGTATTAGACTCTATGCCTTGCGGAAAGAACGATCGGAAGTAACTATCAGTCCTAGACATTGATGCATTATAATATCTATTTCTCATAAATATCTATTTCTTATACATATGTGCAACTTGTAAATATATACCTTTAAAACTCGTATCTACAACCGTCAAAGTTTAACTTTGTAACATTGCTCAGAATCTCCCCTTGCTTTCTGGCGGTATTCGACCCTGTTAAATATTCATTCGTGTGAATAAAATCACCGGGTTTGTTATTTATAGTAGTTATTTATATAGTGATAAAATCACTTTGGTTATATAAGGAGTAAAAACTCCTTCCGAGGGCTGAGCCAAATCTTGCGCTTTAACGACATTTCTGAATAAAAGCTGTTCTACAGAATCAATAACTTTTATCTTGTAATAGAAATAATCTGAATTTTTATTAGCCAATAATTATTATATTAAGATATTTTGTACTCTTAATTGCTGTGATAAAAATTTTCTTGTTTTTCAAAGTGAAATCTTATTTTTTGATCTTAGTGAGCATACTTTTATATCCCGATTCATGGAAGCCCTGTTTGCATCCATCACACTGTTTCATTTTTATTGTCGATCGAAGCAAAAAACTTTTGTTTACTTAGAAAAATGCAAAAAAGTGAGATTCGAGCTATGATTAAACACTTATATTTAAAAGACTTAACACCGAAAGAGATCAAAGCTGAGTTGGATGAAGTTAATCTGCTCCTGTGTTTGCAACTGTTTACAATTGGGTAAATGAGTTTAAACGTGGCCGTACAACCACAAAAGATGAGCATCGAGTACGTCGAGTGAAAGTGACTACCCCCAAAAATGACTGACAAAATACACGATATGGTTTTGAGTAATCGACGAATCAAAGTCCGCGAAATAGCTGAGGTCACAGGCATTTCGCAAGGTACAGTGTTTTCTATTTGCACGAAAATTGAGTGTGAAAATAATCTCGGCAAGATGGGTGCTGCATTCGCTCTCAGAGGAGAATAAACGCAATCGTGTGCTCGACTCTGAGG
>KZ309204.1:465304-476631 GCA_000376725.2 Ladona fulva | reverse complement strand
TATGTATGTATGTATGTATGTATGTATATGATAATTTATTGCTTTATTATATAGAATTTAATTTGGTACTTTCATGAAGAAGAAGAAGAAGACCATCTTGCGCAAAGTAACCCTTACCCGTTTTCCTTGGTACTTTCATGTTTGTCGTAAATAAATTATTACAATTATTAAAAAACAATTTCCAATTTTAGCGATAGGGTTTTCTTAAATACTCCTGAAACGGATTCATATCATGCCTTCTTTGACATTTCCTAAACATGTGAACGACTGTGGCAATAAGCACCTACTTAAGTAGGGACAATCACATAGATTTAAGACATACCGTTATAATGGAAACCTTATTCAACTTTTTTTCTTAATTAACGTTGTTTGTTGCCTTTTCATCTTTTTAATATTGTTGTCGTTGTTTCTTTTTTACGCATCTTAACTATTTTTAAAAGTTATTCACTTTTAATATCTTTTTACTGTATCACAGGTGATCGGGTTCTTTTCAAACCTGTTTGTGATAAATGAATTAAAATTATTATTACTATTAATTATCACTATAATGCTAACGTAGAACTGTGTTGAGGAACATTCTAAATATTATAAAATGTCGATGGAAAAACCGATGAAAAGGTATGGCTGAGTTTAGTAGGGGAAAAGTAAAAATGTTTCTTTATTTCCCATACAAAAATAAAATTAACTTAAATCTACATTAATACTCTGCAATCCGTCTTTCGGAGTAAGATAGGTGGAATAATTACTGATGAAACAGCTTTATTTTGGAGTAATTTTTATATTTCGGGGAAGTTTACCACCATATAGTGACATACTTACTTTCTAAAATACGTAATCCATGGTTTGAGTGTCAAAGTGAGAAATGGCAGCCGCCAAAGAAGATAGCCGTGTGCAGGAATAGAAAATCCTTTGACAACAGGATTTTCATTCCTCCGTCCAATATCTCTTTATCTAGCAGCAGGAAAGCACTGCAGACAACTTTAATAGTTCTGGCACACGAAAGACTACTAAACTGGCTTTGTGTTAGCTAATGTCTTTTAATCTGCTTACCCATTTCCATGCGTAACTCTACTACCATTCTACTTAAAATGGCCGTAAAGCATTCATACGGATATTAACAGAATGATTACTCTAAGGAGTGATGATTCGCCATTCCCAGGAAAAAACTTTCAAAGATGTACTAAATTTGAAATTGATTTTGTGACTTTCTCCACTTCAAATCTTCCGTTAATTATAATAATAAGAACATTCTCCTTCTCACCAAAATCCCTATTTAATTTAATAATTTGTGTGAATTAGTTATGCAATTCCTAAACTTAAATATGCAGCTTATTTGCCCTGAATCAGCGGGTTATTTGATTTATCTTCGTCATCCTAACTCAAAGTAGCGCTTTTAGAGAGGCGATTCTCAATAACGATGTGAAAAGCACCAGATATTCCCCATACAACCTGACGGAGTCTCTAGAGTTCATTTTATATACCTAAAATCACTTAAACATTACATGCTCACATATACATTTATGCACGCTTTGAGGAAGTTAGAGAGCTCTTCCAAAGCACTGAGTGATCAAAAAGGAACTACATGCGCATGAATAAATAATGACGTCAAAACGAGGAACATGATCCTGCGTCAGAAACTTCTCGAGGAAGTGAGGGAAATGTTATTGGCGATAAAGGGATATTACTCCACGAAAAATTTCACGCTCTCTGACAGCCAATGAAAGTCGTGGCCATGACTCAAAAATTGGCTTCTAAATCTCTCATAAGGGTATGAAATTTGCGGAGAAAGATAGCGGCAACTTATTCCATACTATTAAACGCCCCCGTCAAGCATTACGGGACTTAATTTAAGTTTAAAAATATATCTATTATCGTATATATCTGGTCCTCCTAAACACAAAATAATTCTGCCGTAAGATCATAATAACTCAGTATATTCCTTACCATTATCTATTATAAGAACTGATAATCCCCGTGCACTTATATTAGATAAATCATAAAATCAACTATCAACAATGACCTTAGTCGTCAAAGGGATGGGTTGTTTATATCCCAAACATTTTACGAATTTTTCGTCTATTTTATCAAAGTTCTCGCAATTTCGAATTTATATGAATGACTCACGACTAAAATAAGATTTTCTGTTCTTTTTCCTTTCTTTTGACACTTGTCTCAATTTCGTAGGACCATTTTTTCTAATTTAATTTGTAAAAGAAACAACCTTTGCAGGTAATGAATTCTATTTTACGTACATTTCATATGGAAAAGCATATTAACTGATCATCCCCGTGCATTTATATGAGAAAACTCATGAATTCAATGTTCAACAATTGCCTTGGTCGTTAAAGGGATGGGTTGTGTATTTCCGAAACATTTTACGAAATTTACGTCTATTTTATCAAAGTTCTCGCAATTTCGAATTTATATGAATGTTTCACGACTAAAATAAGATTATATGATTATTTTTCCTTTCTTTTGACACTTATCTCAATTTCGTAGGACCATTGTTTCTAATTTAAATTTGTAAAAGGAACAACCTCTGCAAATCATGAAACGTAATTTACGTACATCTTATGGAAACATATTATGGGCTTCTGGGTTCGAACCCGGGCCATTACAGAGATGCGAATAGTTTTCCTGGGTGTTTCAACATCGTAGAATCACAATGCAGTTTGTTACAGGTCTCTAAGTCAAGCCGTTTCTGAGAATAATAGGGGGACGGACAGACATTTGCTTTTCATATACGAGGCGTGTTTTTTAAGTAAGGTCCGTTTGAACATAAGTACACAACGAAAGGTTATTTCAAAAAAGTAAATTTATTTTCAGAAAGTATATACTTTACTCTATTTTTCGACATAGTTGCCAAGTTTGTTCAAACACTTATCATACCTCTCAACCAATTTTAAACTACCCTCTTCATAAGGACTTGCCGCCTGCTCCGATAACCAAGAGTTCACTGCCGTTTTCACGTCGTCGTCATCATTGTAACGCTTGCCACTGAGGTGTTGTTTGAGGTGGAGGAACAGATGGTAATCGCTNTACTTAGAAAAATGCAAAAAAGTGAGATTCGAGCTATGATTAAACACTTATATTTAAAAGACTTAACACCGAAAGAGATCAAAGCTGAGTTGGATGAAGTTAATCTGCTCCTGTGTTTGCAACTGTTTACAATTGGGTAAATGAGTTTAAACGTGGCCGTACAACCACAAAAGATGAGCATCGAGTACGTCGAGTGAAAGTGACTACCCCCAAAAATGACTGACAAAATACACGATATGGTTTTGAGTAATCGACGAATCAAAGTCCGCGAAATAGCTGAGGTCACAGGCATTTCGCAAGGTACAGTGTTTTCTATTTGCACGAAAATTGAGTGTGAAAATAATCTCGGCAAGATGGGTGCTGCATTCGCTCTCAGAGGAGAATAAACGCAATCGTGTGCTCGACTCTGAGGATATTTTGGCGCTTTTCCGTCTCAATCCTGACAAGTTGGAATGTCTTCTTTAGCGTATTGTAGACATTTTCCCGAGATTCCACAATACGCGCTATATATACTTCCTAATCGAAGCAGAAGAAACGCGTACTGTGTCATAGTTCACGTCTGACCTCGAAAATGCATCAACGGGTTATAATTCGCGCCTTCGGGAACAACACAAACGAGCTCTAGTTTACTAGAGATTTAGAATCTTAAATAAAAACGATGCAAATTATAAACCTTAAACATAAAACAGCCATACTCTCAAAATACGGCAATCATTTCCCAGTTTTCGTATTTTATCAGCCGCGTAGTAATGATATGCCTCAAAGAAGAATTAAACTTTCATACATCCAGACATTTGAATTAGGTTTCTCAACATTACTCTATATAGGGAATTATGAGGTTTATGGGAAGGTCTCTATTCTGAGATCGAGATTCCGTATACAATACTTTAATAGTTAAGTGCGTTACAATTGCCATCGAGGTAAGCAAACTGATGGATATGTTTGTCTTCTTTTATACATTGACAGTGACCGAAGGGTAATCGAAAGAAAGCTACAAGATAAGACACCAAAAACTTCAATAAGATAAATGCTCCTCAGATAAACATTAGCAGATAAGGTAGAAAGAATGATAAACAGAATAAACGAGCAGGATAGAGGAAATAATGGAATAAGTCCAAATAGGGAAAAGCTGCTAAGACAAGAACTTGTGATGACGAGATGAATTGTGTGAGCCGCGCTGCGCCTTGACATCGAGGTAAATAATATTTTTTTAATATAACATTCCGTTTGAGTTCCACTTTTATATTTTCAACATTCAAAGAACGTTTATTGTTCATTTCGGTGAGATTTTTTTCAGAGCAAACGAGGTGGCTTTCTTTAGTTTAAAATCACTTTTAAAAGTTAATTTGCGTAAAAGTAAACATTGTCTCCTAGAAATGTAACTGAGTTTCATATGAAATGAAAGCTCTGTTCTAGATCTTTAAAATGAGTGTATGCAATGCTCTGTAACTTTTAAAATCTTTGAGAAACGGGAGTTTGACCGAGAGCGCGCGCGCCGATTTCCGCACTTTTTTNGAGCTAAAGTTTAAAAAGATTTTTCGGGCAAAAATTACACCAAAATGGAACCTTGAAGCCCTTAAAAATGGGAAAGCGAGAGTGTTCCAAGAGTCAGTCAGTAAGGCCTTAGAGGATATAGGAAGGGAACTTACTATAGACGGAGAATGGGAAAATATTAAAAACAGTATCAGCGATAGTGCCCAAGTAACTATTGGGAGAGTCAAACAAAACAAAATTAGGAATCCGTGGGTGACGGTAGAAATGATAAATAAAATGGAGGAAAGAAGGAAATGGAAAGGGGTTAACACAGAGCGTGGGCGTAGAATGTATAGGGCTCTCAATAACGATCTGAGGAGAGAAACAAATAGGGCAAGGGAACAGTGGTGGAAGGATCAATGTAACGAAATAGAAAAGGTGGACGAAAATGGGAGGGTTTACTCACTTGCGTCCATTGTGAGCAAACGCGACACCCATCTCGCCGATAGCTTTCTCATACCCAATTTTTCGTGTAGAACAATTTGTATCCATTCAATTGAGATGTTTACAATGTCAGCAATCTCTCTGATCTTCACACGGCGATCTGCTAGCATGATGTCATGGACTTTGTTAACCATATCCTCCATAGTCACCTTAATCGAATGGCCTGGGTGCTCTTCATCAAAAATGGATGTTCGGCCACGCTTGAATTCATTAAACCAATATCTGATGGTAGTCATGTGCATGGTACTTATAAACAGCATGCAACTTCACCTTGATTTCCTCACACGTCTTCCCATCCAAAAATAGAAATCGAATCACTGATCGATATTGCTCTTTCTCCATGGTGGCAAGCAAACACGAACTTGAATACTTTCAATAACTATCAAAACAAAACTACTCGATTAATCTGTCTGAAATGTTGACAGTCATATATCTAAAGATGGCGTTAAATTATGGCGTACACATTTTGTGTCAGTGGTGCCATCAGTCGCTAAACACGGGTACTTATCGTACAGCCCTCGTATATTATTAAATTATGTTAAAATTAAAACTCACTTTTATCTTCTCGAACATAAATTTGGCATCATGGGAAGGGACCGCTGAAATAGTATTTCATAGTCAACTTAAGAAAAATCCGAGAAATCCTCCGACACTACTATGTATCAACACCACTGATCAGCGCTTAATTTATTTGTGTTCAACATGGGCGAATTTGTACTAGTTGGGAAAATTACGCATATGTTCGTTCTGTTCTCTTTTAATAATTATAGAAAATATGCTGTAACGGTTGTTTCAGGATATCCTGAAGTTGAGGAGAAAGGAAACAAGTTGTGAAAATGGAGTACCTACTGTTGACTCCGCTTTGATTTTTTCTAAGTCGGCGATGCAGTTAATGAAGGAAAAGGTAATTGCGACAGAAAAAATGCGACCACTTACGTACGTACGCAAGAGTATATTTTCTTGTTGCGGCAAATCCCGCTGTGCCACTTCCACCCGGTCGCCTCCAGAGATTCTGCATTATGGGGCAAGCGCACACAGCGAAAGCTACGTTCGATTCGTAACACTCGGCTGAACTTCATTGAACTTGAAACATATTTACCTTTACGGTCTACTAAGATTCGATACATTTTATAGTTTAAATATCAAGAAATTCACACCGCGCAACTTTGACATTCGTGTCAATTTCTTCCTAAAATCGGTAATGGAAAACGNTTCTCTCCCGAAGATGGCAACATAGTTGTCGAAATACGTATCGAGAACAATACTTGTTTACAAGCACGACCACGGAGTAACCCAACCCCCGCTGGTGGGAACTCTCCAACGGTTAGTTTTGCAAGCAAACAACGGCTATTTGGAGTTTTTATCTTACTCAGATGTTTGACATTCGTGTCAATTTCTTCCTAAAATCGGTAATGGAAAACGATGTGTGTATTACTCTCTCGTCTTCCATGTTCATACGCTAGCGTTGCATAAATCCAACAGCCTTATGATACGATAACAATCTCTCCACGCAAATCAGAGTATCCGCTCAAATGATTTACATTAATAGCTGAAGACTACAAATAACAGCAGAGCACAAAATAAGTAAATATTATATCAATAAAAAGAAGTAAAGCTTAAAAATTATTTTAAGATTCTTATTCAGCGACATTCACTCCAGTATACGCGTTTTCTGAGTTTATCCGATCTAACAAATGTGAATACTACTCATACGAAAAAGATGGATTTAGAATATTCAGATAATTTCGACGTTGGCAACTGAAACTGATAGCCTCAGACGTTCCTTTATCCACGTCTACGCAGACCGCCTTTCAGCGTGAGGCAGGGCAGGAGGACGGGGTTAGAGGGGGCAAAGGGAGGGGGGGCACAGGAAGGGGAACACGAACTTGAATACTTTCAATAACTATCAAAACAAAACTACTCGATTAATCTGTCTGAAATTTGGACAGTCATATATCTAAAGATGGCGTACACATTTTGTGTCAGTGGTGCCATCAGTCGCTAAACACGGGTACTTATCNTTTGGGACCCAACGGGAGCACAGTTTCCTAAACTGTAGGTGTTCAGAAACAATTTTGTGAAGCACTGATTTCGACACCTCAGGAAATTCGTTTGATAGACCTGTTATTGTGAAGCGCCTGACCTCACGAATCCTCGCTTCAACTGAAGCCACCAAATCGTCTGTAATCAAAGAAGGGCGACCGGAGCGGTCCTCATCATGGACGTTGTCACGGCCATCTTTGAATTCTCGTACCCACTTACGTACTTTGCTTTCACTCATAACAGTATCACCGTACACTTCGCAAATCTGTCGATGAATTTCTGCGGCAGACAGGTTCCTTGCTGACAAAAACCGTATCACTGAGCGAACCTCACATGCGGCGGGCGAGTTGATAGTCTTAAACATTTTGAAAGCACAGAACAGAATCATACAGGTTAGCTACACAGCTGAAACTGAGCACAGTGGTTCCCGAGGCATGCCGGTACACGACGCACGCGCTCGTTGCGGTATGCGCGCGAACTACTAGCGTCTAAAATAAAACGGACCTTACTTAAAAAACACGCCTCCCAAACCATGTAGCAATCAATACAGATTATCTCTAATTAATAATTACCGTGATATTCTGACTCACCTACTGACGTAAATTGTTGTTATCCTATTTCAACTGAAGGTTCTAAAGAATTGCTTTTATGCCCGGTGATTCTATGATAGCGACAGCTCTGATATCCATTAGAAATAAATATTCTTTCAGAGCGGAACATTCTTGTAGATAAAGTTAACTCGAAACATGTTAAATATTGGTTAGCCACGACTGCAGCACCGTCAGTGCGTTAACAATGTGTCATTGTGTTATGGAATCAATGAAATTATTCACAGATCCCGCCGTACGCCAAACCAACCGAATTTAAAAAAGGCAATTATTTCTTGAATAGCAATTTTATAAAGAAATATCGTTTATTTAATTAAAATTGAACCGTTTTACAGTATTTGGAATGTTTTTGACTACTTTTTATGTTCTAACATTGATACAGTATAAATTAAGAATAGCTGCATTCTTTTGAGGCCATTTTTAAGTTAAATTAGATAAGTAAATACAAACACAATCTGACTCCTTCCACAGAAGATATATTTGATAAAAACACGACCGGTTTCGAGGGTACTACGTCATCATCAGGCAACCGGAAGAAAATAGTGGCAGAATATATACAATACCAAATACAGAGAGTGGGAGAATAGAGAGGGAGGGGAAGGGCATAAGGTAGGGAAAGCAGGAAATAGCAGAAGAACCTATGGAAGGGGACTAGCAGGGGGTAAGTGGGGGAGGAGGTAAGTGTGGAAGTACAGCTTTGAGGAGAAAGGGTTGATTTTCGGCGAAAAGATATTCATTAGCCAGATCCATAGAAATCTTAAGGTGGCGCTGAATCTGCAGCTGTTCGAGGAGGTCGAGCTTCTTCCGTTTGTGGCCAACGTTGTGGACAATGGGGGATGCAGTGTGGTTATTCTCGATGGCAAAATGGGAATTTCCAGATTCCTTAGGAATCTGGAAGTAAGGAAGGACCTTCCAGTCTGGCCAACCTAACAGATTTTGCAGTTACCGCAATTAAGCCTGTAGATCCCCGATTTTTTCAATAAAATTGTTTTGTCCTACCCATTGCATAAGTGAGATCGTAACTGGTGTAAAAAGCAGGACGAAAATTCTCAATGGGGAAGAGTTTAGAAATTTTGTAGCTTAAATTATCTATACATTTTAATTTGAAGTAGCGGAGGGACTTATCAGGTGGAGAAATGGAGGAATAGATATGTCGATGAGCCTTTGTTTCTTCCGCAATAAACTGTTAACCAAATTGGGCAGGTAACCGTTCCTTTCGGCAATGAAATGAATGGTTTTCAGTTCGAGATTGAAATTGTGGGGTGACAAAGGGATATGGAGAAGACGATGAATGAGGGAGTGAAAGATAGCATGTTTATGGGATGATTTGATGAGAAGGGAATGCAATAGTCCATGTAAGTCGGCTTCCTGTAGATTGCAAAAGACATTTCCGAATCTTTTAAAGTGATGGTGACGTCTAGGAAATTTAATGAGTGGTTGGATTCCAACTCGTGGGTGAGGGAAAGAGAAGGGAATTTAAGGCGGTGAGGAATTGGAGGATTTCACGGTTATAGAATATCGTCCACATAGCGGTGCCACGAAACGATATTGGGAAGGTATTTACAATCGGAATTAAAAAGAGCAATTTCAATTTCATTGATGTCAGCAAACAGAGGAGAAAGGGGACTTCCCATGGCAAGGCCTTTGTCCTGCTTGAAATAAGTACCATTAGAAACAAAATAACTTTGATTTACACATACACTGAGTAGGTTGGGGATCTATATAATTTAGATATGCAATTAATGCTGAACCTTTCTTCCAGCTCTGTTGTTTCATATTCCTAAGAGCGCATCTCAATTTCCGGTCAAAATCCGCTCGTTCTATTCACGCACGATTAGATTTGAATTTTAACACATTCTTTTCGTTGATCGAAGTTCATGCATCTTAAATCCTATAGTTGGCATATTTCGATAGTTATGTCTTCGGACCATACGAATAGGTCATAAACATCTTTTACCAAAATGGTGTATTTTAAGTTGAAATTGCAATTAAAGATGATCTACCGATGCCTGAGTTTTTCTTCGTTGTAATTTCAGTCAGACCTTTACGTTTAAAAAAAGATTTCACTAAGCCTCTTCCTCATTCATAAGAGTTGATCATCCACGAAAAAGTTAAAGAGGGTTTAAAAGATAGAGGAAGGGTTTATCTAATATTATTCGCACATTCCCTCGAAATGAAGCACGAAAATAATTTCTAAAACAACTAGTACTCGCAGCGACACTTAAATTGACAGTAAAAATTGCACTGTTCGTTTAAAGCCGAAAGTAATTAATATTGCATGCAAAATGCAAAATTCAAAGAGCGATGATTGTCACTCCCACTGATTGCAAATACCCGTAAGGACACGCTGGATAAGGACATCGACAGAATGCTGTTGGCATTACTCGGAGGTGAAAGAATTTATGTCGTAGGTGCGAATTCTGTAAATGTGAGAAATAATCACATGAAATGGCTGCAAAAGATGCCAAATAAAATTTAAAAGACGATTTCAAAGGCGACTGTTTTCAGAAAATGAGAAGAACCAAATTAAAAGAAAATAATTACATTCCGAAATATACATCTGCCGATAATCCACCGCTAACAATTAACAACCAATGCATTTAGTATTCTTTTATTATGTCAATACGTTCGATATATAGGTGATCGGAGATCTAAGCATAGCATAGTAACGTAGCAATACAGATAAAACAATATTCAGATAAAATATTCTGCAATGGTTCGATGAACCATTTACATTTAAGATACAACTCCTCTTCAGTTCCTCCATATGACATTTCGAATACAATTTTTCGAACTCGAATGCGAACAAATGAGATGCGTGAGACATTCTATGACGTCATTCTATCCGTACGTTGGGGAAGATGTGGGTCTTGTTACCATGGAAACGACACCTTCCCACTCGCAACCAAACAGTGCTTTCAAACGACGCTCCCACTCATGTAATAGCTAAACTGAAAACAACTGAAGCCCTTTTCATTCTAGAGTCATGTGAGCCAAAACTACAGAAAAAGTTATGCTAAAACAAGCATTTATCTTGCCACGGAACAAGCAGAAATTAGGAGTTTACTAGAAATTTAGGCACTCATTCTTTCCGCGAACGATACGCGATAGTAATAAGCTAAAGAGGTAACTCGAACGTTCGGTGATTACACCTCCTGCCACACGCCGAAAGGCGGTTTGCAGGGTTTTTATGTATGACTTTATTACGAAAAATTACGTAAACGAAAGGTAGAAGAGTATATGAAGTACTTTGAGGTAATCCGGGTTGAGGTATTAAACAAGGAAAAATAATCACCAAACACTATGAAAAAGTTCTTCTTTTTGTTAAAATTATTATCATTAAAGAAATTGTATGTTTTAAATTAATTACAGCTAAGCTCATGCAGTATAACATCAAGAATGATATCCAAAAATGTATAATTTCACGGAATAACAGTAAACCTGTTAATTAATAATTAGTTTACAAGAGGTTGCAAAAATTCTACATTGACAAAAATTGGAGGCGAAATGTTGCAGAACCTGATATTAGAATATTGATCGCTACCAACATTTTCAGCAATGACAGAAGTCCAGCGCAAAAATTGTAAATAATTCACAGTAAATGCAATTTGATGAATGGGGAATGGGTCAAGAACAAGGGTAAAAGAGAAAGTAGCTATC
>KZ309204.1:410313-428874 GCA_000376725.2 Ladona fulva | reverse complement strand
CTAAGCTAAGTATGTTATCACTGTTGTCCAGAAGATCTACATTGAAGGTATTTAGAGGATATTTGATTGTGCGAATGGATCAATGGATGCGTTATCTGGTAAATACGGTTTGGTTTGGACAATTTACGGAAGCATGCCTCAAATTAAGAATATCCTTCAACTCTTGGGAGTAAGTTCGTATAATACATGCTTTCCAGAAAAGGCAACATCTGGCCTTACTTTTTCATCCATTTCCTTTCCACCCTCGGGGCGTTTTATGACACCGAGCAGCCTTTAACGGTATTCAACGGGTAATTTTAATGAAGATTAAATTTATAATAATTAATATAGTGATTTGTTTATTTAAATTGCATTACGGATAAGATTTTCGAAGAAAAATTAAATAGGACGTGTTTTTGGAAATTTTGTCATGTTTGAGTCTCGATAGCTACGTAACGGACATATGGCAAATGACTTTGCAAATGACGAGTTTGCATAATTTTCGTCGCGATTTCCCCAACGCGAATTTTTTTAACACGAATTCTCGATTTTGCGGTCTCTACGAGTTCGTGTTAACTGTATTTAGTGTATATAAAAAGGATTTACTGTATATAAAAACACATCATCCAGCTACAAAAATGACATCTGTTCAAAATGACATCCAACGAAAATAACTGCAGCAAAAATGGTGCTCGGCTTAGACGAGTAAATACGGTAGTATATTTTCCTACTTCAATAAATTATAAAGGGCTAACAGTAATAATATTACAGAGAGCAGATACAATAACAATCTTTACTAAAAACCATTTGTTAATACTTGCATTAGAGCTAAGTGCGTTGACTGCCGTGAATAATTTAGCAAAGGTCAATATCGACTAAAGAAATTCAACTTTAACAATTTAGATCTTAATATATTCGATCAATTAAAACTATTTTAGAATCTTTTATACTCCAACTTATTTTTCCGTCGTAAAATAAGTTGGAGTATAAGCTGACTAAATACTAATAGATGTGCCATTAAATTTAACTCCCACATTAATGAATTCGAAATCGGATACTCAACGAAAACAGCGGCGTTTTCAGAAATTGAAAGGTCTTTCTAGGAAGGAATAGGGAGCTTGATGAGTGGAAGAGATAAGAAAACGACGAACAACAAAAGTGCAAAGAAGCGGAATAAGAAGAAAGGCGACGACGTGAGAAAACGGAGAGGAATCGAGCGAGGCAACGAAATTAATAAATAAAAAATGGGAAGCGGAATTGCGATAAAATTCTCGTGGGGGATACGGAATAAAACTACTTGAAAGAAGAATAATAGATGGCCTAGAAGAGATTGAAAATGGTAAAAATATAATAAGGAATGAAGGCGTCCGGAGAAAAATATGAGATTGAACACAGAGACTGGGAAACAGAGAATGGAAAATAAGGACACAGTGAATGTTGAAAATTGGGGAGAAAATGAAGGGAGAGGAGAAAGATTGGACAGGTTAGAGGACGTGAGCTATGAAAAAATAAAGAAGCAGCAGCGCGCAGAGTATGAGAAATATGAGGGACGCTGCAGCGGCAGGAAAAATCGGGGAAAGACCACAAGCGGAAACGTTGCTATAACGAAAAGAAAATGTGATGGAAATATTGCTTTAAAGGGAACCCTAGATGGAAAGTAGAGATCCAGAGGAGAGAATTGTGTACCTAATTGCTGAAGAAAATTACTTTTATACATTATCTCACCGTGTGAGGAATTATACTGTAAACTTAACATATAATGCAAAAACTTAAATAAGGCGAAAATGAAACATACCTAATGGCATTGAGAATGAGCAACTTCCTGAATACTAACACACTAAGATAGATATGTATTAAGAAATAATCTGCAATATTTGGATTCGAAATTTAGGAGTAAATTCGGAAAAAAGTTGAGTAAGATAGCAGGACTGAAGAAACTACGAGATATTAAAAAAATTAATTTTGGCAAAAATATGCAAAAAATGGCAATCAAAAACAGGAATTAAGGAAAGCTATTTTTAACCGATACTGCTGTATATGCTAAAAAAATTTATCACAAGGAGTCCAAGGAGTCTTCTATTTAATATAGCTGGAAAATCTTTTACAGGAATTCCGTTTTATTAATTTAGTGCGAAAGATTCCCGATTGCGAATAAAATAAACCTTCCTTTCTATTACGGAATACGACCATTCAAATTACGTTAAATGTTATGATTTTGATGTAATATTTAATGACAAAATACTTGAAGTATAAAACATTTGAAAGCGACCCTTACTCTTAATTAATTTTGATAATTTTCGAGAGTATTTCTTCTCCGAAATAAAACAAAACTAGAGCTTTGCAGCCAGCAAGGCGAATGGTTTGTAATTCATCCAAGATTCTCGGTAAACTGGAATTCCTAGTATTCGATTTGATGGAGGAATAAACAAACGAAGAGGAAAATGAGAATACAAACGGCGGGTTCTCCAACGACGTCTCCTTCGTTACCGTAGTCGATAATAATTGGAAAGCAAATACTGAAAGTTTATCCAACATATACGAGTATTTCGAAATGAATAACCATTATTACAATCGATACGCATTAACAAGCGGAAATAGAAATCATAGTTTTGAGATAAAAGATTAAAAACGAATGCTCAAATACCTACTACCTATAAATTCATTAATTGTTGCGAAAATCCGAGTCAAATTTTTTCACAACTAGAAGCAAATTAGTTAAACTATCATTAATAGGATTTTTATTAAAATGACAAACTCAAAGTTTTTTTAAATAAGAAACTATAATGCCGATACAGTAAGAAAAATTCTTCTTCAACGAAATGCGTGGATTGTTAATTTTATGGTGATTATTAAGGTGAAGGATTCTGAGTGCTTGGTTTTATCACGGGAACAAATTTCTTCCACTGAAACCAACCGGAAAAAAAAATATTTACACATATTAAATAAGGTTCCAAATAACCGTTGTTTCAAACAACGGCTATTTGGAGCCTTATCTGACTCAGATGTCTCACAACAGCCGTGTTCCTTTTCCTCATAGACATATTAAATGACAAAGAACGGAAGAGAAAGAAAACTTAATTTTTCCACGCGATTTTTTACTAAACGACCGGTTTCGCTAAACGTTTTAGCATCTTCAGGTACCGGAAATAGGGGGTACGCAGTATTTAACGAGTAGGATCAGGGGAGGGTAAGGAAGGGGTGGTTGGAAGCGAGGGGAAAAGCCTTTTCGGAAGGGAGAAGAGGGGGGAGGTATGAGGGAAGGTGAATTCGTTGGTGAGGGAGGCTTGGTCAGGGAAATTCTGCGAATTCTGGGAGTTTTATACTAAATAACTGAGCTTAACCCTACGGGTAAATATGTTTAATATGAGCAAACAAATATAACTAAATATGGGTGTAAAGGTACTTATAGTTCGAAAATATTTAGCCGAGAAAATGTTACTAAAATAAATATCAAGCGTATAAAAGTATGAACCGTTCTTTCCCTTCAAAGAATTCGTTCTTTAAACCCAAAGAATACATACAACTAAGGAACGCAAAGTTTATCCCGCCTTTGCAACCTTGATACACACAAACGACTTTAGCGAGGTTGAGATAGTATGAAAGAGAGGGAGCAAAGAAAAGAAAAGACGAGAGATAGAATGTGGATAAGGAGGAGATGAAATGTTAAGGAAAGAGTGGAAGCGGGAGAAGAGTGAGTTTTTGCCATAGTATAAAGTAGGACAGGAAGAAGAATGTGATGAAGCGGCAAGGAGCTGGTGGATGAAGGACGAAAGAGGGGAAGAGAAGGGGAAGAGAGAGGCGGTGACGCTTCTGGACCTCTTCCGTCCACCAGTCAGTCCCTCGGGAAGTCATCCAAAGCAAGACCAGGAGAGAACACTTGAAGCCCCATCGTTCGATAACCTCCATACGTACATCTCCTGGTAGCTGGTAAACACGGCCGATTCACGGGATATTATACACCTTCGAAGTGTTTCCTCTGGGATTAAACGTGAAAATAATCCGACAAAACAGTTGACTCGCGAAAGTTCCGTACGAAAGAATAAATATCCAAAACATTATCTCGAAAACAGTTATTATTCAGTTATTGTTTGTTATTTACTAATGCCCTCTCTTAGTGAATACTGTGGTGCGTGATTTAGTTCCCGATCTCCATAGTGACGCCGCCATATATGTGGTATTTGACGGCCCGCATTTGACTGCGTGAAAACTCAACGAGTTTGTGAAACAGGCTATAAAAACCGGTCAAACGTATATGTTCATAACACCATTTCCCTTCGTGTGGTTTTGGAAGGATCAAGATTTTCTTGGTTCAATTCTTCACCAAGAAAGAAGTTTCCTGAATTTGCACGAACTGGAAGTAATGCGATCCCTTCAGTGCCATCGCGTGGTTCTTCCCTCTGTTTTAACCACCTCCTAAAAGTGCCTCAACTGGATTTTTAATTCTGTTTTCCTTTCGAACAACGAGAGAAAGTTCAGAAGAATTGCCGCGATCGGGAAGAAAGTCGCTTAAAAAGTAGCCAATGGTTGAAACATTTAAACTGAATAATTCCACGTTTTCTGAGCGATGTTTACCTCAGACGGGCAGAGTTTCCTGTTTTAACGGCTGACTCATCCCTAAACTTCTTAGGGAGGTAAGTACCAACTTGAATGAGGGCGCTAACATTTTCAAATAATTAACCGAAGGAGTTCGCGCGAATGTTTGCTCTGCTTCGCAGATGCTTTGCAGTCTTTTGAGCAAACAATCTTATTGATTGCAACTTACAATTGATTAGTTGAAATAAAGCCATAAAAGTGATTTCTTATAACAGAAGTATATGAAGTTGGGATTTCGGATTAAACTGGATGACTATTTTCATAGAAGAAAACAACGCAATTAAACGTTACTAAAAATTTTTATAGAGACCCTTTATTTATAGTTTACTATATCAGTAGTTAGTTATTAGAAGTTACTAATATATAGTTTATATATGCTTCATACTTCTATTTATATGGATTTCGATACATATTTATAATTATAAATTCTATACACATTAATTTGCAAAATAATTAAAATCGTAAATCAAGAAACAGTAAACCCGGAAACCAACGTGTTTCATTCCCAATGCATTGGGTTGGAGTATTAATCGCCGATCTGCTCCTTCAAAAGTGACCCAAACACGACGACGATGTTGATTCGAAGCTGAATAATCTATAATAAGCTACATCATTAGTATGAGAAGATACTTATGCCTTCAAAGATTTTAGGAATGAAGAATATACTTTGCATAAGGAAATGCTGAATATAAGCATTGGTGTCCATTTATCATCCAGATTTAGTTTAGCTTAGACTGCATTAGCAACGTCAGTGTGAGAGATGGTGATATTATATCAAATTATGTGACGAAAAGAATATTAATATATAGGTAATAAGAATATCAAATGCCGGCAATCTCATAAACTAAATAAATGTATAGCTTCATCAGATCTATCCCTTGATTAGTGCGGTTCCGAGGACTTCATGTCTATTATCCGTGATATCAAACCAGAATTTTCATTTTTTGCATGAGAATCAACCGAGTTGCATCTTCAGCCGCCGCATGTTGAGTAGGGATGAGGATACTAATATAGGTGGAGAGCGACAATTTATCCGTCATCGTATTAAAAGTGGGCGTGGACACAAATAGCGCCTGTCGTGTGTTTTTCACAACTCTTGGTCCATCGTAAAACTACGGAAATGGTTGGTAACAGGCAAGAACAGTGAGTTCTTAAATTGACGGATACACGAAGCCAACACAACAAACAACGACAAAGAATGTTTTAAAGGCCTCTTTTGAAATGATTTTTCAGAGGCGGATACCAACATTTACATTAGACCAAATATCGTATATAAGTTACCATAATGAGGTAAGTCGTAAAGCAATTATTAACATGACCTCTTAATTCTAAATGATATTGCGAGAAAAGGCATAATTAGTTTATGTAATGTGGAATTAATGTGTATAATTAACAATGTAATGTGTATAATTAACGGAATGTGTGTAATGTAACTCACGGAAGAATTGTCCATCAAATTAACATTTAAACGTTGCGGGGATAAAACTAACATTTTACTAAGCGAAAGATAAAAATGTAAGACATTGAAATGTTATCTTCTGTAAATTGGAGGAGAGATTAAATCCAATGAATAGAATAAAAAGTATCTCCACAGTTGCGATGTGAAAATACAATCCGTTTGTCGAATGACTGACAAAAATTTTCAAGAACTGATCTCATAGCAAAACATAAGTCAAGGAGTAAGCAATGTCGAACAATCTTCACATACTCACAACGCTCTAGCGTTACTAACTTTTGGTATTTTATGGTTGAAAATATTAACTCTTTTCGTTACCGAAGCATAATTCCACAAGCACGAGGACATTTAAGTTCCAACAACTTAAACAGACTTGGTCATTTTACCTTGTTTAACATCCTAAACTACTAAACATATATACAAGCATAGAAAGAGAGGCTTGTTAGACAAGACTAGAAATCGAATTTAATTATAGATTCTTGTTTTGGAATACCGCCATCTTGAGGCTTGCAGAATTGATAGTTTATAAATACAATCACAGCAATAGGTACTTCTGAGACATTGTAAAGTATTACCTGGACATGTAAATCCGTCATCTGATCGCTCTAGGGAATATGTAAACGCATTATCTAGCTCGCGTGCGCAATTCATGTCCAAATGAGATTAAGCAAACCGTTTCCTCATTTGAGACAAACTTGGAAACGCCTTCCTGTAGAATGTAATTTATGACGTTGTCGGCAGCAGAGAAGTTTGAGTTATTAGACATTTTTCTTCCCGACTTCTTCGTTGAAAACAAACGTAACGTTCGTTTCGTTGCGCAGAACTCAAGCATGTCGAGAGGGAATCGAATCTATTTCGTTTACGATCCTTCCTTCTATAAAACATACGGTGCGGGAGGGAAAAACCCTACATTCTGGAAAGTAAGACGTCTTCGCCTTGAGAACTCCGCCAAAAGCGAGATTTCTGTCATTGTTGGCTGGTAAATTAAAAAACAGATTCGGTAGAGAAAAAATGGAAAAAAATTTTTAATGACTGTTTTCGCAAATTCAGAGTGTAATAGGAAATGAAAAAAAATATTTTTTAGGCTCATTGAGCTATATATTTATATGATAAGAAAAGTAAGAAACAGCCCCAGAATGAGTGATCAATGTAGCAAATGCAGAATTGCATTCCGTAGGTCCTAAAATTACCGAATAAAGGGTAAAAACATTCTTAAATAATCTGAACACATAAAAGCTCTGCTGCATAGATTTACACGTGGTGCTTGCACCCCCTGCCACACGCCGAAAGGCGGCTTGCAGGGTACTAATGTAGATGTACACTGTAAAGCTGATAGAACGTGAAACCGTCTGAAGGAATTCTTTCCAGGCAAAATGATTTGCATAAAGGATATTAAGCCATTAATTCTGCTGACATTATCATTAAATCAACAAACTCGGGCTTTCGTTGCGGCAAACGCAACCATTTTCCATAGTGACTGCGTAATACAACGTCAAAGTCAGAGAACTTTTGGATCTCTCCCTTAGTGAAAATGAAATAATCTGGACTGGATACATCGTAGGCGTTTAGCTTTAAATCAACGGTAGTAGCAAATAACTTCCACATAATCACTATTACTAAACCACTTAACGAGACAATAACGGCCTGGATTCTTTATTATCACTGTATAATTACCCGATGATGCGTCATTGCCGAGAGAAACAAGGACGGAGCGGTTTAGCGGTTAAAGTACTTAAATACTTACAAAATTTCAACCTTTCCGCTGTGAATGATTTTAAGCTTTCTTTCGTATAGAATATGTGTAACGTAGACGGAGTTAAGTATACGGAGTTTTTTTCATATAGTAATAGCAGTATCATAAAAAGTGCTTCAACAACAAAGGTCATTTCGCACATATAGGTCCCCACCGGGATTCGAACCCGGGACCACTTTCATCAAGGGCGAACGCGCTTCTCTTCCTATGCAATGTCTTAGACAAGCCGTCAAGGGATGGAGGTGAATTCAGCCATTGCTGATAGCTACTTGATTGCTGATTTCGGTACGTCGGTAATATTGGGATGACCAATAATATTGCTCGATAATTGCTTGATAAATCAATAGATTTACTTGAAGCATTGCCAAGCACAGAAAAAAATATCATAAGCATAAACTGTTTTCATAGGTATTTATTTTATATGTTTATATATGCGACGATAGAACCTTGTTTTAGAGGAATCTGGAAGTACGAGGGTTGGCCACAAAATAATGCCCCACATTTCTTCTTTCCAAACTATTTATTCTAAAAAAAATGAAATTTACGCATATGAAAGAATAATGTTTAATCTACTCAATCTATTTTTCCACATAATCTCCATTAAGTTATTGCCTCGCGATTCACTAGGGCACCTATGCCCTTCCGGTACCAGTCCTAGCTCTGGCTATGGAGCCAGGTTTTCACTTACCTTCTGATTCACTCACCCTCCATACCCAGCCACCAACTGTACTCCTATCGAATGCAGATGTTCCATAGACTTGGCACAAACGTTTGTGAATTTTACAATACCGTTCCTTCTTCCACGCATAGAAATTCAATCATAGCACCGTCTGTATCGTGTATCACGGTTAGACTCCACTTTGAGAGCTTCCTACAGCTATTCTATCTGCAGGAGAAAACTGAAACTATACCCATACACGTGTGAAACGTCAAGGAATGTGAACCTACAATTTTAAATTACTTGTATTGGTTTTGGAAAAAATGTGGAGCATTACTTTTTAGTCAACCCTCGTATATATCGCCACTGATCGAAAAAGCACACTTTTGAAGTTACCTAGTCATGAAAAGAATTTAAACCGGACATTCCTGAGTTAATGAGACATATTTTTGAGTGGTGACGCACATTCTACCGTAAATGTGTGGACGGCAGAAGACGGTAAGAAAGGATGACGTAAAATAAGAAAATGGATGCTCGGAAGAAGAAGAGGGGAATAGTAGTAGAGCAGAAATGACACAGGGGACTATCTTAGCACGGAGAGGCAAACGTTGAGAGCGGGAGGATCACGGATGGCACGGCTCCAAAGAGGGAAAGGACTTCCACAATTAAAAATACAGCGGACGTCCGTGGTCTCCCTCCAAGGTGAAGCCAGGTCACTTAAGGCAACCCCTCCACGCATACGAAAAAAAAAACATTAGAAAGCACGCATCCCTCTGAGCACGGCAGTTTCTGCCCCCACCCTTATTTGGTCAGTGTCACGAAGTCTTCACGCAAGAAGCGGTCGTTGTAGATCGCTTAAAATATGCAAGCAATTGTGGTCGTTAGGAAAAGAGGCGAAATTCAATATCCATAGAAACAAGCGGCAGGAAATTCGGACTAGCACGTTGATCGGGGAGAAGAGGATGGCGAGGGAAACGAGGATCCAATGGGAGGCCCCGGATGCGATGACTGATCGGTTGTATCCGGTACAATGGTCCATGCTGTGGCCGAAATGCATCTTCAGCATCTTCATCGAGTTCTACATTACTGTGTGTGTGATTGTGTGGGTGGTGCTGGTAACTGACTAGAGAAAGACTTGGAAGTGATGATGAATGCGGCTCTATTTTAAACATCTAACGAGGTATTGAGGCTGGACGGAGAATGTACGGTGAGTACTCTCGATTTCAGAGGATGATCATGCTACATTTTGAAGAGGCAAAAATCGAATTTACTACAGGAGAAAAAAGTTAGGAGTTGTTTCACGGAGAAAGCACGCTCTAAGATGGCAAAGGTCAATGAACCGGTGTATTTCGCCCACGTTATGAAGGATAGTTTATCACCGGATAGGTGCGAAAAGGCCTTGCGATTACCAAATGGCATACCCTTCGTTAGCAATAATTTCCATTTAAGCAAACCATGAAGAGTATTAACGGCTTTATTTTTAACTTTTAATTTAAAGTGAGCAAGTGCCGACAGTAGTTAAGGTAATAATAAAACATTAAATACAAAACTTGTACAAATCTACAAAATTTATAAACGTGAATTTACGCCATCATCAGAACTGACAGGAAAAGGAGAAAGACGTTGTAATGTAAGTAGAAACGGGATTGGAGTGGGGAAAAGAGGGGAAACAAAGCGAGGAAAGCCGTTGACGAATGTCACTGTATTGAAAAGGTGGGATAAATTTTGGGGAAGGTCTGTTAGGAGTAGTGAGCAGTAGTTAGAAAAAAGGAACTCATTATCAAGCTAAAAAGAATGAAATTTATGGAGATGAATATTAAGTTCTTCAAATAAGTTAAGCTTCATCCCTTTCTTTCCACTGTGTAAAATGATGGGAGAGAAAGAGGGAAAGTGACTCACGTCGAGTCAATGGTCACCAAAATGCAAATTTCCCAATTTATTTCGAAAGGCAGTCTTGCGTTCAATTGCACATTTGGAGATGTACCTCCCTGTTTGACCGAAATATGATACACTACAGTCATTGCAGTCTAGTCCGTATATCCAAGGTTTATCATAAGCATTAAAACGATATTTAGCATTGCAAAGAAGAGAGTGCAAATTGCTTTTCTTGTTAAGCGCAGGGCGTTTCGAGGAGAGGACAACATTCGTAACTGCACTCATCAATAAAGATCAATTTAAATCATTTGGGCTGTCCGGGTAGTCAGATTGTGGAATCTCACGTAAGAATTCTTTGTTTCTTACGGAGTAAGTTGGTGACTAAATCTGGTAGTAGCACTTACAGGACGCAATATAGTATATTGTTTCTAATTCGTGGCTGAACTTTTCGGGAGACAAAGGAATATAAATGAGCTAATTGGGTTGACGAATGGAAAGCTGCAATTTTGTGGGGGAAGAGGTGTTTCGAATCAGCGGGAATCACATGGTCGGTATACGTGGGTTTTCTGTGAGTAGAAAAGGAAAACTAAGATTCTATGTTGGTTAAGATATTGTCCAAGAAATTTAATGACCTATTACTTTACAATTCGTGACTGAAAGTAAATGAGGGATGAATGGAGTGGAAGTGAGAGACCAATTGGATTATTGGATTGGACAAAAAACCACCAAAATATCTGTACCATTTGAATACAGTGAACACAAGTGCTCTCCGTTAGCCGTAGATACGCATGAAAACATTTTAAAATCTATAAGTAGATAGCAGGCAATAAGAGGTAAATGGAAAACAAATAATAGCAAGGTTATCTGAAATGTTTTCCATTGATATCATAAGTTACTCATTTGGCTAAATGATTCACTATTAACATCTATAAAGGATCAAGATCCATATTATAGTTTAAACTAGAAATGAGGCGAATAGTTGCATCAAATGAGTTTTCTTTCGAAATAAATTACAAAAACGCCTCCTTATTTAATTAGGTCAAGTTATTTTAAATACGCAGTATTAATTTTGATATTTTTCCCCATCACTCGCGAAATCGAATAAACTGTTTACAGTATTTATTTAAGCTATAACAGAACGCAGGAAAAACAGCTTTTTAATATTTGGCATCGTAACATTTTTTAACTACCGTGGTTTGAGTAACGGAAGGCATTGATCTTTATTATACCTTGTCAACATTTTACCACCGAGCGACGACCACGAGAGCTGAGCTTATTTCAGAGGATCAATATTATCTTTAAAAATATTCCAACCTCGAGTCTGTGGAAGCTGAGAATACATTTTTGATTGGTTATTATTGTTCAAGGAGTTATACATAAAACGGTTAGCAGTGCGTCAGAGGGTCTGCGAGTAATCCAATAAGGAACAGAATGTGCTTCGAATTGTGTAGCAATTATTTCTCCAGTACTACAATTACTACTATTACTATTACTCCAGCATTACAGTACTACAATTACTACTACGTATTCTTGAAACCACCTACCGGCGACTGGCAGATGGTGTAAACGTGAAGAAAATAAAGAAACTTATCCGTAACTGCTGATTACACAGGTGTACAATAAAACAATTTTTTTGTGCCAAGGATTTTAGAACTGATTTTAGCTATAATTTGGGGCACTGAATCTAAATACGAAATAAGTTTTTCTGTTTCAGCTCTACTTTTTCAGATACATCCACTTATCTATCGATGTTCTTTCTATTCAATACATTCAAGTATGGGTGTTGTAAAATTTTTTTACAATGATTGGTTCCTGTAAATCTGCCCTGTATTCAGTCGTATTTTATTCTGCCGTTAGCTTCAGGAAAATCCGCTAAAGGGAATTATAGCGTTGCCTGTGCGGTAGTGAGCTTCAACAGGAGTTGAGGTTAGTTTGCGAGTTCTCGCCGTACAGGATCAAAGTGGGCCTCCAGTGATATTTCAGGAAAGCGTTGTTATAAAATTAAGCTAAAACATACTGTGCAGTAGATTGTTGTATTTGTGTTGTTGAATAGAAAAAATGAGTTCAAGTAGAAGAAGTTGTGTAAATCATCCTGATATGTTTTGGAGAATACACGTTAAATGAAAACAGCAAAACTGTTAGTTAGTGACTCTGTAAAGAGAGCTTATCCTTGATTGTTTGGTGTTAGGCTTAGTGATCGTGATAAAACCTGGACACCGCATCTGCTCTGTAAATGTTGTTCAGAACATTTACGACTGCCGGGAAAAGGAGAAGTCTGAAATTCGGCGTACCCACGGTTTGGAAAGAACCCAAAAACCTCTTCGATGACTTTTATTTCTGCCTAGTAAATTGGACGTATCTCTACAAGGCGCCCGGTCCCTCACTCAGAGGGAAAGCCAATCCCAACGTTTCACCAGCTACGATAGCTCTGTGAGGACGAGTATTATCCTTCTGATTACTCTCCTGATACTAAAGAAGGTGACAGTAATTATGAGGGGATATCATCAATTCCTCAAAGTTTCAACCAGGATGAGTTAAATGACAAGAGCTTACTCACTGTGCCCCTTAACCTAATCACTTAGAATCCCTCTTGAGCGATGTTTGCATAACAGCGTCCTGGATTGAGACGCGAAATTCCTTGTGCGCCGATTATGAGACGGGGATTGCTTTGCTCCAATGTCGTTATTGCGGAACGGAAAAGTGCAGGAGAGTGCACTCAAGTGATTACGAACAATGAAGTACCCACTTTCGAGCTAAAGTTAAAGGATATTAAACGGCCTGCAAGAATGGCTCAGCAGGCGCCACCTGTCACGCCAATTCTCCTCTCGAAATCCCTTGACACGGGCGAGAAAAGAGAACGTTTGATACGTCTCTTAAAAGGTATCGTTCTGACTTCCATAGAGACGATATAGTGAATCCTAGGCATACCTTACACAACGGACTACGGTGGGAGAGAAAGATTGCTTTTGGTACTTTATTGGGTCGTTTTACACGTTACACAGAACCAATTAACCTATTGAATAACCATTTTACAAGAATTCTACTAGCGGTAGTCAGCCTATATGTGACAGGTCAATGAAAATGAGTGAATACGGAACAAATTTCTAGAAAGGTAACCCAAATCGAATTTCAAAGTTCAATAATTCCGCTTAATGCATTTCAGGGGACTGTCTTAAATCCGCGTTATATGTGGTTTAACATTTAAAATATTTTATTCGCATTGAAAACTAGCATAGGCAATTTTTTTCGTTCCTTTCTTTCTCTGCGCTAGAGCATAAATGACGTTCACACACAAATATTCACAAACTTAATTTCTTCACCAAATTAGAAGAACCGACGTAAATTCAGTTATAAATGAGGCAGTAGAGATAATGCAAAGAATTTTTATTGTAGCAGATGTTTATTGGACGATTGGCTATAGTGGCAGTGCAGGTATGGACGGGAAAAATTCGCCTTCGAAGCGATTATTAGAGCCTCTTAAGGGGTATTTTTACCACGTGTTCCGTGTGACAGGGACTGGGAGAAAATATCGTCTCAGAAGAGATGCAATTGGAACGGGTTTGACGGTATATTCGTAGAAAAAACTACATTTCCTCATTATTCCTTCGCATTAAATAGTTGAATCTACGAAAATTAACATGAAATTTTCAAACAAATCTTCCAAAAACACAAGGGTGTTGCAGAAATGTTCCACACGGTGCCGTACTATCTCATATTCATCTTTAAGTATCTCTCTGAGATAGATAGGCGAATATTGTCGACAAGGAACTTGTAAAAATACATTTCAGTATTAAAAATATTGAAAAAGTGATTTAAATAAGCTCACATATAGCACTGATATATGTGAGCTTATTTAAATCACTTTTTCAATATTTTTAATACTTAAATGTGTTTTTACAAGTTCCTTGTCGACAATATTCGCCTATCTATCTCAGAGAGATACTTAAAGATGAATATGAGATAGTACGGCACCGTGTGGAACATTTCTGCAACACCCTTGTGTTTTTGGAAGATTTGTTTGAAAATTTCATGTTAATTTTCGTAGATTCAACTATTTAATGCGAAGGAATAATGAGGAAATGTAGTTTTTTCTACGAATATACCGTCAAACCCGTTCCAATTGCATCTCTTCTGAGACGATATTTTCTCCCAGTCCCTGTCACACGGAACACGTGGTAAAAATACCCCTTAAGAGGCTCTAATAATCGCTTCGAAGGCGAATTTTTCCCGTCCATACCTGCACTGCCACTATAGCCAATCGTCCAATAAACATCTGCTACAATAAAAATTCTTTGCATTATCTCTACTGCCTCATTTATAACTGAATTTACGTCGGTTCTTCTAATTTGGTGAAGAAATTAAGTTTGTGAATATTTGTGTGTGAACGTCATTTATGCTCTAGCGCAGAGAAAGAAAGGAACGAAAAAAATTGCCTATGCTAGTTTTCAATGCGAATAAAATATTTTAAATGTTAAACCACATATAACGCGGATTTAAGACAGTCCCCTGAAATGCATTAAGCGGAATTATTGAACTTTGAAATTCGATTTGGGTTACCTTTCTAGAAATTTGTTCCGTATTCACTCATTTTCATTGACCTGTCACATATAGGCTGACTACCGCTAGTAGAATTCTTGTAAAATGGTTATTCAATAGGTTAATTGGTTCTGTGTAACGTGTAAAACGACCCAATAAAGTACCAAAAGCAATCTTTCTCTCCCACCGTAGTCCGTTGTGTAAGGTATGCCTAGGATTCACTATATCGTCTCTATGGAAGTCAGAACGATACCTTTTAAGAGACGTATCAAACGTTCTCTTTTCTCGCCCGTGTCAAGGGATTTCGAGAGGAGAATTGGCGTGACAGGTGGCGCCTGCTGAGCCATTCTTGCAGGCCGTTTAATATCCTTTAACTTTAGCTCGAAAGTGGGTACTTCATTGTTCGTAATCACTTGAGTGCACTCTCCTGCACTTTTCCGTTCCGCAATAACGACATTGGAGCAAAGCAATCCCCGTCTCATAATCGGCGCACAAGGAATTTCGCGTCTCAATCCAGGACGCTGTTATGCAAACATCGCTCAAGAGGGATTCTAAGTGATTAGGTTAAGGGGCACAGTGAGTAAGCTCTTGTCATTTAACTCATCCTGGNAGTTTTGAGATGTGGCTATGGCGAAGGATGGAGAAGATAAGATGGACGGACAAGGTTGGAAATGAAGAGGTACTGAGGAGGGTTGGAGAAGAACGAGACATCATGAAAAGTATAAAGAAAAGGAAAGCAAGCTGCATAGGCCACATATTAAGAGCAGACTGCCTACAGAAGAAATTCAAACAAAAAAGTTGAAGGAAAGATAAATGGGTAAAGAGGAAAAGGAAGAAGGAGGTATGGAATGCTAAGTGATTTGAAGAAAGGAAGGAAATACCAAAATGTGAAACGGGATGCACAGAATAGAGATGCATGGAGACGGCAGTGCCACTGAGACCTGTCCTAGGACAGAGTTGCAATGATAGCACTGATACAGAGGCCAGGCGATTCCCTTCTATCCTTACTATTTACACAAAAGTATATTGCAGCTAGTTATTATGTGATGTGTCGCGGATTTTGAGTTAATATGCGCGCGATGGAAGCAAGGATTTGAGAGGCACAGAATAATTGGACGCGAGGGGAAATTTCATCCAAACGTGATTCATTACAGAGAAAATTACGAAGCATCCAACTTCTTCAAGTGAGCCCTTCCACTCAGTTGTTGAAAGTTCGAATAAGGCTTAGCCTCAATTCCAACTCCACCTTGTATTACGGAGAAATTATCCTTATAGCGGACACCCATTCACATGTTCAGTAAATAACCGCGAATAAGCTTGCGAAAGAACGAGAAGGGAGCACCAAAAGTTGAAAGAGACAAAACTTAGAAAGGGCACTTCCAAAGAAGCTTTAAAAAGCAGTGGCGCCTTCTTTTTTATTCGACGAGCAAACGACCAGAATAAGGAATTTCAGAGACGCCGTTTTTCGCAAAATAAAAAAAGCTGTTGCAGCACTTCGAGAGAAGTAATAATTTGTTTACAATTTTGTTCAGCGTTGGAAGTTCATTCGTTCGGCAAAATGGTGAGTGACACAAAGGATCCATTGAGAACAATTGAGGTTCCCATTTCTTTTTCGCAGACACCTGGGGAGAAGTTTATGCGACGGACGAAATGGATGTTATACAGGCACCTCACTTCCTCTGGAAGTGGATAATATGGATAATCTTTAATAATACATTTTCTTTCGAAGAAGTTAACTGCTGAACATTTGTCTACATTTAGCTCTAATTGCCAATCATAGCACCATTTCATAATTTTATACATTTATACGCCGATGAGCAGAGAGAAAGGCTAGGATGTAATGCTTACAAATAATTTAAAAATTTTTACCGTTAGAGCGCAAATAATATAGTTCCATGAAAATTAGGCCTATGTTGAGGATAAAATTTTACTAGGGTTGCCATACACTTTAGGAATACACACGAGGAATCTGAAATTACCAAATTCTAAAGCGGGTGAAATCGGAACAAAATCGGGACATGAAATATAGGCTGAGTTCACTTTCAGACCACATTTTAGAGAATTTTAGAAAAATGTTATGAATTGGAGAATCCATCAATGTGCAGACACGGCTCCGCTACCAAGTTTATTATCAAGAAATTTAGATTTGTAACTCGCAAGCCGCTAGTGGTATATGGCAGGGGGTGTATTAAACCTTGCCTAATCTAGCCTATTAGTTTCTATGTCTTTTACTTCACGTAAAAACTCTGAACCAATGAATTTTTCGAATAGTTTACGCCGGTATTCGGCGGGATCTACTTGTCGAAATGTCCTTCAATTATAAATCATAGGGAACATAGGATAAGTCATCCAAGATGCTCAATCTTTCGTTGGCAACCTCAATATTTACTTGCAGCCCATATGAATATTGACAATTTATTAGCTATTTATACATGTTTCAGGGCTCCGGGGATATTGAGATTGTATTTTAGGTAAATCTATCAGGTAAAATAACACTGGTTTGAAAGATAGGCTTTTGAAACAACATGAATGCTTAGTTAGGTCCCCTAAGGGCCCTATCTCAATTTTATCGAGGTTTAATTACGAAAGGCCAGAAGATGGGGTCCTAAAGTATGACCGAGTGTCTGTTGTAAGGTTAAATACTTGAGGTGAACTACTTAACTTATTTAAACAGTCCATTTAGACATAGAAGATTGCAATACGGTATGACCTTTCGCTGAACCTTTTCTAATTCTTTAATACAACACTTATCGGTCTCTTCTCACATCTAACCTTCATCATATGAATTTCAAAGAGACTGCATGAAAAAAGGAAGCAAAGTACTTGTGGGTTTAAAATCCTAAGTTTTCCCTTAGAAAAAGATACACCACATCAGGACAGGATTACAAGGATGGAGGTGAAAAAACTGCGAAATTTACTGATTGTTAACGGAGTTTTAAGGAAAATATATGAAAGATCTGAAAGATTAACAAAAGTTGTATGGACTCATTCTCACAAAGAACAAAATAGAAATAAATTTTCATAAAGATTAATTAGAAAAATAACACTATGAAATACAATGAATTACCTAACAAAACAGGTCAGTAAAGGAATATCAATAAAAATACTTAAATTCAAGTTAACTGAGGAAAATGAAAGCAGTAACTACTAGTATCCAGCTTCGTCAGTTTTAAATAATAAAGGTCTTTAACTTTATCATAATACTAAGGCAGAAACATAAAATCAATTGGGAGAAAAGTCTCTATGTAAATATAAGAACATTAGATATTAGAACTCGTGAAAACTTCCCACAAGCAGAATGATTAAACAGCTCTGAATTACCTTTATAATGATCGTCGTTATTTCAATCTTAATAGTGTTTTCTAATCATCAAAGGGTTAACCCTTTCTATTAATTATATTTCAATCATTTACATTTACATTTGAACCCTGCAAACCGCTAGAGCGCATGGCAGGGGATGTAAAACACCGATATACCTATCTAACCTGCACTGCTGTTCGCTTCTGTAATACATCGCGGAAAGAATTACCAAAAATAACTAACCGTCCTGGCAACTATCTCCCTGTAACGCTTCTTCGTTTTGTCCCGAAGATCACGTTCGGTACTAACTGGGATGGCAATATCAACAACCTCCTCCCTGAGATCCGTAGTGAGAAATTTATTAAAAAGCTTCCTACGGTAATCTAGTCTTCTATCACTAAGCGAATTCCA
>KZ309204.1:387730-398504 GCA_000376725.2 Ladona fulva | reverse complement strand
TTATGCTACATTAAAGAATAATGAAATACAGGAAGTATTTGAACAGTTAATAAGGATAAATGATTAAGGAGAGAAGAAAAATGCGAGAAAAATAGAGCCGTTCGCAAAGGTCTTTTAGGTTTATTGTAATTTTGTAAATTTTATGTATGTATTTATTTTTATATATGTAAATTTTATGTATGTATTTATGTAAATTATAAATTGTAAATTTTATGAAAAACACCATCGAATTTGAATTTCAAATAAAAATTTTAGTAGGTGTGTAGTAATTTCTTGAGGAAATTATCGCTCGTTAACATTTAGTATAGGCGTGAGAGTAATTTTTTAAATGAAATTATCCCTGCACCTCTACGAAATTACATTTTGACATTCATCAAACCTTGATAAGGCAATCCATAATAATAATAATTTTCATATCTGCGATATATCAAAGCCTTATTTTTAATAATAGAACCCTTCCGAAGTGGACGAAGCTATATCGGGAGTTTGTCCTTTACCTACCTAAAACGTAAGGGTTTAGAGTTATCGATCACTAAAACAAAGAGAATGATAGTTTGAGGTCAAATATGACATCATTTGCCCGATTAAAAGTTAGAAGAAAAAGTTTCCTATTGTAACCAATTTTTGTGATTAAATTTCAAAGAACAATAGAAGAGAGAAGACCATGGAAAACGTATAAAAAGAGGGAAATTAAATGGAGCTTATATTAAGGTACCATAATATAAGTATTGGAAAGAATGATGGGAGTAAGGAACTGTAGAGGAACACCTTGGAGGAATAGGAAACTGTAGGAATTATTAGAGGAGAGAGCAACTGTCAGGGAATCTAAACTTCTTCTAAAATAAGAAAAGTTATTATTTTCGAGAAGAGCTTTAAAATAATGAAAAAGAGTTAATTTGCTTACGTATATACCAATAGAATTGTGCTTTTTACAAAAATTCTTATAACTTTTTACCTTTTTGTACGAACTCTTTTCTGACATTTTCCCGCATAAACAGCTCTACATCATCAGCTAAACGTACATTCAAACTATAAATTTCATTAGCCCAGTTATTTCACCATTTTTATACTCCTTATAAGGATTTCATGAAGAATATTTCATAGAGATTTGATATTCTCCTGGTGGATAGTTTGTGTGAATTTTTTTCGGGTTAACACTCAGGTAAGTTCAGGAAATTCAGGGCTTCTGAAGAATATGGCAGAGTTAGCCATTGAAACGTTGGCGAAATATCCTGAATTTACCTGGGTTTTAACCCGAGAAAAATTCACACAAATATTTCATAGACTTCCCCATCAGAAACATTTCTTTGCCCAAAAGTAATCCTTTCATTATTATTTCCAACTTGAAAAGAATTCAATTTTTCAATAATAATAATATTTTTCAGGCTTTCTTAGTACGAATGGAGAGATTATACAATTGTACTGTTTGAAAGACACATTTTGCAAGTTAAGTTTAGACGACCACTTAAGGAACTAGAACAAAAATTTTCTAAAATCTAAAACCCAATAGAAAAAATAAACCAATTTTTGGACGAAATTTACCCATAGAAGGTTATTGACTCCGTAACCTAATATAATATCTCATCAATACAATGACAGGCTGGGTCTTTTTGGCTCCTTTTTTACGAGCAAATCAAGAGGTGTAGCATGAATATTTTAACCACAGCCAGCCGGTTATTCAGATATGTTACCAAATTATAGCCGTCAATAAAACTAATTGGAAAGAAGAGCACCTCAGTTTATTAGATAGAAAGATCCATTATAAAAGTCACAATGTATCATTCAGCAAACTGAAAGATAGTTTACAATTGTTCTCAACGTAAATTAAAATGTAAACAATAAAATCGTAATGTTATAATGTAATAAAAACAGTAACATCTCCATGTGCAATGCACTAAAACTTTGCGATGAAATTATCCTCTTCAACTACAAGTTTCGGCATAAAAAGCACAAACTGATAACTATACCACTGCAATAGACAAGCATATGACAGAAGATTAGGCCTAGACCTGTGCAGAAATCACCGTGGGATGTTTCCATAGGGTTGACAGCCATGTTAACTGAGTGTTTAACATAAAGGGCTGATTCACGGAAACATTTAACAGTTATATTTCATCATTTCCTCTTCCTTTTCTAAAATTTCTCAGCAAGGAAAAAGGTATGCGATCTATTTCGATTGCTCTTATACCCAACAGTGCAGCAATCGGCNTGAGAAATGACAATACTGCACGTGAATTAAATAAATGAAATAAAAATTTTAACATATAAAAGAGATAAATAAAATGTAAGGTGTATTCACACTTGACTCAATTTCTCGTCTCCGATAATATACGCCATATTAAGGCAACTAAGCTACTCTACACGTTAGATTTTCGGTATATAACCAATGTTTTGACCATGGTGGAATTTTATTTGATAAATAAAAGCAATTTATTTAATCCATGCAGCAAAAAATATAATATTTGACCGATTTCAGCATTTCAACCAACTTCAGGATAACCTGAAGGTCGAAACTGCTCGAATATCAAAAACACTTTATGAAAAACACTAACGCCTACTTCCTATTATTACTGAGTCTTATTACAAGAAGAAAATATTGTTATTTCGATGTAACTTCCCAGGATTCTTAATGTTTGTCTCAACTAGATGAATTACATCTTTCCTTAATAATGACGCTTTAGATAACATTTACATTAAAATATACGACCATCCTTTAGTTCCACTATTCTAGATTCCAGAGCGATTCTGAATTCATAATATAAACATTTTCCGCTGTTTAACATCGCCGAAAATATTTCGTTTCCTTTTGTCGTTTGGCCGAATCAAAGGCGGCTTTTCTTTTAAATTGAAGTCGCTCTCATTTCATATGCGGCCACTAGAATTTTCCTTTGATATTCAACGCATAAGTAATTTCGGCATTCCGATGGATATTTTTCCTCGTCTGAAAAGAACCTATTTCCTCTTTTCGAAGCCCCAAAACAAGTTGCCATTAGGTTTCACGAAGGATCAAAACCGAGGTTTCACGAAGGATCAAAACCGAGGTTTCACGAAGGATCAAAACCGAGGTTTCACGAAGGATTAAAACCGAGGTTTCACGCATTTGTGACAGTTAGTACTCGTGCTAAACCGTTATTTCCCGTCCGCGCAGTTTAAATAATTAACCGGCTCCGACAGCACCAAAACACGGACTAGCACGGCAATTTCCACGAAAAAGAGTTTCCTGCCACACTGACCGCCTCTTTCGCCGCCAGTTTTGCACACTTCGGTCGCTAATAATTCGAAAAGCGATGCAAGGAAGGCGGATTCCGCGCGGCGTATATAAATGCACTCTCTTGCAGAATTCAAATGAGCATCAAATGCTCACGTTGGACGTTTATCTTGGACCTCAAGTAATACATATCTGAAACTGCCAAAATGCCATAGTTCATAGGCGTATTTATTTATTTTGTTGGCATAATTTTGGAATTTTTACGTTTGTCTTTATATGACTTTAAGTAAAAGGTGCAATTAAAGATGCCTATTTATTTTTTTTCGGGGATGTATTTTTGGAAATTTTACCTTGATCTTGACGTTATATAGAGTAAAGAGTGAAAGGTAACTTAGTAAACCTAAGAAAAGGCATTTGCACTTAAGAAAATTCCCAGGGAAAACAAACATGAAAAAAGTCTGACAGATCTGAGACTCGAGTCTGGATATACTCTTTCGAGGTGGTTTCTTTGACCAACTAATCTATGTAGCCACAACATTTGTAGATGGTATAATAGGAGACTTAGTAGTTGATGGCAAATGTTAAGTCCGACATACGAGGTGGCTGGACATCAGTGTAAAAGATGCCGCTTACTCGGACTTAACTGCCTGCCCTTTCTAATTGAGTCTCCAAACATTTGTAGACGCCAAAACAGCATGTACAAATGTTCTGGTTACATAGATTAATTGGTTAAATAATCCACTCAAGAGATCCGAGTTCAAGTATCGGTACTGACAGAAATTTTTCATGCTAGTTTTCCCTTGGAATCTATACTATATGTATGTTATTTTTTTCAATTTTAGAACACTATTTTAGCAGTGCAACCGTAGGCATCCTTCGACACCTCAATTCACGCTATCCTTTCCAAGGAGAAAAAACCAAATCGATATCGAATTTATCAAATCCTGTTTCAATTGAAAAGATTCCAATTCATTGCTTTAGGTCAAACTTAGATATTTTCTCAGCAAATTGTTACTGTTTACGCTTCTCCTGTAATTTTCCAATCAATGGATGATTATGAGGGTATCAGGAAATAAAAAAGTAAACTGATATAGGCGATTACACCGTTTTTTCTATTAACAATACTTTGTCTTGAATTCTATATTTTGAGAATGAATTAACTTAAGAAGAAAACACAGGACATACTCCGGGATATTTTGATACCTACATATTCTAACTTATAATATTCCATCAATTTCAATTTTTAACATTATGAATAATCAAGGAAGGATAACAAGCCCATAAGGTAAACAAGACATAAAAACCACACAGTGTTTACCTCCGTGTAGTTTCGAAACTGGAAGAAATATCCGATAACTTTCATGTTTTGAGATCTATATTTCATATACCAGCAGCATGACATAACTCAAAGAAAGGAATGCAAACAAAAATGGTAAAAAGAAAGGGATGAGAAATCAAAGTGGAGTTCAATAGCACTGAAATACGAAAATATAATAAAGCTATCCAAAACATCGACTACACCGATGAGAAAATAACACATACAGAAGTACAATATGCAAAATTCAAAAGTATATGAATGTACGCAATATCAATGCAATACTATAAAAACTTAAAACTCAAAAAATGGGAAACGAGGAAGACTCGATAAAATTAAATAATATTGCAAAAATAGTTCCAGGTAGATAATAAAGAATACTAACAGTATTCTGTCAACACTAACTTTAAATTAAAGCAATACTATGTGTAAGGTTGGTTATAGTTACTGCTCGAGCATTAAAATATCGAAAAATATGCAATACGTAAAAATAGCTCATTTATAAGAGTATTAACTGGTGTATTAAGGATAAAAAGTGGAAGAAAAAAAGTCCGCAACGGCACGATTTAGAAAAGTAAATGTTCAACGAGTTACGAGAGAGAGAAAAGGGAAAATAGATGGGTTGGAGTTTTGGCGTATTTAAGCAGTGTGAGAGCAGTGAGAATCATAGGAATCGCATTTGCCGATTGCTTCAGCCTACGCATTTTGGCAGAGCAACGATTTAGAATTCACGTATTTCATTCGCACGTAGAGGAAAAAGCAAAGCGAATGCAAATCAAAGTGCAATCAGCAATTGTATGTCAAAGCGAAACTATACCTCAAAAAGACAGCGATGGGGAATATTTCAGAGAGGAATCTATGAGCGACTGTCACACGAAATGTTTCAATAAAAAGTGACTGAATGCGTCACATTTAAGTGAAATGCATTAACGTGTTTACGCACGTTGGCTTAGAAACTTGTCATTAAAAACGTACATTCACGGTAGCCTCGATTATTCAAGTTAATTTGGTCCAGAGCCACCTCGGATTATCAAAAATACGAATAATACGGAAAAGTCGTCTTGCGTAAGTGAACTGCGAAATAATTACACTATTTTTATGCATTACCGCTAATAAAAAAACACTTTAACGAGAAAACGTTTTAATAAAATATTTCCCTTTCCCTTCATAATATGCAAGTCAATTGTCTAGATGCAGTTCTCACTTCTTTTCTCTGAATATCTCCAGATTATTATGCCGACGTCTACTTATCTATGCTGAACTGGTGCAGGAAAAGTAATTAAAACGGTGTGCTGGGACATATATGTTTAGGTGAAAAAGGCAAAGCACACAAATATGTGTGTGAGCTAGGAAACATCAGGGAAAGGGTAAAAAGCGCCATAAGGCAGAGTTTATTTATTTATTTCAGTATTCACATACAGCATACATGCCATTTTACAGTGAACTATATAACATAAGACGCACACACACGACCATTCCCTAACCGGAAAAATCCGATTCGAACCGGGGATCGTAGGAGACTAAAGCGGACCACTCCGCCACCACGACCGGTAGAGTTGTTTCTTTTTCACTCATTTTCGGTTTATAAAATACTAGCTGAAGTGGCCGTTGATTCTCAACGGGGAAGAGTGGGAGTCAGATTAAATATAGTATATCTATTTCACGTAAGAGAAAATCACATCTCGCATCTTTAATGCATTTAATTTAATCAAAGTTCTCATAGTTCGAAGTCGAAATCTACAACCAACAATAAGATTGTGAATCTTTATGGAATTTCCTTCAATTTAATCGTAAAATATGTCAAGAGTCCGAATGATAGACAAAAACCTACTCATCCATCTCCATTAATTGGTTACGGTGGTACGATTGTTTGTTGCGCTGCGATTTATCACTGCAAATTGTCCTGACTGTAATAGTTAAAATCTCTGAAACATTTCCTCCTCTTCATATCGTCATTTGCTTCTAAATGGGCCTAAATACATTTGCATTCTTATGGGAAAATGCATGAACTCGGAATCAACAATCGCATTGGTCGTCAGGGGGACGGGTTGTTTACAACCTCAAAATTTCACAAAATATTCGCATATTTGATCTCAATTCTCGCAACTTCGAAATGAAAGCGATATTCCACGACAATAATAAGAATCAAAATTTAATTTCCCTTCTTTTGGTACTTATTTTGATTTTATATGAATATTACTTCTAATTTAATTTTGCAAAAGAAATAAAGTATGTAACCAATAAAATCGAACTTTACGTGTATTTCCTATGGAAATCTATCTGAACGATCTTGGTTGACACACAGCAAAGTTATCGAATAAAAAGGTGACAGTACTTCCTTCCGGATCTCAGAAAACAGGTATGCAAAGTTTGACGCAAATCGGACAAACAGTGTGGACTCTAATCTCGGACACACAAACCCACAGATTTTCTGCTTTATATGTATAGATTAACTTTGACAGTTGGAATTATACAGCCCGGGAAATTGAAAAATTCCGCTCCTTTCATGGTTTAAATGGAGACAAGAATGTCTATGTATTTTTACATTTACTTTACTAAATGTGAACCAAAGAAATTCAGGCAAGTCTGTTCCATTAACCTGTGTGCATTGAGCGGATTTTCAAAAATTCTTTTAGCGTACGTTGCATTAAGATAGAACGATCAAATTTACGGAGTCGTTAGAAGATGTTGTATTCTTTTTGTGGCATAAAGACTTTTCCCTAATTGCCGTAGGTAGGATTCTAGTACAATTAGTAAGTCCAGATTTTCAAAGAAATCATTTAGGGTATTTTCCGTTAAGACAGAACGTTGAAATTCACGACATCGACAGAGGACATGTGTTGTATGCCGGAAGGTTTTTGTCCTACTGGTCCCTGGTTCCTGCGAGGGCAATTCGTATGTCCGAAGTTCAAGAATTCGTTTAGGGTATTTCGTGTTTGGACAGAAAGCTGCAATTCACGGTGTTGTTAGAAGAGATAGATGTCTATCGTATGCCGTAAGGATTTGTTCTCTATTGGCCCAGGTTCGATGCTAGGACCATTCGTATTACTGAATTATCAAAAATTCGTTAAGGTATTTCCCGATAAGGTAGAACGTTGAAATTCGCAATGTCTATAGAAGATATAGATTTCTATCGTATGTCTATCTATATAAAGATGTTTTANTGGGGGGGGGGGGGGGGGGTGAACCCCCAAAACCTTGGTTACGCCTCCGTCTGTAACATTTGTTTCCACACATTATGCGGTGACCTATATTGTTCTTTTGGTGGTCCACCCACTACAGAGTGCTGGTTCTCGTTGCGATAACAACTAGTCATGTAAAAAAAGAAGGGAACCCCGTAAGGAAAAACGTTCAACTACTATGACTGAAGGGATAAAATTACTGTTAAACGGATTACTTCTGAAAAATATACTAATTGAGATTCTTCGTGAATTCATCAAAATGTACGTAATTACCTTGCAAGCACCCTTTCGGCGTGTAGCAGGAGATGTAAACACCAACGTTTCAGTTTAAAGAGGTCAGTTCAATGCATATCCTCACAAGTGATATTTTTTAACGTTAAAAAAATGAGTATTAGGTAAGCGCGTATAAAACAAAAAAGATTAAATTCATAACAAAACACAATAAAGAAAAGGATAAAAATCCTCCTTTCAAACATCTTACACAATTATCGTAAACAAGCTGCGTTTCTAAGGTTAAATTTTATCTGTGGCTGGAATATTTCCTATGATCACAATCTCATTTAAATCTCAAACGTTTCCACGAATGCCTTGTCAGCCTGTTTCCGCCGTATCTCAATGAACCGTATTCCTAGAAGCATTCGTAACCTGCTTCAGCCAAGATGGAATTCCTGAAATCCGGTGGAATACGTAGCATCGATCCGAGATTATATTTAGCCATTCCGTCCACACGCGCGCATATTTTCATGACATCTGCGCGGTGTCCACCCAACTGACAATATAATTTGTATGAGGGAAAATGAATGCGTGTTATTTTTAAGATACATTCTGTTTGGCTAAAACATAGTTGGAATGGATTTAGTTGTAGCAAAACTCAAACGTGGATTCAATATGTGAAGCGACACTTGGTGAATTACGTAAGAAATTGGTTTATAAGGATTTTATAATAGAATGCAGCGATGGAAATATCTTTAATGGGAAGCCCCAATGCTTTCGCACTCTAGATCGAGGCACCGCCTGTGTTATGAATTCAACTTATTGAATCGATAATGAAAATTGTCTCTTTAGGACTTCCCATCTTATTCCATTCTCTTTTTCGAAGTTTATTCAACTCCCATCAACGTTTCATTGGCTTAACTTCACCTTTGCAAGTTGCAACTCTTCATTCGCATTTTCCAAACATACATCTGCGTTTTCCTTACAGCAAAACCAATGATTGCGTTTAACTAGAGAATTCGTCGGCAGCGGAATAAGTAAAAAATATCAAATGAAAATCGTAGACACATACATCAGCATACGTTTTACTAAGGTAACATATTTAATTTCATCTTTCCCTTAAACTCGTCGAATTGCTAAGAATACTTTATTAAAAGTCGAAAGATGCATCGCATCAATTACTACGAAATTCATCCATTAAATATAAAGTAACGTTAAAGTTCTATTAATTTCTTTAAAATAAACTAATTCACAATACAAATTAACGATGTCATTGCTTACTTGGTTTTCTACATCCAACTATAGAATGATTTATAGCTACTTAAATAACCATTCATATATCATGTGCTTTATCGTTTACTCTGTCTTCAACCATCAGATTCGCATATTGAGGAAAACCACTCATAGGCATATAAAATATCTTAGTTTGAACTTTATGTTAGCAGCAAGCATGGGTATCATATCTCTCGGTTGATTTATATACCCGAAACACCCTGTCAAATACGATTCTCATCTTTGTTAATTATATCATCCAAAAACGACTGCTTCTTCTTCTCTCAGACGCAAAATTAAGCACATTTATTTCCGCAACCACTTAATCCATAAAAATGGCCGTTGAAAAAACGAGGTAAGAAAGAAAGATTTCCCTTTTCCGAAAAGGGACCGATCAGAAGACAAAAAACCAATCTAGCGAGAGGATCCTATTGTTGGAGAATGATGCGATACGAGAGGCTCAGAAAATCGGTTAATCTCTTCTAAGAAAAGTAAACGGTACACGGAGGTGCAAGTCTTCTCTGGAGAATAAACGTGGAGTAGCAAAGAAAAGCATTTTAAAGGAGCAAATAGAGGTGAGCGCACATATGGATGCGACGTTGACGGACGCCGTCACAGAAAACGCGGACGTCAACATAAGGAAAGCGGAGAACCTAATTCAATTAAGAGCATTCCTAGCGAAGGAGTACTCCACTCAATAGCGAGCAACCTGGCGAGGACGATAGTTAGGGATAAAAGTAGTTTAGCTAGAACGTGTGTAAGTAGCTTTACTGAAGCGATGAAACAGAAAGCACTGGAAATAATGAGAAACCCACTGATGAATGTCTATGTCTATGTTTTTATCCTGCAAGCCGCCTTTCGGCGTGTGGCAGGGGGTGCATGCACCATAATTCTATTTCCTCTATTTCCCTAATCGATTTTTTTAGCGTATCGTTCGCGGAAAGAATGAGTTCTTGAATCTATTCGTTCTGGCATCTATTTCTCTGATCTTTCTCGCATTATCGGAACGGNATAGTGGCTTCATCCATCCCTTCGTAGTAAAAGAGGAGAAAAGGCTCGTCAAACAGTCTTCGTTGACACATTCCAGAGAATACACACTCGAATGCACAATTCCACAAAAAGAACGAAAGTTGTTCGTCATCACCGCGAAAACGATCCCAACTCAAAAGTGGTCTCCGAAATAAAATGTTTCCCAATCAATGTCATTAGATTGATTGCGCTGAACAATTAACAAATGAAAGTCGACGTATAATTAATTTCAAAAGGAAAAGCTTTCGTTCATTGACGAATGATTCCTCTTTCAGACATCAAATTGTCTCCAAATCATGAATATCTAAACCGAGACTATAGTCAACGCTTTTGCTCTTTCAACTGTAAACTCTTTATGCTACATTAAAGAATAATGAAATACAGGAAGTATTTGAACAGTTAATAAGGATAAATGATTAAGGAGAGAAGAAAAATGCGAGAAAAATAGAGCCGTTCGCAAAGGTCTTTTAGGTTTATTGTAATTTTGTAAATTTTATGTATGTATTTATTTTTATATATGTAAATTTTATGTATGTATTTATGTAAATTATAAAT
>KZ309204.1:367092-384883 GCA_000376725.2 Ladona fulva | reverse complement strand
ATCGCTCCTGTGGATGCTACATTTATATTAGACGTATTATTTGTCGACTCATTCATAAATTCTACATTTATTCTATTCTGTTGTGAGAAACTATACACCCTGGAATACCAATTATTTAAACGATTCGCCTTTTCCTTGTTATCCGTAATTCCTATCCCATTTTCGTCTTTGATTGCGATAACTTTCTCCTTATTGTCTCTTCTTCTTCTAAGGTATTTAAAAAAGTTTCTCTTCCCGTCTGTTTGTAATATATTAATAAGGTATTTCTCTTTCGCTCCCTTCTTTTTCTCGTTTAGCATTTTTGAAAGTTTTCTATATTTTTACTCTCACATTCGTTGCATCGTCTATTCTTATACGCTTTCCTAAGTTTCCTTTTCAGAGTCCTAATTTCCTTTTTGTCGATTATATTTATTTTATAATGGTCAACTCTCAGAAGTTTGGAGTAATTTTTACGAAGCTCTTTATTATTATTGGTGTTGTACTTTCTAAGCTTTTCCGTTGGAATAATTGATAGCTGATTTATTTATGATTATTATTATATCACCATTTATTCAGCGAAGTAAGGCCCCTGTGGGCATCTATGATGCCTAATCTCTGAAGTCAAAGATGGTAAATACATGCAAGGTTAAAAAGTTACACAATTTCAAAAATAAATAGAAATATAACAAAAATGAGATGAAAGACTGAGGATTTAGAAAAACTCCTCGGCTGAAGGCTTTCAGAGAAAACCCACGGAGTAGGAGAACGCTCTCACTGGAAGGAAAGCGAAGAAAACCCGCAAAAACAAATATAGAAATGTATTGAATCAAGTATTTTTGATTCTTGAATATCGCTTTTTTGGTTCCGTCTTATGAAAGCTTAAACTGTGTACAATTGTATACAATTAAGCCGTTTTGAGTTTATACCAATTCATTATTTCAATCTAGAACTTTTTTGTCATGCTTCTAATACTCTACATTCCTTCACTTGTTAAAGAAAAGCTGAGAGTGGATATCTCTCAGAAAATGAAAACAAAACAAGAGTAGACACGAAATTCTCCAGATTCATATATAAATGAATGTTGACTAATTTAACTATTAAACATTCTTTACACTGATTTATATAAGAGAAAAATTTTCTATTTCTTTCTCTACTTTCGAAACGTTTCGCTGTTAAGTTCCTGTATGTTGTCATTTGTCATATTTTCTTCTTTTATAACAAAGATAAATAATAGAACCAATTTGCAAGATTAGAATAAAAATATATCTGATCAAAATTCCAGAATCACATTTCAATTTGCTTTCGAAATTGTCTTATGGCGCTCCGTTGTTTTGGATACACGCAAAAAATGTCTCGAGATGAGGAATAAATTGAGTGAAGAAAGAGGGCTGAGGAAGAAGAGAGCTAAACAATGTGGAGTAACGGACGTGGGAAAACAAACCCCTTCAGAAGCGAATTCTCTGCAGGGAAAACAATGACATTCTCGTCTCAACTCAACTTCCCACCAATACGTGGCTATATTCATCCATTTCTTAGAATTCTCACCCCTAGGTCATCCGCGTGATCTTGAGGCAAGTAAAGCCTCAGAAAATAATCTTATGTAAATGTAAAATTCGTTTGCAATTTTATGAAATTCTGATTTGGTTCAAAAATAGGCTAAGCTCGTGTAGGCACATAGGTGACCAATGCTGATGATGTTACAACATGCATTAATTAGGAGAGTCCTATTGAGTTATCTGTTGATCGAATTGGAAAGTTATTGCGACAGATCGACACGAAAAAGGCTCCGGGACCCGAAGGTATTCTCTCACTTGTCATACAAACGTTAGCTAGTGAGCTTGCACCCCTTCTTCTCGTCCTCTACTAGAAACATTGGATAAGGGTACTCTTTCAACACCGTAGAAAGAAGCAAACGTCACTCCAGTTCTCAAGAAGGGGCGTTCCCTAAAACCAGATGACTATAGGCCAATTACACTTACTTCGATATTCTGTAAAATTATGGAGCACATTATAGCGAGCTCTATAATGCGTTTTCTTAGTGAAGAGGGAGCAATTAGTCCGAGCCAGCACTGGTTTCTCAAGGGAAGGTCATGTGAGACCCAGTAAGCCCTTTTCGTGAACTGACATAGCTGAGGCAGCAGATAAGGGTGTTAGAACAGACGCAGTATTTTTAGAAAGCATTCGTTTGTCGTAATCTAATACATCTGATACCAATTTCCTCTTCTGATTAAAAGCATTCGAAAAATTCTCAGGCATAATTGCCACAAACGTAGAAGACTTTCACCTCTTTAGGGGTTATGTTATCATTACCGACTATCAGTTGCACATTTCCTTCCTACCAAAGCTTTGCCCCATCGGCTATATGCATCACTTTCAATTCGCCGGCATGACCTAAGAAAGCAGGTGGAACATAAAATGATGCTTCGATGACGTAACTTTCCCTCTTCTGTCGAAAGTGGACATCGTCCATTGAAAACAATATGCCATCAGCACCTACGATGCAATCCCGGAATGATGGAAAGCGGTCGCCGTGCTTCTCGAGACGGCAACCGGAAGGGCCTCGACATGCCGCCAAAACAGCCTCCTTTGACCGTCCACCGCAGAGGCGAACTCATTCCGTATTCCGAGCGCTGACACGATAATGTAAATGGATGAGTCGATATGACGTCGAGGGTGCGGCAAAGTAAAGGGAGGCGGCGTGCACAAGTCGAGACCTTCACCCTTTCCCAGAGGTCTATTCATTCCCCTTGCACATCCCCCGCAAGTCCATTTTAAAGCGATTTCGAGCGTTTTATTTTTTCGCCCGCACGAGGAATATTCTCCGATGATTCCGTAGAGTAAAAAGAGTTATTATTTTAGAAGGAAGCGGACGAACACTTTTATTGTTTTCCGAGCGGATCGATGCCGGATTTCACTCACGAGTGAATTCGCTCCTGAATCTGAGATGACAAGCGACTAAAATACTTGTCGCGAGAAGAAAAGGACGGCTCTATTCCAAGGCAAAATTGCAAAGAGATATATCCGGAGAAGCGTCTATATAAAGAGATATATACGAGTAAAAGTTGCTTGGATACTGCAAGCTTAATGTAAGATACATTAACTAAGNTAAATTTATATAAGGATTATTTATTTGCGTCGTATATTTTGTTTATATCTCTCCCGGACAGTCCGGGGGAGATTGCCAAAAAGTGCTTTTCATCAAAATGAGTTTTTACCCGAAAATTGAAGCATGTATTTTTGTTATTAAACAAATTTAACCTTTTCTACTAATATACTATTCACACTTCTGTGATTTGTATGTTAAGTGAGGCTCCTCTCCCGGAGCAATCCTATATGTAGTGAAATCGGGAAACACTTCAATAAAAATGTTTAGTTTTATGTCCTCCTTATATACTAAGATATTATAAAGTAATCAAGGCGGACCCCTCTGGATGCGTCAGTCAATCTGTACTGGTTTGGAGATTCAGTCGGTTTTTCGATGGGTGTGCAGCTTCAGGAAAGAACTGATCGTATGGAGGTAAAGCAGAGTCTTGTCTAGATCAGCCTTTGGAAATTGCCCCTTTTTTGACTGTAAATCTTCGTGCTTTTTGTGCTGTCACATTAAACTCCGCCCAAGAATAAGGAAAAGATCTTCTTTTTCCACAGAATCCATTATCATTGGCTTCTGTACGCGTTAAGGTTATTTTGGCCATTTTCTCATTTTTCACATTCTCTCCTCGTTGTAAGCGTCAATACGCCGTTTCCGATAGCCTTGTCCGGTGCTTTTCTTCCGATTACTCTTTTGAATGTTTTCATCGATCCTTCCTTATTTGTTGCACGCTCTCCATGAAGCCGCTGATATTTCCACGGCCATGTGATGAATGACTTTTCAGAAACCATTATTCACTTTCACAGGCCTTTTAATTTCACCCGACTCCTTAACTAGTGTGACATTGTGTTTGCGACGTGTGATTAGTCAATGCTTATTATGTCGAGACATCAAAGGAATACAATTCGGATTAATACTGAGATTTAAGAGTCGAGGAAGCAGAGGAGCGTTTTTCCCCCTTAATTATTTTTTAAAATATATTCTTATTATTATAACTTAAATTGACTTTAAGTAATGTTCGCGCAAAGAACGGTGTTTTAATGGTTTGCGAGTTAACTTGAAGATTATAGTTAATATCAATTCTAATTTATGATATACAGAGGAAGGTAACAGTAACCATCGCTGTAACTCTAAAACCATAATAATGCCGTAAAGTGAGCATTAGTTAAAGCCCATTTTATGTACGTCTTATAATTTTCTTTTTTTGCATTTATATTTCCTTGCGCAATAAAAGGAGGTCATTTTTATTCCTATTCAATAAAGATAATCTAATATTGCAGGGACGTAGTAACAATGAATGGAAGTTTCATTTTCGCTTGTAAATCATCGCATTGGATTACATTACCGGTGTCTTTCGTCAGGTAGTTTACAAATCAGAAAGCCAATTATATACTACCTCATGCTGTATCCCTAATATCCTAACCTATATTCCTTAAACTGTGTCTTCGTATACCCACTGTATTGAAATGACCCCTCACACCTTCCCTGCACTTGTGTTACCGCCTATAAAGCAAATAATCAAATAATTGCAGTTAGGCATTGCTTGCCAAGCGTCACCGAAGCATGGAGTTTGGTATTGTCCCACTTTCTGCCTTACGACTCGCGGGGTGTAAATGTCTACGTAAAGATTTAAAAGCCCCAAAGAGCCGTGGTAAACTAATGCTTTTCTAATATTCTTTACACTCATTACTCAAATTCTCTCTTAAATTACTCAAATTCCTTTCGTTATGAACATTGTATTTCCTTCGTTCTGCCTTTTTATGTGTTCTTTTGCTGATTTTCGAGAAATAGGTATTTCAGTAGTTTTCTAAATTGAATTATCTGCTGAACGTTCTGAAGAGATGTACTATTGAAAATCTAACCTATAATAATTGAGTTCTCATGTTATGGTGAAACTATGCATTTGAAATGTAATGAAAGAGCTCTTTAAGACTTTNATAAAATGATGAAATGAAGGATATGAATATATCCTTCATTTCATCACAAGAATCAGCTGTTAACTGTATTAAATAATTAACAATAAACAATGGAAACGTTTTTCGCACATAAGTTTCTTTTTGGAAATGAATAAAGCTAATTCTAATTTTCAAAGAAAGTTTAGCTTCTTTCAAGAACGAACCACTGTTTGCATGCAATTAAAGCCTTTTATTAGAAAATTAATTTTGAAATTTAAAGCTTAATAGCTGACGCTGATGATAATTAGGAATAAATGCTGAATAAGTTGAAATCGCGGATGTGCAGAACCGAAAGGGCAGTAGATGCGGAATATTTGGCAAAAAGAAACGTGGCGGACATATTTCATAATTTATGAAAGGGCGAGCTCGCGTTAAGCACGTGAGGGGTATTCAAACCAAAAATATTAAAAACACGGGCGAAGCTACATATAAACGTAAAATACTATTCAGAGACGGAAGAATGCGCGACAAAAATCGTAAATGTCTCGTTTAAACATACGTAAAGGCTAACAAAAGAAGCCCTAGCTTTGTAAACGAAGATTCGAATTTTAAAAATAAACGGTTTTTCGATTTCGACAGAATTCCGCTACGAAACTAATCCTACTATGTCGTTGAAGGAAGAGATCGACTGAATGTATAGGAGTTTATTTAAAGAGAAGGGAAGCAAATTTTGGAAGCACGTCACGGGAGAAGGACGCAAACAGGAAAGCTAACTCACAAGGATGTTCGGGAAAATAAAAGAGGAGCTAAAGAAATAGATTTGCGAGGAGAGGTCGATAATTGGGAGCTGAAATTAATCGTCATAGATAAATCGCATCTGCAGGCAAAAAAACATCTTCTGGTCGCCAAAAGGCACGAAAGGACACGTGCCGGATTTAAACTAACCTCACACTAGAGAACACAAATAACTCGCCATAAAATATAAATCGACCTAAAAACGACAGAAAAATCCTTGCATTATATTCTCCATACGTAGTTATAATATAAGTATTATAATTATAATTGTCATTATGATTAAATCAAATATTCCTTAAAAATAATGGTCACACCAACAACTTAGAAGGCAAATTATTTTAAGGCAAAAGGTGAGCTGATATGGAAACAATTTTCACAGTCGCATAGAAAAGCATTGCTAAGGAAAGAATTCGTGTAGATCTCATGCGTAGCTGAGTTGGGTACTTTTTCGATTTGCTCTTCACAGCGAAAAAATAATTAAAAATTAAGAACGGAGCTTGAAATTCACAAAATCTACTTCGATTAAGATCCGTCAAAATCGGGGCTTAAATATATCACTTTTGTAGTTACACATACCTATCTTGTGTTAGATGCAGGAAGTAAGCCACAAGTTCAGAAGATAAGGCACGTCATGTTTTGATTTGTTCCTACATTATTGCAACGGTAGGAGATACGTGGTAAAATGTAACGTGACCGGTGTCGTGAACTCGCCAAGAAGGACCGTTTAAGGAGTATGTTAAAAATGACTTGTGCGCAGCAACACGGAAGTTTCATTTTAATGTTTCACTCGCCCTGTATCTGCAGCAAGGAGCGGAACTTATTCCATTATAAAAAAATTAATATTTTAAAATTTGGAGAGAATTACGCAGAAATACTTACGATGGAAGCAAAATAGGAAGTAATGCTCTCAGGACAACGCACGTACTCANCGCAGCAACACGGAAGTTTCATTTTAATGTTTCACTCGCCCTGTATCTGCAGCAAGGAGCGGAACTTATTCCATTATAAAAAAATTAATATTTTAAAATTTGGAGAGAATTACGCAGAAATACTTACGATGGAAGCAAAATAGGAAGTAATGCTCTCAGGAAAACGAACGTACTCACCTGCAAAAGGAAAACAGAAAAATAATTTAAAGAATATTTGCAAAAAGGCTGATTTTGAGACAATAATTAAAAAATTATATATTATCAATAAATACTTGAATATATTTAAATTAATTAAATTTTTAGAGCTAAATATTCAAAGTTTACTTTAGAATATTATTGGCATGAAATTTCCCAAATCGTTCTGTATATTAGAAAACTTAAGGTGGCTTCCTAAAACATTTGTTATTCAAATACAAGGGCCTATTTATATTGTGCGAGCGTATCTGCTATATCCCGAGGCGTAGATTTTCACAAAATACCGTCCTCAAATACAAGACATCAATTTTTTACAATCTCCAGCTGGCCGAAATAACCCTTTTGGTACAAACTTCGAAAATAAAACAAACCTTAAATTATTCTCGAAACCGGCGTCATTTCTCTTTCATAAATCCTTTGAGAAATCCTCAGAAAATCACAACAACCACCTCATGATTTTCATGATGAATTCATGAACCACTCCTAGAATCGAACCCATGATGGATACGATGATATACCTACGATGGATATCTGCATTATTCTTTTGTGTCAAAATTGGGGACTACGCTGTCAAAACTGATATTTTCCTTTGGCAAGTCTGAGTGCTTCAGTTGCTTTCGATGTTTCATCATTTTCCTGGTTCTGTCGCTGAACTTCTTATCCTTTGGTCTTTTTGGTGTACTTGCTACTTCCAACTTATCGGCAGGGTCCCATACACTACACGCATACTCAAGATGAGGTCTGACGACGATGAATAGGATGGGAAAAAGAATAGAGACAAACGTATGTACTTTGTGCAGAAGGTAACCACGTAAGAGAAGCTTAACTAGAGCGTCGGTGTATGGTTTAATAAAAGATATTTCTAATTTTGAAAAGGAACGCAATAGTTGCAAATTACGTACGGAATTTTCAATTAAAAATAGTCAGTACATGCATAAGCCACGCTATGTAATATAAGAAGACAATGGGTAACACTGAAGTTCAAATTACTTCCGATGTCAGTTTTGCTGTCAATGTAGCTGATTGAGGATAAATCTTTTTGGTTTATTAGTGAAATATTATAAGTATANTAATAGTGAATGCGTTATTTCTATCACCTCTTCTACGACGTAAGTATTTGTAAAATTCATTCGAGTTATGAGAGTCAAGAGTGTTTTTGACATAAATTTCCTCTGCTCGTACTTTTTCAGCGGCTAATTCTCTGGTTAATCGCTTATACTTTTCCAACGAGGCTAAATCGCGGTCCTTCATTTTATGAGCTAATCTAACTTTTCTTTTTAGCGACCTAATTTTCTTATTGTAGTACTCGGGATCTGGGTTGTTCTTTAAGCGCTTCTTAAGAACGTACTTATCGATACCGCTGAAGAACCAAAATGCGGAAATCTGCCTCAGTCCAATTGATGGAAACAACCAATGTGTTATTTGAAATACCTTCTCGCCTAATATATTCACCGCGCTTCTTTTCTTATTAGTTCCATGGATTTACTTAACTTTGAAGTTGCGAAATATATTCGACGCCATTTTTTTCGCTGAGTTCACGTGAACAAGTGTCATTTTCAGGGTACGTCAATCTGACCTTAGATTGCTTGTGGAAATTAAGTTTGGGGTCGTTCGCGAACGTTGAATTTTTCTATCTTGTTTGACAAATAACTGATCTTTAAGGATTCGGAATACACTTTTCAAGTTCGTTCATTATCTTCATATTAATNAAATGTCCTCCTTCTCGATGATAATGATTCCCATCCTAACTCATCTAACATTTTACCGACACTCTCATCCTTCTTATGCTTTCCGCTAACGTATCTTTATATTGTATTCCGCCTTCCTTTGTACGCCTTCGAGTTTCTTACTTAGGCCAGTTTCGTGCGGGTCCCAAACACTCGTCGCATATTTAACAATCGGCTTAACTAAGGATTTATACGCCCTTTCCCTGACTTCCTTTCCACTCCGTCTTAAGTTCCTCATTACAAAGTGTAGATTTCTATATGCCTTTGAAGTAATGTGTTCAATTTGACTCCCACATTTAAGATTTTCTGATAATTTAACACCTAGATATTTGCAGTCAGGTACGGTGGAAATGATTTCATNGCAGAAGCTACTTATCTCTTGAAACTTTGCAAAATGAGATTGTTAAGCTCAATTATCCAGAAAATGAATTTTATCTTGTATTTCTTTTTTTCTTAATGGCTAATTTTTACATAAACAATTTCGGAATTTAGGCCTCCTCTTATTTAAGTTTAAAGCTTTTAGAATGACGTTAAATATATATTTAATGTTTTAAATCCAAGATTATAAGCATGATTTATATTTCGCATTTTACTGAAAGAAATAATCTACATCAAAGGGGCTATTGCTCTGCAAATTCCTGTTACATACAAATTTTACAAAGTGGTTATTTGCAATTAAGTTATTAGGTAATATTTATTGTGTAAGGATACATATATACGTGTACATATTATTTTGTTAAACAAGAATTTTTATTTATTTTGATAACCGATTAGAATGTTTGTGCATTATCTAAAAGTAAAAATACAATAAAAAGATATTCAGATGAACAACACGTCTACAATTTTTTACCATTAATGATAGTAAAGAAAATAAGTCATTATAGAACGAGGAAAGAAAAATCCGAATGATAAATATCTATTTATGATATGCTTCCTTTGGTTATTCGGAGGAATTCATAATGCTTTACTTGAGTTCGAACGAAACCGAGGAGACGTAGTTCTTTTTGGACCGATTTAGTATGACAAAGTCCACCCTAGAAAACACTGTGGGGTTTTCATACATCTGGTAACTTTTTCTTCCTTCTTACCACTAAAAAAAGATGCGAAAACAAAATGTATCGAACAAATGCTAATTCCAGACTACGGGCCATCATTTTTCAAGAGCAAATTGTATTCTAACAATTTATCGGATAGATTTAAACTACAAATAATAAGGTTACTTTACGATGGATACACAGGGAAATCATCTGAAATCCCATGGCAAGTTTCTAGGTCCTCGTATGCATAAAATTCCCGAGATTTATTGCTTTCCGGTACGATGAAACTTGATTCGCAAATGAAACATCTGACGATTTCCGAAATATTCGTGACAAAGCATTGCGCAGTGTATCCGTAGTGTCTATAAGAAAGGAAATAACTGAGAGGATGCAATAGAAATAGAAAGTTGAGCCGCGATCAGAATCCAAGGCGAAATATCGTGTAAAGGAAAGAATTCATATCCCACTAAAAGAACAGAAGAAAGGAAAGAAACAATGGCAAAGAAATGCACTCTCACGATTCCCTTCTCCGGAATATTTCTCCTCCTATTGGCTGTGGAATATGAGCGACGAAAGAATCGAGAGGGTGAGCACTATTAATAGGCGAAGCGGAGCTTGAAGTATATCTGAGAGAAGAGAAGCGTGGGTGTGAATTGGCAAGGAAGTCTCGTTGATGGGAAAACGTTAATGAAGTGAGCATGAGTGGGATGTGGGAAAAATAGAGAAAGGCGGAGAATTATGGTGAAGGAAAACCACGGAGGCAGGAGGGTATGAAGTCGGATCAAGTGGGGTATGATTGAGACGCGATAAATGGGAATAGAACTTCCTTTTTCATCATGAGACACGGATATGGTTAGCGGAGGAAGGATTGTCTCCTAACGGAATTTCGCTCTATTTACAGGTGCGAAAATTCACTCACCCAAAGTATTACCTGTTCGAAGAGATTATTTTGCTATTTCTAATGAAAACTAATTCAAAATTACCTTCTCCATAATAGATAAGTTTTATACTTTGAGCCTAAGGCGTGGAATAACGTTGGACTATAACAAAGGCAGTGCATATTAAATAAACACACTTTGTTCCTTAATCATCAAAATCAGCGATGCGAAAACAGCTTATTTTTGCTCTGTGCCATTCCAGATAATTGAATAACGAGAAAAGATCTAAAAAGTAACAAAACTCCTGAGAATTAGAGTTTTGTCAAATAAAAGCAAAATATATCAAAAGCGCGAGTAACGAAAAAAATATTCTGTTTATATGAAACGGAAGAAAAAGATGTTCAGAGGTTTACAGAGGGAGTGACGAGTCAAGGAAATTTGATGAAATTAATTAAACATGTAGGAAATACATAAGAGAAAATGATTTGCAATGGAGGTTGAATGAGTGGTTCCCAATATATGTGGCTCTTTAAAAATCCATCTCAACAGCATTGAATTAAAAAACATTTTNCCAATTTTGCTTGCATAATAGAGCGTAATTTTAAATATTTATTTAAGTGTACATATTATATTTCAGTCAATACTACAACGATGTTTTAAATAATAGAGAAATCATACATCGGTGTTCCTTTTCCTATATAATTTCGATAAATCCTAATGAAATTAGTTGTACGCCTAATAATATTGTTGGATTTACTAATCCTACATCAACTTCAGAGATACTGTTTAGAAAGTTTGTATTCTCTAGTTATAAGATCATTTTGGAATGATGGAATGAATATCGTCGATTATTTCTTGGAGTAGACTGGCATGAATTTTTATTTTGATTTTCATGGATTGTAAGACAAAACATTTGAATTCGTATTTGCTCGTTATTTATCTTCTCGATTTCAAAGCAGAGTGAGAGCATCGCCAACTCAGCCGCCAAACGCAGATTCCCTTTGGCGTTTTGTACGGGGACGCTCTGTAGTGATGCGCAAATTAAGTCAGCAGCTCTCATTACAATTGTTTTCTTTGTTCGCACTAAGTGAGAAGCAACCTTTATCACGACAACAACCTTTCTTACGTTGTAAAATTTATTTTCCTCTGCCAATTAAACTTCAAAAGAATAGCTACAGAATAGCGGTACGCTGCAATCAATCTTTAGCGCGAGGACAAACACGTTTTCTTGAGTTATTGTTTCGTGTCCCAAAGTTTTTCTCTTCTCGGCGTAGTGCTGCTTTTACCTCTCCGGTCCTGCTTATGAGGATTATTTTTAGGCTTACTGCTCCGCTCTCGCACCCTTTCTCAATCGACTATTCCTCAAGTAGAATTCGCCGAAACTCGAAGTTCTGCCGGTGGCTAGGAATAATACATATCTTGTGTTTGTAAATACATTGTGCAACTCCGATACCATTCCATTGGAAAATCTAGTTTCTGATAGCGCAAATGACTTTTCCTGTGTCCATTCAAGTGATTGATTTATGTTAATAACTAATATAATAATAAAATGAAGGAAACCATAAACAATCCAAGTAAAGCTACCTACTTCACAGAAATATCAGTTCCAAATTTTACAAAGTTAAAAAAGAAGTATAAAGAGAAATTACAGAAATACCATGCATTCAAATACGGAGTAAAGCAAATGTAGCATTAAAAATCGGTAAAAATAGTTCCTATTATTGAATAGGACAAAAATGATAGCACAACAGCATAAGGGACGAGCAATTGCGTCCAAAAATATACATTTCAATCAAAAATTCTGATTACCTAAGCCATCACATTCAAATCAAACCAACGAAACCAGATGGTATAATAAAGGGACAAGGAAAGCTCTAAAAAAAAAGAAAGGCATTTGAATTCTAAATTAAAAGCCGCTGCGAGGCTAATCAACGATGATCAACAATAAATCAACGATGTTAAGGATAAAGCGAATATTTTAAATGATTTCTTCCGAAGCGTTTTCAACCAATTGCCATCCACCAACTGCAATACCCTCAGCGAATTATTGAAAACACGTCCATAGGAATTGCCCTAGCATCGAACCTGGGTCAACTAGGACAAAAATTATTTACAAAATACGATATGCATGTACATCTTCTATCGGTGCGGCGAATTTCAACGTTCTATCTTAATGGAAAATTGCCAAAACGCATTTTTGAAAATTCGTCCTTACGCATAGTCCTAGCATCGAACCTAGAATTACTACAAAATTCTTCACTACATACGGTAAAAATGTATATGTTTGATCGATGTTGCGAATTTCAACGTTCTATATTAATGGTGAATACCCGAACGAATTTTTTAAAATTCGGACATACGAATGGTCCTAGCATCGAACCTGGGCCAACACACAATTCCTTCTGCCTCATCTATAGTATCCTATATACATGTGTGTGTGTACATACATACATACACAAACACACACACACATATACATATACATATACATACATATATATATATATTAGGACCATTGTTGGTAATTTAATTCTGTAAAAGAAACAACCTCTGCATGTAACGAAAACTTACTTAACGTACATTTCTTGTGTAAAAGTATACTAACTGGTCATCCCCGTGTATTTTTATCTGGGCCTTTCTACTGCTTGGTTCATTTTTGGCCAATCAGGCTTGGGCATATGTGTATTTCCGAAAAATTTTACGAATTTTCCGTGTATTTTATCAAAGTTCTCGCAATTTCGAAATTATATGAATGTTTTACGACTAAAATAAGATCCTATGAATATTTCTTGTGACATTTGTCTCAATACCGTAGGACCATTGTTTCTAATTTAATTTTGTAAAAGAAACGACCTCTGCAATTCATGAAAACGTAATTTACGTACAACTCTTAGGTAAACGTATTTCCTGCTCCTGGGTTCGAACCCGGGTCTTTACAGAGATGAAAATAGTTTTATTGTGGGTTTCAGCATAGTAGAAACACAATACAGTTTGTTTCAGATCTCTAGGTCAAGCCGTTTCTGAGATAAATAGGGGGACGGACGGACGGACAGACAGTTGCTATTTATATATATGATTCTACGTTGTGTTAAGGTGGTGCAGCATGGGTGTTAAACTACTGATGTTCTCTTTGATAAGATTAGTGGCTCCTCTCTTATCTCTTTATGGTTTTCATACAGGCTCTCTTTATTGATTTCTTTCGTTGAATGCCGCTTTCTTTTCTCGTTTACGATGCTTTAAATATTCTATTTCAAAATAACAATCTTAATTTGCCCCCTGTAGTAAAGGATGATGACTCTCTCCTTTAGGTTTTACCATAATCCCCCTTTAAATCGTGCAGTTTAATCAGATATAATAATTGAGGTCTGGAGTCATTTCTGTAGGGGTAATTTGTGGAGATGAGGTCATTGGAATTACTGGTTGCAACCACAATGATTATTATGATTGATTTAAGATTCCAGAGCAATGTTTCCGTATTAATGGAGCTTAAACTTGAAACTGATGTTTAGTTACCTTAACTTGCTTATAAGGTAGTTGCATTTATCGACCAATTTTGCTTGCATAATAGAGCGTAATTTTAAATATTTATTTAAGTGTACATATTATATTTCAGTCAATACTACAACGATGTTTTAAATAATAGAGAAATCATACATCGGTGTTCCTTTTCCTATATAATTTCGATAAATCCTAATGAAATTAGTTGTACGCCTAATAATATTGTTGGATTTACTAATCCTACATCAACTTCAGAGATACTGTTTAGAAAGTTTGTATTCTCNCACGGAGGATGTGGCCGAAACGTCGGCTTTCGCCAGAACTCTTACCCGGCTGGAGACCCGAGAACGATTCTTTCAGCAACTACGCCGGGAAAACAACAGATCTTTTCTAATTTTCCTCTCCTTAGACACTTGCCGCAGTTTCGTAGGACAATTTTTTCTAATTTAATTTTGTAAAAGAAACAACCTCTGCAGGTAACTAAAACCTGTTTTACGTACATTTCTTATGGAAACGTATTATGGGCTCCTGGGTTGGAACCCGCGCCTTTACAGAGATGAAAATAGTTTTCCTAGGGGTTTTACCATCATAGAAACACAATGCAGTTTGTTTCAGATCTAAGTCAAACCGTTTCTGAGATAAATAGGGGGACGGACGGACGGACAGACGTTTGCTTTTTATATATATGATATTACTCTCACATATAGAGAGATTGAATCAGAAGATGACAATAGTATCCTACAGAACGATCTAGTAGTATCAAGTTAGTGCAAAGATTGGCAGCTTGATTTGAATGCGTTACTGTATTTTACGCGTTCCACCACCGTCATTGGCGGATAATATCAAATTTCAGGATATCCACTAGAGTTATTGCGTTACAATAAACACCCAGTTGTTATACTCAGCAGTAGTTTGCCGCCCAAGGAACATATTCGAGGCTATAGGAAAGGAGAATAGAACGCAAAATAGAGATGATACCCAACTAGAGTCAGAGAAATTGAGTATTTTTCCCCCATTCGGCCTATACTGCTGCGCGATTTGGCTCGACAGTACGGCTATGATAAAATCCCTCGGGTGGAATTCGCTGCAGGAGAGAACATCTGATTACCAACGAAAACTTTTCTAAAAAATCATTGGTTCAGAATTTTCAGAATAAGAAGTAAAAGACACTGTTATTCCAGCAAATAACGAGCGTTCTCTGAGAGGCAAAGCATTACAAGGAAGTAATCACATAAACGGATAGGTCGTTCGCATAGCATCATTATACCCAATATACATAGCACATATACCCAATAGCGTAAGATAAGGTTTAAATTCATCCCCTTCCATACGCCACTAGTGGCTCGCGGGGTACAAATCTAAATCAAAAGACTCAAAATCTAAACTAGACGAGAATGGGCTTAACCTAGAACTTTAAGTTTGCAGTAACGCAAAGACGGCCTTTCTGCGAGTTTTAGAACGGCAGGTAAAGAAGAGCGGCGACACTGAAACGGAGGAGTCAGGCGAAGAGCCTTGCGCATTGTCACCATGGAGTTGCGGCACGACAATGCTGTGTTTATAGGCGTTAATAAGCGTTGCTAGGAAATGATCATAAGAGAGAGGCAGTGCTAGTCTTTCTTGGAGATAAGGGAAAAAAGGGCGGGAGGAGAGGAAGAGTAAAACATAGAATATAATGAGTCCGAAAGCGAAAAGTTAAAAATAAATGCGAGTCTTCATTCCATTCAAGTTGAATTATAAAATATGGATACACTTAAAGCGGAATCCACTTGGAAAATTCATGTTTAGGATGTATACCAAATAATTAGGGTGGAAAAGAATATATGCATCCTCGTTACTGCTATACTTTTACTTAAACATAAACCGATTGAATTTTAATCTTCTTCATTCATTTATGGAAGATAAAGAGGAATTTATCCTACGAGAGAAGGGAGATTTTCATCTCGAAAAACTATACCGAAGCCTCCGTCTAAATCAGTTTCGCAAACTTTTTCACTCTTATAAATAAATATTATTTTGTAATTTTCCTTTTTACGTACTTATTTTTATTGTATATAATAGAATCTATGAGGAAAAGGCACACGGCTGTGATAAGACATTCGAGTTCGAAAAGACAAAGCCGCAGAAATAACCACCACCACACTCAGTTATTCTTCTCTCCCGAAGATGGCAGCAATGTTGCCGAAATACGTATTGAAACAATACTTGCAAGGAGCGACCACTGAGAACCCCCACTGGCTGGAATTCTTCAATGATTAGTCTGCTCGCAAGCAACGGAGTTTTGGAGCTCTCCTCGAATTCCAATAAATAGTACTGTGTATAAAATTATATTATAATATACTGAGCGCTAAATTAATGAGATACCGGTGGGAAGTAAGGAAATTACATTTTTAAGTAAACGTCATATTTTCATAAGTTAAGAATTCTAATTTTTGCAACTAACAATATTCGTTAAATGTATTATTGCAAACGTTGCGCGACGATTTATTGCTGAAGCACATGAGGGTTTCTCACCGCATTAATGAAAGATATGAATATATAAAGAATTTGGAAAGATTTTTTTTAGCCTTTCTTCTACGCCATCAGTTACATGATCTTTACTAGAAATTACGAGGACTATCCTCTTCGTGTTTCCGTCCGAAGGGGGCTCGCAAGATCCCCTTCAACGCCTAAAGGGGGAAGGGGAGATCCCTTATCAATACACTGACGTTCGTCAACAGCTTTCCTTGCTTTGTTTCCTCCATACTCCCCATTCCACTCCCGTTTCTAAGGCCATTACAACGTCTTTTTCCTGTTAATGTCAGTTCTGATGATGGCATAAATTCAAGCCGAAACATGTAAATGTTTGCTGTAAATCTTGTGGATTTGTACCATTATTGTCATTAATTATATTAAAATACGAGTAAAAGTTCCTTGCATACTGCAAGCTTAATGTAAGATAGTTTAACTATGGCATTACATACCACCTGCAACAGTCCGCCATCCATACACCGAGTTAAATGCACCAACTACAATAACCTAAACGAATTATTCATAATACGTGCATAAGAATTGTCCTAGCATCGAACCTGGGTCTATGAGGACAAATATTCTTACATCATAACATAGAAATTCATATTCATTATTCTAACAACACCGTGAATTACGCTTTTTTATCTTTACGCAAAATACCCTAAATGAATTCTTGAAATTATGATATACGAATTGCTCTAGCATCGAACTAAGGACTCACAGGACATAAACATTTAGGCGTACAATAGATAATTATCTTCTCTATTGGTGGCATAAATTTCAACGTTCTATCTTATTGGGAAATACCCTAAATGGTTTTCTGAAATTTTGGCATAAAGAATTCACCTAGCATCGAACCTGGAGTCTTTAGCGATAATGCTCATGCGTCAAAAAAAAGGTAAAAATACATTCTAACACTCCGTAAATTTCAACGTTGTATCTTAATGCAAAATACGCTAAACCAATTTTTGAAAATGCGCTCAATGCATTTAAACGGGAAAAGTACCGTTTTTGGGGCCTCCTATAATGGAATCATCGGCAGCTTTAGAAAAAAATGAAAATCTGTTTATGTCAAAAGGGAACGCTTATCACGCATCCCGTAGGTTTGAAATGGGCGGTATCTCTGGGAGAATGCGATAAATGTGCAGACCAGATGTGTAATCTGCTTCAGATAAGCAATTAAATACCTTTAATTTCCCTGGTCCCTGGGAATTAAGTCCTTTGAATGTTTTACATCGACCTAGCGTCGAACCTACGATCAT
>KZ309204.1:330031-343164 GCA_000376725.2 Ladona fulva | reverse complement strand
AAAGAATTTATGTCACATATATCGAAGAGTTGACGTAAATACTGCCGACGACATTTAAACGTAATACTGCCGTCATCCGTGGTTAAACAAAGGGATAACTCACTATAACAGTATTCTACATATTATGCTAACTGTCAGATTGTCAAAATTAATATAACATAGTTTTTAGGTTAAGTTTAGTTGTGAGACGCGCTCAGTTGTCGCGGAACAGTCATTGACATATTTATTTATTTAATATATCATTGCAAGTAGTTCGATGGACCAGGTGGCAATGGTCAAGTGGGATAAAATAATAGTGACATCTGCCCGGCATTCGCCCAAAGACGGGAGGAAAACCCCTCCAACAACCTCTCGTGGACAGTTTAGATACAATAGGTATACATAAACAACAGACAATAAATGTCGCACTACAGCTCAGAATTCCAATACAATAAAACAAAAGAGTAAATACATACATATCGAACAATTATATAGACAACTTTTACATGGATGNAATGGTCCGAGGACGCTACCCTGAGGAATTCCCGAGGTGACTTCAATCTCTTATATGATCTGATATCTGTAGGAAATCAATCTATTTCTATAAAACCTTCTTCTTTTCATGAAAAAAGGAAAGTGAATCAAACGAAGTGTTCAATAAAGTAGGTAGACTGACGTTTTCTGTCTCTGCATACTCTACTCTGGAATATACTGATACAAAAGTAGGTTTTTCATCTTGATTCCAAGCTTCGGGTAGAGTATTGTAATTGTCAATGTTTGAAGATCAAGCATGTACAACGGATCAACGAGGTGAATCTTTATCATTTACGGAGTAAAAATCATCTTCGCCTTCTGCGATAGCTCTTCAAGTCATTTCTGCCCTCAGTTACTCGATATTAGTGATTCATCAATAGAAGAATAAATCCGCTCCTTGTGAACTCTACATTTTCACTTGAACAATAAGCAGCGAATGGAAGCGAGTAATTTTGCAGTGAAATCTCTTACTTAGCGCCGTAATACGACTCTCTGACTCAGGAACACATACAAACAAGGCAAGCTCCTATAAATCTAGGAAGTTGCTTGTCAGAGAAGAAAATAGCCACAGAATATTTCAGGAAAAAGGTTAAAGAGATCGATCCATTACTGTATACTACATTTAAAATTGCCTCCATTTTTCTGAATTAAAACTCCGAGATCATTTACAGATGGTTCGGCTAAATGAATATGACTTCCCTATATGTAAAAATTCGAAGATCTTGAAATAACAATTTTTTGCTTAAATTGAGAAGTACTACTGGGAAACAGGACTGACTGACACACGTTTTTTTTTATCTCAACCCTTTCCAGTGACAATATAGGCTTTCATTTTCGCTGTTTGTTTTCCGAGCTCAGTTGCCCTCTTTCTCACCGGGTGTTACGGACACATCAACGCTGACTCGTGAATACATTATTCCCTCAAACTGCATCACAAAAACCTTCATCGGTCGTTATCACAGAATTTATCGATGAAATGTTTTAGAATATCCGCATCCAAAATATCACATTCAAAATGCCGTGCGAAAAAAAAAAACTTTTTTCTCTTCCATCAACTTTAAAAAGAGAAGAAATTTCGAAAAGAATAAGAAAGCACTTATACTCGTTACCACAGGATAATTTAATGAAACGACCGAAGTTTCGATGTCGCTGACGATGACGCGACAAAGGGTCGTTTCATAAAATATCGCGTGGTAACGAGTATAAGTGTTTTCTTATTCTTTTCATATTGAATAGCTACCACAAAGTCGAGGCCGAAGTAGTGTATTTTTGAGTAGAAATGTCATTTATTACCTATCATGTTGTACTTTTTTATTCAAATTTTGATATAAAATATTAACCAAGGTATCTGACCAGGGAATCTGTTATCTTTCATATTCTCAAGGTCATTTTCGAGTAGGTAATTACGAAAAAATTTTAAAATAAATAAATATGCGGGAATGTAGTACGACTATTCTGCGAATGGCAAAAATCAAAGGAGCCTTTATAATCCACAATGTGCAATCGGAGAGATCGACTTCTTATAAAAGTAGAACAAGGCAATAATTTGACTCGACTTCAGAAAATGCAAAAGAATGTGTAGAAAAGATACACGTGCACTCCGAAGCAAAGCAGCATATATTTGGGCTAAGTTTTGACAAGCATTCTGTAAGTTCTTAAATATTATATTCCTTATTTGCGCTAGAAACGACGCAGATTTGTCATATCGGCAAGTTTTTGTTTGGAGTAAGCAAGTTGAACGTAGATTCTGAATACACTGAGTTTTTTTCACGGTTGCATAACCTTAGTCTGGTAGACTTCAAAGTGTCCAACTTCTCCAGCGCCAGAATTCAATGGAAATTCTCCATAAAAAATACCGGAGAAAAAGATGGACCTTTGGAAATGGTTTGCTTCTGGAATGATGAGACCGAACGTCTATTTATTGAAGCAGAATGATTGGTCCTTCTAATGACGATGCTGCTTACATTATAATAATATTATGCTAACTGTCAGATTGTCAAAATTAATATAACATAGTTTTTAGGTTAAGTTTAGTTGTGAGACGCGCTCAGTTGTCGCGGAACAGTCATTGTCACGCGCTCAGTTGTCGCGGAACAGTCATTGACATATTTATTTATTTAATATATCATTGCAAGTAGTTCGATGGACCAGGTGGCAATGNTTTATATTATAATAATAATAACTCGTCTTTATTTATGGGTGAGATTGAGACTAATTAGTCTCTTATTACATCTAGCCCTTAATTATGGCCACTCATAAGCTAAATTTTCCCCTAAAGCTTCTCTTTAAGTTATATTTCGGAGTATTCGGTGAGTAAGAAATACTTCTCTGACGTTCAAATTATTTCACATTTAGATAGAGAGCCAAAACATTTCTGAAAGTTAATTTCCTAACTCCAATCTAACGTTGCTCATATCCTGTTACCTCGAAATTTTATTTCTAAATCCTCAGCGAAAAATGTCTTAATGTTTTTTATTCGAGAAACATTACCATTGAGTTTTCGGCGACGGATTTTATAAACTATGCTTATCCCCAGAATTATAATAATCACTCAAAAGGGCTTTCACTAATTTTCACTTTGTGGCCCAGATTGGTAGTGCATTTTTAGAGTTAATAAGAAAATTGTAGTTAACCGCGATGTTAATCCATCGCATATAATCCAGGAGATTTACTATAATCCTCACTTAAAAAAACATTTTAAAACAGGGCCCCAAAGAGTACTTTAGTTAAAGTCTAGCATTAGTCATAGTAAGTGCTTCAACTGGTCATTGCGCACGTGAGCCGGGAATCAAACCCGGAATCGCTTTCATCGGTGTCGAACGCGTTAGGCACATGGCTATCCGAAGGCTAAAGTATATCTTAAGTATACGTTATAATACCGGGTCTTAGTGTGGTGAAGAATTACTCTCGGTTACTTCATTTCAGCCGCAAAAAAATTATCTGCTAGAATTTCTACGCTTCTGCGATATAATTTTAAGAAGAAAAGAAAAGTCGTACATTACTTTTATAAAGGCACTTAACAAAACACTTTTTGTTAGCATACATTTCAAATTAAATTTTGATTACATTCTTTAAACTTCAACAGTCTTTTCAACACAACGTGCACCCAACTTCCACACACATTCCGCTGAAGCGAATCTTGCAATAAAGAGGAAGAAATTAACTTGAAAAAAATAGATCGTCAGAATTTTCGAAGCAAAGAATATGTTTCTACCCATTTAATTAAGGATACTGACTCAAGTTTCAAATTAAGCTTGAGTTTGGAATCCAAAATTCAACTACAAAGGAAACCTTAGGTTTCTACCAACTTAATACTCTTAGGTGGGAAGGAGTTTAAGGACCAATTCCCGATATAGCTTCGTCCACTTCGGAAGGGTTCAATTGCCAAAACGTGGGCTTTGATATTTCGCATATATTGAAATACGAAACTATTACCTAATCAAGGTTTGAATGTCAAAACGTAATTTCGTAGAAGTGAAGAAATAATTTTATCAGAAAAATTACTCTCACACCCACGCGTTTATTAAATTTGAAATACAAAATCGATATTTTTAATAAAATTTGCAACTTGACCCAAGTGACCTACTTTGTGAACGGCTGTCTGTTCGTAGATCGGCTTTTCAAAGCGGTTTTAGTAGTAGTAGTATTGTTAAAAGTGCTTCGACAGCTTAGGTCATTTCGCACATAGGCTCCCACCGGGAATCGAACCCGGGACGCAAAGCGGTTTTTCTTCTCTCCTTAATCATTACTCCTTGTCGATTGTTCAAATGCTTCCTGTATTTAATTCAGCTAAGATAAAGTAAAATATAATGAAGTAGCCTCCATAACCGTCAACGCCCATGGAATCGAAAGATCTATCCGATACATCATCCACAGTATGCCCTCAAAGTAATTAGTTTACTACTTTCATAACTTTATTCTCATTCTTTCGCAGTGCACCATTTACGTTCAACTCATTCACTGAGAGTCAAGAAATGTCCATTATATAAAATAATAGAAATGAAGCCGTATACCACAAATCGTATTTCTTGACTTAATGAATGTTGGGAAAAATCGCCGAAATCAGCAGAGTTCTGAGAAAACAAACATTCAAAGAATGCATTGAAATATTACGGGTGATTCGTAGACACAAATCACAACCATTCCTGATTGCCCTTAACAACAGTTAATCAACGTCACTAGTTTACCGATAGACAACCGCTTGTTTACATTATTGCCGCTTCCAGATTCATGAATATTTCATACATTTACGGAAATGGGAAAGAATGTGTGTCTAACAGCACATATATATCGTACACGGCCAGACTGAATACACAATGGCTGAAGATGGAGGTTATTTTTGAACGCAAACTTAAGGGAACGTGAGGAGGAAAAGAAAGGCTCCATTCACCATGTGAAGCATCAAACAGAAATAGAGAATACTTCCCAGAGTCTAAAGAGTTAACCAAAATCAGGTAATTTAGCTGGTTAGTTAGATAAATATCCATTATGAAATGTCACATTTTCCTTTAATTCTTCCATTTTATGAATATTGCTCGAATTAAACAGAAAGGCAAAGATATTTCGGCATGCATGAAGGAAATTTAAAAACGAAAGTTTCTCGAGTGCTTAAAATTTGCATTTTCAAGTACCTGCACACCGTTGAAGGAAAAGTTAGAGAAATGAACAATAAATTTTATTTTTACATATAAGAATTAGGACCGGAATGTAGGTGCACTGTTTTAAAGTCTGTAACCAGAGGTGAAGAGCCTCCTCCAAAGGGCCCTTGCTTTAAAAATCTCTGGAATTCGAATTGTTCCGTTCTCAAATCTTCTTCATTGGGCCAAGTCAATAAAAATTGAGGATTTTCTCAATAATTTTACAAAACAATATTCATAAACCAAGGCACAATATAAATATTGGAATAATTGAGTGTACGCGATACGCCATTTGCGAAGCGGTGGTTTTCTTAACCAATTTAATGATTTGAAATGCAGCCTTCCGACGAAAACAGTTCCCTCGCAAAAGAGTTTTAGGTTAAAACTTAACGATGATGTTAATTTATTTAATTTAATTTACCGGCCACGGTGGCGAAGGGTGTAAAGACGCTAACGCTCCAACCCCAAGGTTCCGGGTTCGAATCCCGGATAGTCGGATTTTTCCTGTCGGGAATGGTCGTGTGTCTTCATCCCTGTTATTGCTTTCACTTTAAATTGACAACTTTGCTATTTGTGAAACTTAAATAAATAAATAATAATATGCATATCCTGAAAGAGAATATACCGANAAAAAACTATAAAATCCTCCTCGTTAGAAAGAAGGTACGAAATACCACTTGACAACTGATACTTTAGGATAAAAGAAAATTGAACCTTTTTTAAAACTATCTGAACAAAATTCCTTTTAGCTACAATTACAGGTTTGAGTTTCAAAGCATGTAAACGGTGCAGACGAAACCTCTGACAATCAAGAAATCGCTCATCTCCTGACATCAATATTTGGAACACAATATGCTGAGCCTTTCATATAACCCTTCTCGGGTGTTTAATCGTCCACTTCCTCTCTGGAAGTGACCGGAGAGAAAGTGCTTTTTGCACAATGAGGAGTGTTGAAGGAAAGAAGGCTAATATATATGGTCAAGGACGGCTCCGATGAGACGTATGAATGAGCAAAAGGGGGGAAATAAGATAAGTGAATGGGAGAATGGGTAGCGAAGAAGGCTTTTGAGAACGGAAACGAAAGTGGGATGGGCTCAGTGTTCTTCGCTTTTAACCCGAGACATTATTTGCAAAGGTAGAAATCCGATCTCAAAGATGAAAGATTTTTTCAGCGTCGCTCTTAGTTATTTGGAATCGATGTCATCGCTACGAAAACAGATAACGAGGTGAAAATAGTTTCCGTAGCGCTTTTTTTCCAAATAAATGGAACACGAACTCAGTAGACTGTAAGGAACGTAAATACTACAAAATAACCATTTAAAAATGTTCTGAGCGCGTTATTGATTTCTCAGTCTCAACGCTACAATTATTCCCAAAACGAAAGAGCATTCAGACATATTTTCGGAGGCTGCATTTTTATTTTACAGTACTTCGGAAAGGGATATCAGAGATAAATAAACTGTTTCCTTTTAGATAAAAAATGCAAATATTAGGATGGTTAAATTGATTTTTGATACATCGCGATATTTGGGAATTTCTCTGAATGGATTATTGGGACAGCGCAATTTCCGTTATAAATATCATTTAAGTTATTGAGATTTNATTGTCCATCAAAGGCTTGCAGTTACTAAAAACCTGATTGCTGACAACACTACAAATAATAACTAATTACCTTTTACAAAATTAGAAATACAAATTATACTGGGATAGAGAGATCTTGATAGACCTCACCATAAATGCCAATAGACCAGATATAGTTCTCATTGATAAATTGGGAAGGTATAATAATTGACATTGCAGTAACTCTCAACTCTAATCTTCAAAGCACTTTCTCCAGAAAACTTATGTAGTATTCCGAGTTAGCAACAAAAATAATAATAAAAACTATGGAAATTAAAAATGTAACCCTAACTCCCATAATTATATCAACAACAGGGGTAGTACCAAAAACACTGGCAGCCAGTTTGTAAAAGTTAAACGTCGAAATTAACTTATATTTCACTCAAAAATCGGTAATCCTGGATACGTGTCACATAAATAAAACATTTTTAAAAGAAGACAAATAATCTCTGTAATTGTACGGAACTTGACATCAGTCCGTTCCCATAACAACGTCAATTTGTGGTGAGAACGGAGTAAATAATAAGAATAATGTGAATTTATTCGGGCGAGGTTGAGACTGTAAAGTCTCTTCTTACATCTAAGCTTTCGTCAAAGAAGAGATATCTTGAGAAAGTGCAAAGAAAAAACCTACTTTTAGGGTTTAAAAGCCTAAATGTTCACTTACGAAAAATTATGCCATAGCAGGAAAACATCCTCTAGAAGGGGAGAGTGAAAAACCTGCGAAACTTACTGATAGTCAACGAAGTTTTATGGAAAACTACGTTATGCCACATCAGAAAAGCAAACAAAAAGGTACAGATACATTATTTCATATACATAATATCTAGAAATTAAGTTTCATAAAAAATCAAACAAAGAACACTATTACATACAAAAATTAAGGTTCCAAAACATGTCAGTATCAAGTTAGCAATAACAGTTGTAAGTGCGAAGATAAGGAAAGTTAATGAGTTCATTACCATTCATTATTCATATTGACCGGCAATATTTAACACCTTAAGATAGACTGAGTTACAATTATTTCTGTAGATACATTTCCTCACTCGCTTATTCTACGTAAAACTATAAACGTATAAAGTCGATAAAAATAATTTATAACTGTCATTTTTACGTCCTATTATGATGTCCGCTACCCATAACGGAATGAAGAGTAAAACTTCTCGGAATTGTAAACCAATTCTTTCTTTCCCATCACCTAGGTTACGCACTTTTATTTACATCTTTCAACTAACCAGCAAACCGTCTGGAAAATTCCTCAGAGAGAGAGAGAAAGAGGAATTATTCAAACAATCGTAAAAATACCGAGAAAAACACATATATAAAAACACCGAAAAAATAAAACGTGGGATTTTTCTCTTAACATTCTGACTTTCCCTAACGAGGCGATAACAGGCAGAAACTCTTGCCTAACATCTTAAGACCCACTGCGATATGCATATCCACCCTAAACGAACACGAATTCTCACCAACGGCGACTAAAATAAACTCGTTAAAAAGAAATCCCCTTCGAAACACCCGCAGTCCTTCCCTTGTTAGGGATAAAGTTTTCGAATAAACTTGACGAAATCTATCATGAGAGGGGTCAGAGGTCAAGCCTTTCCAGGATAGAATTCGCCTCTCTTCCGCCCCCACACTTAACCCTAGTCTCTTTTCAAAAGATCCAAGTTGTGAAGAGGTGATCTATTCTGCAGCAAACTCTATGGAAACGAGAAAGGAAAGAGAAAAGGGTTTTGCTCTCCAAATCCGCTCATTTATAAGAACGGCACGAGGAAGGTATTCTTTACTGGGAGTAGACGAGAAGAGTTCCACCACTAATCACTTCCAATATGAAGGGGAATAGTTTCCACGTCCACACACTGCCAAACCACTGAGATGAGTGAATGGTCATTAAGTGAACCCATTCGCAAACTACTGATTTGATAAAATGAAAACCGCTTTCATCCTCTTGATGATCAATTCCTACACTGCCCTTCCTTAGATTACTCGCATGTAACCCCTAAAAATTTCTATGTATTATTACTATTAAATACCCTTTATATTTATTCTTGTTTTTCTTCCTCGCATTTTTTTATTCTATTTTTATCCTTCGGAATTGCGTTTGCGTCAGAACCACCCGTAAAAAATTAGTGGAACGAATATAAATGTAGTCGACTCAGTTGAATATCTCGGGAATCACTCTTACAAATAACTTAAACTGGAGCACACATATTCGAAAAATATGAGGCAAAGCAACTAAAAAGCTCGTTTTTATAAGGCACATTGTAGGTATGTTTAACGAAAATCTTAGAGAGCGATGTTATTTCACCTTAGTTAATGATGAAAATTATGATGATGATGAGATGATAATGATAATAATTTATTTAGATGTATTTAAAGACATCTTCAAGTTACAATAGAAGAATTACAATAATATTGTATTTTTTAGAGAAGTATCATAACCCAATAGGGTCCTGCCAAACCACGCCAGGTTTGTCGGCGGGTTCCCAGTTTGATATATTATACAACTTTACAGTGAACTTCAGTATCAGAAATAGTTATCTAATAACAGAATATATGTGTGTAGATATGATAGTGGTAATAGATTTAGTTTATCTTGCTGGAGTTATTTGTATGAAGTTGTGAGCCAACATATCTTATTAATCTTTTCCGTTTTACTATCGTTGGTTGTAGTACATTATTTGTTTCACATCCCCACACATTCAAGCCATATCTTAACAATAGTTCAGTCAAAGCTGTGTATAATATTCTTTTAGTCTTCAAAGGAAGCATATCTTTCAGGTAATACAATTGGTAAGCTACATTTTTTAGCTTTTTATTAATATAACTGACATGAATATCGAATTTAAATCTTTCATCCACCATTATCCCTAAGTATTTATGAGAAGTAACTTGCTCCAGTCAACCCATACTTGACGTTGTGTAATCAATCTATGCATTTTCACTTCCACTTTCTGATTTTCCCAATCCCTAATGTTCGTTATTTTTGTCTTGCAATCATTTGATTTTAATTTATTATCATGAAACCATTTATTAATATTATTATTGTACAGTTCTTTCAGCTATACTGAAGTCTCTATGCACAACTATTTATACTACGTTATCAGCATATAAGTATATTACACTGTTCAATTTCAATAATAAACGTCTTTATTGAAGGACGAGATTGAGACTTCCTAGGCCCTTCTTACATAGGACCCATCTGGAATATGCGGCGAGTATATGGGACCCAGCGGATGAAACGAATGCTGGCGAACTCGAGAAAGTGCAGCGCAAGGCGATACGATTTGTTAAAAAGTACTACGATAGAAAAGCGAGCAATGCTCTCAGACGTAGGTTGGGAGAAAGAAAGGAGATTAGAAGCTAGGCTGAGACTGCTCGCTAAGAAAGACACTTGCGGAAGACGAACATGGCATTATGCGACCCCCTTCTGTTACTTCAGCCAATCTGAGAATGAGCGTAAAATAAGAGAAAAAGATGCGAGGACAAGTTGTTTCAGGGACTCATTCTTTACGATACGCGATACCAACAAGCTAAAAAGATAACTCGAACGCTTGGTATTTACACCCCCTGCCACACACCGAAAGGCTGCTTGCAGGGTATTTATGTAGATGTTGTCAAATCCACTATGCTGCTAAATGTTTGTCTTATTTAGTACTTTTAATTTTTTGGATGCTTTTTTATTAATTTTTCTACTGAGCATTCTTGCTTCGATTTTATATGATTTTAATTTTCGGATGTTTATGTTTAAAATGCTAATTTCTTCGTATTTTTTCTTACTAAATGAAAACATTTGCAATGTACACAGCTATCACGTTATCAAATTTTTGTATTGATTTTAATTTCTCTTACAGTAATGCTCGAGTGATTTCTATATTACATACAACTTCTTTCACTCCTTTTATCATATACTATTAGTAGGTATGCGCAGGTTTTTGACACCAACTTCTTTGTGAATGCTTTTCTACCGTGGATATTTTTTCTTAAGATATCTCTCATGTTTTACTACGTTCCAGTCATTGCTGTAGTGACACCATCATAACGGAAGAAAGGATCTTTTCTGAGGCTCTGAGAGCCTTCTTCGGAAGAAGAGAGCAGAGGTGGTCTTTGGAATATCGGCAAATGTTATGCAGCTCATTCTTCCGTATACCGGCACGCCTCCATTTCCCGATTAAAGGCACACCTCGTCTTTCGCGGTGTTATTTACCGCAGGTTTCACCGTTTCGCGGTTAAAGATCACGAAATACCATTTGCTGTTTTTGATAAATACACTGGAAAATATTGATTGCGACATAACATCACAGAATACCTACTTGCATGCTCATTTAGACAAACGTAGAAACATCATTTGATGCAAATAAAGGGATGAGTAAAATAAATGGGGACATACATAAACAGAGAAAATATGACTATACAGTGGAACAGTGAAATATCTGCTAGAGAACATGTTCTAAAAGTATTTTTACGGGAAAATTCATGAACTCAAATTCAACGATTGCGTTCGTCGTACCCCTGTATAACCATAACAGTTTTTTAAATTCCGTTTCTTTAATCATGTACCTAGCATTTTGAATAGAAACTACAACTTACTAAATGTAAATGTAGGAGCCAATTTTAGCACTGAGTGGGATATTCCCCATCGGTCTCTCATCAGGGAAGAACATTAGATAAAAAGTCGCTTGATGGTGTCCTTTATAAGCAAACTCACGTTAAAAAACATATCAAATTAACCAGAGTTGCAATGAAGTGTTTTGTTGGATTTTGAGCTGGGTCTTGGATAGATGGCACATTTTGATGAATTACAACCCTATTCGTTAAATGATTTGTTTTTAATCAATTATGGTTAATCTGAAAGATGGCTACTTTGTTTAATGAGAATGATGAAAATGAACAAATAGAAGAGGGCAGTCTNATAGTTACATTTTATGCCACAACTATTATTTAAGTTGTTATGGGAAACATTAAAAAGTCATCAATTTTTATACTGCATTCCTGTGAAATAATCAGACCTGATTAAGGACAGAGATTCACAAAAAATGTTTCATACATAAGATACAGACATTCGATTAACAACACTGTGAAATACTCATTCGTATTAGAATAATAAGCTTTGTAACTGATACCATTTGTTCACTTTCTACTGAAAAAGGTGGAATTCTGTAAGTATCTGGGTCACCATTATGTGGGATGTAAATAACAGAAGGGGGCACCGAGGAAGATATTCAATCGTACTTTGGTAAATGACCAGACAAATTGTAATTTGATATTTCTCAAGATTCTTTTAATATTCTCAATGTTATAAATATTGTTCACTTAAGTTAGTCTGTTCAAATTGTCAACAAATATAATGGAAAAGTTACATAATATGTAGTTAATACGAGAGGCAGAATATAATACCTTGCAAATGGACTTTCCGGAAACTTTCGATATGCTTATTAATAGTAGTAGTAATGATGTAATATTTTTTCTGCACCTGAAGCAGAGTTAACGCTTGTTTTCTTTTGAAACTATTCGATCGATTCGAACAATTAATCACAAATTACATAAGTTTTATGTTGAATTTATTTTCCCTAAGTGAATGAGAAAAATGTGTTTAATTATTTAAAATATTGGCTACTTCCCCTTCAAAGTATGTACATTACTATTAAATTACCTAAATTTTTTGTGTGTCACATACATATATTTCTCTTCAGCACTGTTGAACGGAATAAATTTCCTAAAAATAAGCGTAGGCTGGTATTTGCATTTCTAGAATTGCTTCGACAGCTGAAGCTTTTCTGCGCATATGTACCACCGCTGGGCATCGAACCCGAGGCAACTTTCCACAAACGCGAGTGCGGTATTTTTTACTGTCCTGTAGCTCAAGTAGGCGTGGCTAAGGGCGGTTTATTGAACGTAGGAGAAAAACTCGAAATCGCGCGTAGGACAAGAGAGAGAATGGTTTATACTTAAAAGAATGGTCAGGGAGTTGTAAAGAGATATTGAGTGATAAAAGAAAATCCCCGCAACCCGTGGACACAGAGAGATATGAGTAGCGGGTGAAATGGGTGAATAGGAAGAAAGAATCAAGGTAAGGTTAACAGGCTCTAAGGAGAGGTGGAGTAAAACAGCGGGGGTCGGGTCAAAGAGATGCGACAAATACCAACTGTGCCGGTGGATTTCAAGTTGCAGTGTTTCCTAGTGGCGGTCAATGAATATGCATTCTCAAGGCCCCTCTCCCACGAGCATTTAGGGTTTTCCATGCATGCCATTCATTTGGTTTATCCAAACCAAAAGTATTTCGGCCTCAGTGCGTTCTTCTCTAGTCGGGAGCTTGAGTACGTCGTATTCACACATTTCACTCGGTGGAAGACCCAAGAAAGG
>KZ309204.1:316142-327142 GCA_000376725.2 Ladona fulva | reverse complement strand
GAAAATAGTTTCCGTAGCGCTTTTTTTCCAAATAAATGGAACACGAACTCAGTAGACTGTAAGGAACGTAAATACTACAAAATAACCATTTAAAAATGTTCTGAGCGCGTTATTGATTTCTCAGTCTCAACGCTACAATTATTCCCAAAACGAAAGAGCATTCAGACATATTTTCGGAGGCTGCATTTTTATTTTACAGTACTTCGGAAAGGGATATCAGAGATAAATAAACTGTTTCCTTTTAGATAAAAAATGCAAATATTAGGATGGTTAAATTGATTTTTGATACATCGCGATATTTGGGAATTTCTCTGAATGGATTATTGGGACAGCGCAATTTCCGTTATAAATATCATTTAAGTTATTGAGATTTTTATTTTTAATATTATAATTACTATTAAGATTGTTTATGCATCAAACATCATCATTACGTCGGAAAGCGAGAAAGTTTCCTCATAAATTGGTATTGCTTATATATAGAAATAGAAATATGACATATATAGAATATAATATATATAGAAATTTGACAAAATAAAATAAGTTTATTCTTGACATTGAATTTGGTCCACGAGAACGTACAGGTGGGACATACGGACACTCGGTTAAAGTCATTCGGACACCGTCTTGAATTGCGACTTTTCTATTTAATAAATAATTATATATAATAACATTTTAATTAGATATAAATTAATTTCGCGGATAAATTATGTTAATCGATTGTTTTTCAATGTTCAATAATTGAAAGTCAAAAACCAGTATTCTTGATCCTTTTGCCACTTCTACCATATTTCTAAAATATTTAAAGCTTTTCACGTGTTTTAAATTCATTTTTCAAAATCCGTTAGCGGTGGAATGAAACACATGAAAACTGAAAAGAAATAAAACTTTCACACAATCGTTATGGTATTTCACACAGTAAATCCTTTCACGATTAATTTTATCCATTAACGGATTTCTTCAGGACGAAGGAAATTATCTTCGTCTTCTGATAACTAATTAACTAAGAACTTAAGTACTTATGATTCTGATCGTTTTCGGAGAATCGTTTGGATTTTCGAAGATTTCCTAAATTTCTACGATCTCGGAAAGAAAACAATACTTATAAAAGGAATTTACAGTCTGTACTCCTTGCTGAAAAGTACTATCTGGCATGTAACAGCTAATTTTCTAGACTCAAAAGCATAAAAAAGACGGGTGGAATCCGAGGTTATTTACACCCTCTTCAACTAGGAAAGAAGAAAATGTCGAATTTTTACAAACCACAATATTATTGAAAGATGACCTTGGTTTCGACCCGTATTGAATTTATTGAAAGATGACGTAGAGTCATCACCAGACTTAGGGGCAAGACCCTGATGATGACTCTACGAAACCATGGTCATCTTTCAATAAATTCAATACGGGTCGAAACCAAGGTCATCTTTCAATAAATGTTGTGGTATGTAAAAGTTCGACTTCCTACCGCGAAGTCACGGCTCGAGCAGCTGATTCTATATTTTATAGCATCCCAAGAACACTTCAATATACCAGTAAACCAGTAATTAATCAAGTAATGTAAAGCATCGCTCTTATGAAAAATCTAATTAATACATTTGGACGCAAAATTCTTGCATAGAAGAAAATCGATGATCCACCTCCATTGTAATATCAATTCGATAGCAAATAACAATAATGTGAGGAAACAACTTAACTACATCAATTTTCATCCGAAAATACGATAATAAGAACAGCGGATGGCCGATGTAAGTTACAAAGCAGTATTAGTTTCAAGAAGTTAAGTTGAAGAGCCTGAGACTAACAGAATGTAAGGAAGCAAAGCTTGAGATGCTGGGAAGTCAGTATTGAGGGTGTGTGTTGAGGGGTCACTCTGAAGGCAGTCGGAGACAAACACCGGTGGTGACAACTCTCATCACACATGAATAACTGACGAAATCCCATCCCAGTTTCCCCTCTTTATGGAAATCATAAATACACCGATTGACTCAGTGCTAAAACATCTAAACCATTTCCCCCTGGAAACAAAAGGTCACAATTAATTGTGTAAAGGTGAGTATACTTGATTTTTGAGGGATACATTCTGAAGGAAACAGACGAATATGGTTTCATTTAACACAAAAAATTCTATGCTGAACTCTCAGAACGAAATGAAACGTACGTTCGTCGTATTTCAAAAGTCCTACTGAAATGGCGCGAGATAAGGTTTAATTTAATAATAATAACTCGTCTTTATTCATGGGCGAGATTGAGACTAGTTAGTCTCTTCTTACATCTAACCCCTAAATTTCGTGAAATAAAAATCGTATCGAAAATTTAACTTATTTTGCGACAAAATCAGGAGCTAACATTAGGTCGCACGGCGACGAAAACGATCGTACATTAAATGAATTTACCACTGAATTTTTATTTCATTATCATGATAAAATTCCACGAAGTTACCGCTGAGACAGTATATTTGATCAATATCACTGTATGGGATTCCGACCACACATATTAAAGGGGTCGTAATGTTGGTATTCGGCAACTGTTCCTTGACTACATCATACCAAAGTATTTAAAGTTTGGATGAAATATTAACAGTGTATCTACAATTTGCTTTTAATTAAACAGTGATTCCAACAAATCTCATTCATATTTCACTTAATTAATCTACATTGCAGATCGACCTTTGCCCTAATCAAAAAACATCAAATTTAATTAATACCAAAATATTCATTCATTGCGCCACGTCTTTGCTCTTCTGAGTTAAATGAAGCAGTGGCAGGACCGAGTCGAGTCGCTTAGGTTAACATAAGACTCTGACCCGAATCCCTGAAAATTTAATTTATTAATTACATTTATTTAAGCGACCACTTTGAGTACAGCACAAATATATAAAAATAGTGCTACATAAATATTAAAATTAATAAACCTATTGAAATTTTTCTATAAGAATTAAATTTGATTGTCAATTAGATAGTCATAGACGACCTATCCAAAGGAGTCGGATTCAACCGACACCTACTCGGACTCCATACAAAATCGATTCCGACTTCACAGCCTTACATTCGGATCGTCTTTTACCATAAATATTATCATAGTTTCCTTAAATTACAGAAAAATTCCAAAGAGAACGAATGCCGCTGATATGCCTCGGCTAAGTGACGCTCCCGACGTTCACATTTTGATCTCAAAGCTTGAATTGCTGGAGTACTTTACAAAATGGCGATGAAATATTACTGAAAAGAAGGATATCCGCCGTATCCCACTGGTGAGGTTTCAGAGTAATTTATACCTAAAAAAATGACGGAAAGAAGAGAACATTAAGCGCTCAAGTAAAGAGGATTTTGCTGAAAAGTGGAGGCGATGCTTTGGGTTGGGGGCGTATTTTTTCCACAATATTATCGGGCGGATTGCGGAATAAAAAAGATAAAAAGATTGAAGATGTATACATGCTGATGGAACAAAGCTGTGGAAATGTTGGATAAATTATTGATATAGCGGGAAATTAATTCCAAATAATATGGGCTCCCAGGTGGCCAAGCGGGTAACGCGTTTTACTTTGGTGAAAGCGGTCCCGAGTTCGATTCTCGGTGGGGGCCTACGTGCGAAATAACCTCAGCTTTGGAAGCACTTTTAACAATGCTACTATAACTTTTTATCGTTGTTAATACTGTCGTATTTATTTGATTTATTTTCCCGTGTCCTAACAACATTCATTTATTTATACAACTACAGGAGAGGCGTGAAAATTAACAATATACAAACACACAACCATCCTAACCAGAAAAATCCGATTAGCTGGGGCTAAGGCACCTTAGGGTTGGACTCCGCCACGATATCTACATGACCTACAAACATATAACATTTAAGCTACGTAGATATAAAATATCATTAAAGATTTCCTTGCATAAGTTGTATTGTAATGCTGAAATTCGCCTGAAATAAAATTCTTTAAATAAAAAAGCGTTCAAGAATATCAATAAAAATCAAAATAACGCATCTGTACATCGCAAATTCTCAAGTGCTGTTACACAAGATATGGCAACCAGAATGTAATGAATTTTAAAATTCCTCCACAAGAGAATCATTAATAATCAGCGTACGCGAGGAAGTTACGAATATTGACTCGAGTAAAAGAGGAATTAAAGGTGAACTCGTTGTGAGCTCATTCATGAGAAGGAAAAGCATTCTTTTCTCAGAAAAGTCCCTCATTTTGTTTTAGTAATCCACTGTACGTTTTTTTCTTCAGACACTCGCTTTTTTTAAATGTGGAATGCCGTATTTTTGTCCCATTTCATTTACTTAATTCTACGTAACAACTGGAATTACAAAATCGGAACGTAAGAATCATCTTGAATACAAAAATGATAACATTGCGCAAGTTTTCATTTATTGCGTTAAACTTAAGTTCATTAGGAATATAAATGAAGACCATCCAGCTATTCTGCATCTGAATTTAAATAAAATTTAAAAAGTAAATAGATGATACTCTTATGTATTTTATACTACTTTTAGACCCGACTAACTAGAGGCTAATGTGAATGTAAATAACTAAACAAGACCGAATTCTGATACGTCTGAGATTGTTAGTAGGGTTGCTTCATTAACCAAAATGGCCAATCGTCACATAAAGATCAACGAATATCGCTTCTCTTTGCAACTTCAATCTGTATAATGACAGTAACATATTCACTGCTTCAGGATGATTACTTATTGACAACATTATGAACTAAGAATTTCGCCTCCCGGTGAACCAAGCAACGATACAGTTATCACAACCTTTACAAGCTGTGAACATGTAGGTCAACCTGTTTTCTGTGTCCCACTATAAACCATTCCTTTGAGAGGAAATTCTTCATAAGCAATGCAAAATCGATAAATAAATAAGGAGAGCGAGCATTTATCGATTCACCTTTCATTTATCCATGGAACTGGAAACGATAAACGGATAACATGACATAACGCTTAATTAATAAAAGCGAACCTTACATTCAGTCAACTGCACTCTTCTAAAATAATGTGCAATGGAAGACGTCGTCGAACATGAATAAACGTGAAATTCTACTCGTATTCATATATGGTCCACTTCAACAAACCCTCATAAATCTGAACGTCCATCATCCATCCATCTGAACGGCCCATCGATATTTTTATTTACGTTCTATTCGCTGAATTGGTCATCGAAACCAAGACTTGAAGATCCCACACAATGGTCCCATTTCACTACCGCATAAAATATTTACAAACAATCGAATAGCGACCGCCGAGGCGTCGCCCCGCCCTCAAATGAATCGCTGACGTCCGAAGCCCAGTTAAAGTTAAAGAGGGATGTGAACTAACTCAATAATTACTGGGGGTCCTAAAGAAGAAGGGGGGAAAGGGCAATCGAGGGCCGCCCATCAAAGCCCCAAGACTGCCCTGTTAAGTTTCTGCATCTCTCCGTCCAATATGGACACAGCCACATCGATGCCTTTCAAAAGGCAGTTTCGACGCCCCTTACCCCTAATTCTAAAATTATTTCCAACGTCTTCTCACGGAGGATTTTCGTCAACAAAAACCGTAAACAATCAATAACAATTCTCAGTTGCAATCGTGTGAATCTTTTCATCAGCATTTCCGTTAAGATAGAACGTTGAAATTCACGATATCATTATAAGATAGAAAGCTATATCTATAGCTTTCTATCGTATGCCGAAAGGATATTTTCACCAGTCACAGGGTCGATACTAAGACGCATCAAATTTCGCCCATAAGGGAATTTTCGGGGCACTTGCCGAAAAGCGAAATTGCTCAAATTCGGCATACGAAGAGCATTTGCGGTTTTGCTTCATATCCAAGCCTAACAACACCAAAACTAATTCTTGGTTCGACACCAGGGCGATTTAAGTATTTCTCCATTAGGAATGTACAAGAAACCCGGATAATATTTTGAGCTACTTCCCGATGCGATTTTGCCATGAAACCTGAGGAATAGATAGAAAATATATAGATAGATACTAGAGAAATGTTTCGACCGAAATATGAATGGAAATTTACCGCAAAAGTACTTCCTTCGATGACAGGACAGATCATATTTCTCCCATAAGGGTTACACGGGGTGGCTTTTTAAAAATGTTTTCCGAAAAACAAAACTGCTAAAATTCGTTACGTGGATAGAACTAATGAGTATATATATAAATTAAAGAACTTCTAAATTGATCATCGGTTATTATTATTTATTCTTCCGGCGAAAATGGCCTCTCTTCCACTTTTTTCTGGTTCGGTGCAAGGGCACGTTAACGTTTACTCCATAAGGAATGTACAGGATATTTGGATAATATTTCCATCTACTTCCCGTTTCGATTTCTCTTTGATACTTGAATGTTAGATTTTCGAGAAGCATCTTAACCGAACTGGCCATCTACCAGAAATGCATTGGCGTATGGTGCATTATTATCTTTATATATATTATGTTTACAGCCACAACATATCACAAAACGTTCGACTATTTTATCTAAATTCTCGCAATTTTGGTTAGAAAGCCATATTACATGAGCAAAATAAGAATTTTCAGTCGATTTTCCTTCTTTTGGTGCTTGTCTCGATTTCGTATGGCTAATCTTTCTGATTTAATTTTCCATAAGAAATTAAGCCTGCAGGCGGTAAAAGTGAACTTTACATGTATTTCTTAAGGGAAAAATTTCCTCGTGTAGGATCGAACCGGGGACTAAAAGGCTCATGAAAAGTAGCCTATAATCTGCGCGGGGAGGAGATCTAATAATGTGCCAATGTCGAAAGTTGGAAAACGTTTAGTTGTACAATTTTAGGGGAGAACAAAATTTCCTCTCCCCTACTTTTCCCACCACTCTCTTTAATTTATTAAATAAGTGTTTCGGACTCAGTATGGCTTTAATTACCATATCTACAACTTTTTTGAAATTTTATTTAATGTACAGAAACGGAACCTTACAGATTTATTTTAATTATAGATTATATGAGCTACATGAATGAAAAATCCTGCTTAAATGATAGGCTCGAATAGATGCTTTGAATTACATTTGCATCGGCCTCTACTCCATGATGAGCCGTAATATCAAAGGAGTGAGGAGGGAGTACTTTTCGGAGAGTCGTTTCATCAAATCACGACGAAATTTCATCAGTAGAAATGTGGAAGAGCTGAAGATTTTACACAGTATCAAATATGTATGTATTTAGGACTTTGTACGGAAAGTAGAATGAAAAACAATAAAGCGGAAACACTCCGTACAAACTCACAAAAACACGCTGCTACGGATAAATACTTCTCGCCCGTTATATCAATTTTTATGCTTTGTTCATGAATAAAATATGAGCACGTATGCAACGAGACCTATGGTAATGCATTCAAAGGCGTAGGGTTTACTTGGAATGAGAATTATTTTGCGGCGGTGTGAAAACAGCATCTCGACTCTTGGACGCAGTATGACCAAGAGAGTGTGCAATAACTAAAGCTGACTGCGAAAATATGTTAGAATATTAATCGTTCACTAATGTAAGAGAATTTCTAAATATATACGGGTATGGATGTGTAGAAAGGATGAATTAACTGTCTATATTATCAAGGTTGGTTTACCAAACGAATCTGAGAGAAATACATTCCATAACTGCTTAAAAAAGCAACAAAATATAATTCCATTCTAGATTTAACAACAAAGTAATTCAAATGCGTATGAGTAATTGAGTGGAATAACACAGATTAAAAATAAAAATTAAAGGCTCTTTTTTTACTAACGATTTTACACGACTGACTGTTAAATTTAACCCTTAACTTGTGAAATAGAGCTAGGAAGTTACTTTGAGATTGACTTGCTGCCAAGTAAGGAAAGGTTTACCCAAATATACATTTGTATTTTTCTATGACATCAAGAATTACGTATAGAGACAGCTCTTCCAAAAGTCCGATCAAGTATTGCATTTATATTTAAATCCATTTTTCCCTAACAGGTTACTTATAATTACCTCACAATGGAGCAAAAGTATACTTTAACCTTCAAATGACATTCAAAAGTCGAGCAACATTTTTATATCAATCCATCATTAATTTATACGTAGTCTCGATAAGGCATCAATGATAAGGCCAGTCTATTACATCCCCATGTCCAGAAAATTTATTACAGGGTTCCGAGTGCTGCAACATTAATCAATAAAGTTGAAGCTACGACGGAGACGGACGCCACCAAGCGTGATGGTGAAGACAGAAGGCTAAGGAATGCCGTTGAGCATAAGAAACCCATCATATGAGAACATCCCCAGTATTTTATGTTAATGACATTCTGCCGGCGTCAAAATGTTATAAATATGCGCCAGGAAGGATTCCATTCAAGTATTGACATTTCCATTGCGATCCATTTGTTGTAAATACATTGACCTTCGCCGTTCTTTCTTTGTTTCTTCTCTTAATCTGAAGGACACAACTTCCGCATTAGTAACGGAGCTTTGAAAGGAAAAAGAAAATCTCAGAGAACGAAGAAGAAAGGCGAATCAAAGATGTTTGGCAAATAGTTGAGACCCAGAGCCCCATCAGTTACGCCCCCAAATGAATGAGAAAGCACCTCTCAACGTGCGCCTACCAAGAATTTCTTGGAGAGACCATTGCAATCTTCTTTCTTTTTAAAAAAATCCAAATATCTTAAATACCATGACTCATTTTCATGAGTCTTATACATATTTATTCATCAAGATAGCATTCATTCTTCCTTTCTTTTACATCAAATACACCTCGAACATATTCCTCTACAAGAGTGAGGTAATTACCTACTTATGAAAATTCTAAGGAACAACAAGCATGAAAATAGGAACATGACTGAGGTTCAAACTCAGGTCTCCCATTTTCCGGTATTCTAACCACTGGACTGCCAATCCGCGTCTCTTCCACACGGTTTGGGAATTCTTTTGTGAGCAAAGCGAGTAGCTTCCACATTAATAGCACAAACTACCGCTAAATGGTTCTCACTGACCAGGAGAGGCTCTCACTTTTCTCCGGGGATTTTGATGAAACTTTCTGTGGTGATATTAGAGTAATGAAAAGGTTTAACGGGGTTCCTGTGAAATAGTCGTTAATTTTGTTAAGAGTAAAAATAGGGCTTGCGAGGGCTTTCTTATGGGACTAAAAACCAGTTCAAAATTAAGGCTTATCTAATAAATACCAATGGAATCCGAAGCATTAACGAAAACTACGTTTAAAACCGTCCATCATTCTTGAAGTGAAGCTCTTCATCGTTGACGTTTCCTGGTTGAATTAAGGTAATTCAATCGGATATCAAGTAAGAGATGTATGTACTTGTTGTACTAGTGTCCATTAGGAAGTAAAGAATCATATATATAAAAAGCAAATGTCTGTCCGTCCATACGTCCCCCAATTTATCTCAGAAACGCCTTGACTTAGAGATCTGAAACAAACTGCATTGTGTTTCTACGATGCTGAAACCCGCAGGAAAACCATTCTCATCTCTGTGAAGACCCGGGTTCGGACCCAGGAGCACAAAATACGTTTCCATAAAAGATGTACATAAATTACGTTTCAATACTTGCAGAGGTCGTTTCTTTTCTAAAATTAAATTAGAAACAATGGTCCTACGAAATTGAGACAAGTGTCACGAGAAAGGAAAATAATCATACAATGTTATTTTAGTCGTGAATCATTCATATAAATTCGAAATTGTGAGAACTTTGATAAAATAGACGTAAATTTCGTGAAAATATTTGGAAATAAACAAGCCATCCCTTTGACGACCAAAAGAATTGTTGAACATTGATTTCATTAGTTATCTCATATAAATACACGAGGATAATCAGTTAGTCTGTTATAATACCTTTTTATAAGAAATGGACGTCAAATAGGTTTTCGTTACCTGCAGAGGTTGTTTCTTTTACAAAATTAAATTAGAATTAATGGTCCTACGAAATTGAGACTAGTGCCAAAAGAAAGGAAATTGATCATACATTCTTATTTTAGTCGTGAAATATTGATATAGGTCCGTACTTTCTAGGGTTTTGTTAAAACACACGGAAATTTCGTTAAGTGTTTGGGAAATAAACTACCCATCCCTTTGACGACTAAGGCCGTTGTTGAATGTTGATTTAAGGAATTTTCTCATTTAAGTACACAGGGATAATCAGTTTTTATAATTTTATCAGAAAATTTAGGTAAAGTTGGCTTTCATGACTTGAAAATAGTAGAATTAATATTATAAATAATGGTAAGAAATATATTGAGTTATTATGATCTTACCGCAGAACTTTTTTGTGCTTAGGAGGACCAGATATATACGATAATAGATATATTTTTAAACTAAATTAAGTCCCGTCATGCTTGACGGGGGCGTTTACTAGCTGTTTAAATAATTTTACTTTTATTTCGAAATTTAATGGATAATTTCTACTTTCTCTGCTCTTACTACGGTAACCGTCATTGTTGCCTCGGATGAATAAAGAAGCTTTAGAAAGAATGGGTGAGGGAATAACGTTGTTTTCTATTGCATGTCTTTCGGCGTTTGTAGCAACCAAACGTTATTTATAGCAACGTAAATATTTACTAATAAATTTCCTGTTGACGAAGGATTTCTCGCAGGTAATTTCTGGCTGGTAGACCGACGATTCGACGGTGAACGCTGCCATCATTCTCAGGGTCGAGGTGTCGCATGAATTTTCTATAAACCTCGATTCCCAATGTATCTTGTAGAAAAATATGATACAGCAGGAACGCCTGAGTTCTTAGTTCAGCTACAAATTTCCTGCTATTTAAATGCTTTGCGAATATAAAAGTAATACGTTAATGCGATAAAAATGAGGTTCAGTTATTCTCATAGGAATTCATTCTTCCGAATTAAGTTTAAAGAAATTTTTAAAGAATATGTGAAATAATACGAAATTCCTCAAATCAATATTTCAACATTGAAGAATTATTAGCTGAATCTAAAAAAGCGTAAGTAAATGTGACGCTTTCAAATCAAATTTACTTCACAGTAAAGGTCAAATTATTATACAATCTAAGATTGAAATTA
>KZ309204.1:266446-286335 GCA_000376725.2 Ladona fulva | reverse complement strand
TTTAAATATATAAACTTAGTGTAGATAAGTTAGATAAAGGCTTGTCAATTGATACATTCCAAACAACAATTAAATAATTATAATCTAATTGTAAGTTACGTTAGAATTATAAGAATTATATACATGAATTAAACGACATTAAAATGTAACCCAAACACACAGTACCCTTCGAGCTATTTATCGGCATATTGTATTCATGAACAATCAGTCGATTTCTTTAATCTGCCGCATATTGTCCGGGAAATATGATTCATTGAAGTGACTATTTATAGTATATATTAATCTCATTTTTCTTGCTGTATCTAATCAACCAATAGGATAGGGTTGACACATAATATTTTCTGTCTTCCGAGGATCTGGTACCCTAAATTCTGACAAAACTACTGCTTACGATTCATGTAGAACTAATGGTGAATTTGACTTCTTTCAGAGAAACCAGAACCAAAATTCAGCCTCAATGTTTTATATACTCGAGAACACGATCAGGAATAAGGAAACTTATAAATCTGTAGGACATGAATACAATAAGCGCATCATTTTCTCATATAAGGAGTAAATATTTCATATAATTTTATCAAAATTGCATCGAATGCAATTTTATGTCACTATTTTAACGACCATCCTCACTCCACATTAGAGTTTAGCATTTCCAATTACGTTGCTCCGAAATATCCTAAGATATACCACGTAAACATGAAATACTTTCGTGCATTAAGTTCTTTACGTCAAGAGTATACACTTAAATCGCTGTAAAATTCATTTATCATTATGAATAAATATGGGCTTTGGTGATTTAATTTTGCATCGTCTTCGTTATAAATATTTAGTCGAGAAAACATGTGTAAACACGTCAGAAGACATATAAACACTGTCACAAAGGCATGCCAAGAGCATAATCCAACACGACAGGAATCAAGCGACATGTTACGAGTAAACATTGGAGTAAATGGAAATATCATCTCATGACGTCCTTGCAAGATTTTCCTGTGTAATTGAATTTCATCATGCAAAACATCGAGAATGTAAACTTTTATTTCAACNCCAAGAGCATAATCCAACACGACAGGAATCAAGCGACATGTTACGAGTAAACATTGGAGTAAATGGAAATATCATCTCATGACGTCCTTGCAAGATTTTCCTGTGTAATTGAATTTCATCATGCAAAACATCGAGAATGTAAACTTTTATTTCAACCCCAAGCGTCTAATTCTCCCTATTTATTGACGAAAACTCCAAATGCAACTAGAAATGTAAAAAGGTGACTTGAATTCAAATTATGCGCAGGAATGTGTCGTTAAAGTATTTTTTGAGAAATTTCTCGTTTAAATTCTGTAAATAGTTCTCTGATTGAGAGTATGGCGATCATTCATTAAAAATAAAGGAACGGGAACAGAAAACCGATGTAGTGAAATACTCAAATACTCATTTATTAACAGGGGTATAAGGGTATGGAATGCTTTACCTGGAGAACTTCTCATCCCAATGCCTAAAAACATTAAAATCTTCAAAGCAAAAATTAAAAGCTGCTAATTTCTATGTTGTTCTTATGTTGCATGTTCATTATGTAATGTATTTTAACTTAAGTCTCTTGAACTCGACTATGTATAACTTATATGTATATATGTGTATAGACATTGCAAAATATGGTATGTGGGAAAATTAATTTCAACTTTATGTATGTATGTTTATTCAGATGTATTGTATGTATATATTAATTGGTTGTATTGAATGTGTACTGTCTACGGGAGGTTTTTGGAGGGGTTTTCCTCCCGTCTTTGGGCGAATGCCGGACAGTTAGTACATTGTTTTTGCACCCCCTCAACCGTTGCCACCGGGTCCCACGACCTAATCGCGACGGGTAATTCTTAAATAAATAAATAAATAAAAATTTAATTAGAAATGGGTGGGTATCAAGAGAAAATGTTTATTTCTAAAACGCTTCATTTATGCAGATTATATGGAGAGAAGGTAGACGTAGTTATATTTGACAGCCTCCTAGTCAAAAGCGGGTCGAAAATTCATTAGACTCAATTAAACGGTTTCCTTTATATTACAAAGCTATATCTCCCTCTTTTACCTTCGCTTAATGGTATTAATAATCGGAAATAGACGTCTCGAGCGATAGGAAGATAAAACTCTTGTCACTGTTCCATAACATAGTTAATGAACTTGACATTGCTTCTATTAATCCAAAGTTGCATACCTTTCATAAGCTTTTGCCTGGCTCGGAGGTCTACGTCCTTTCTACAGTCCTCCAAATCCTTAAGAATAGAGTCAAGAAACACTGTTGCATATAATTCGCCAAGAATCTTTAATGCTTAAATGGCAAGCCCATCATTTCAACCGGTTCGTCGCACCCATTCAAAAGAACGGCCAAGTTCTTTCTTTAGATCCTTTGAAAAATTCTCTTGGCACGGCGCTAACGATAGACGCAATCTAAAGCTTAATTTTATATCATATCTCTTCAAAGTTAGCTCATAAGAAGATTTTTGGATATCAGCTTAGGGTGGAAGTGGCGAACCTATGGCACGCGTGTCCGCCACGCGCTGGTATTATTTTCGCAGTCAGCCATCCTTGTCTCGCATTCTTTACTTCAAAAAGTAACCTTCAACTTAATAATTTTTAATTTCGTCAATTAACCAAGGTTTTCGTTTATAACTGTATCTTAAGGCCGTCACTGATTTAAAAGCATACATCAGAGACATAATACAACGTCAGCAACTCAACGCTATGGTTTGGCACCTCATTGGTTCCCGAATTATTCCATCAATCGTTATCATTATTATTAATATTTCTCACGGCGAGGTTAATTCCCCTACTCCACCTTACCTCTCGAGTAATTAGGTGATGATAGCATTACACTAATTAGCAAATACAATTGACTACAATTAACTTAAATATAGAAAAATAAATCAATCCAACCAAACCAACTGGCAAAAATATCTACAAATATAGACCACTTTTTTAAGTCTAAATGAGAACCATCTAGCGGTAGTGTGTACCACTATGAGGAGGCTACTCGCTCACTAAAGCATTCCCAAAAAGAGTGAAGGACGCGGGCGGCAGTTGAGTGGTTAGAAAGTCACTTTTATTCACACCTATTATTCTTTGGGACTCAGCTCTTCCAATGAACGTACCTTTCCTCCATCTACAAAATAATCGGAATTGGAAGGATGAGTACATAAGCTCGACTAAAACCAAAGAACTAAAAGTTGCATTCAGTATAAGTATGCTATGATTGGAGATGCTTTATTCTCTTGTGTATGTACACAGGGCTAACATATTATTTTTTATAAAAGAATCAACTAATCAAGGCAGTTCTGATATTAAATAATATAAATTTTCCAATAATTATCATCAAGCAATAATCCATAATCATACGAGAGCGATGACTTTGTCAAATGTTGAACTTATCATTTAAAAGAAAATTTTGACAGGATGGAAAGAGCTCCGATAAAATATAATAGAATATATAATAATAAAATTGTCAACTCTAAAAAGATCTTCCGGGATAGGTAGATGGTAATGTACGCTAATCACCAGGAAAAATTCAACATTCCGATGCATAAAATATTGAGTAATGAGAAATGCTCTCAAGTAGCAGCTGAATCATTTCTATAAACGATTATAAGTTTATAATTATAGGGAAATCATGAAAGCTAATGATAACGGATGCGAAAAAGGTAAATCTTTTTCCACAGCTGTATTTCATTGAAAACCTTTTACGTAAATAGAGCTCTTGAATAGCCAAAAGGGTCCATTTGAAAGCGGTATAGTGGCTCTATTCCCGGTGGGGCAAAATGACCTCAGCCGTCAAAGAACTCATAATAATACCACTGCCATTATATGAAAATTACCGCAAGGCAATCGTGTCGTAATTTTAATAGTTTTAATACGGAAAATCTAACGGTTTCAGAAACAGTTAAATTTGAATTGTGTACGTTTGTACGTACTGTACTTGAAAATTAATACCTTGGATAACGACTTTCACGCTCTAGATCCGTTATTTGAGAGACATGAGGTGACGGTGACAACATAGAAGATTCCAAACCACGGCAGAATAAGGTGAAGTGAAGCAAGATGGCCTTACGTTGACAATGGAATAAAATCAGATCAACAGCAAATCATCTGCTTCATTCAAAAGGGAACAACTCGCTACAGTAGATTTGCGTCACATTAAGTTTCGCACCGAATGTTATTGCTATAAAGCGTTTTCGCGACGAAACTGTTCGCTCCAAAGTGTTTTCGCTGCGGGAATGTTTCAGTTACAGTTTATCTACGAATTGATCGTGTTTCGCTGCATTACGAGACTCCGAAGTGTAAAATTAGATAATTAATCATTCTTAAATATTCCTTACATAGTTGTCATCATTCCTCGGGCTTGAAATTAGATTACTAACTAACCCTTTTATTAAAATATAACTCAGCCACAGCCAGAGAAAGATGTGCTGGATTAATTACTGAATATTGTTTAATTTTTCCCAGTTTGAATAAGATTCCTTAATACTGGATGAAGTCATTGCAGTAATATAAGTTACTTTATCTCCCCGAAAAGTTGCCTAAGATATGCTTAGATAACCTTTGGATTGCCGTGTTTTACTAAGTGCAAATCAGAACCTCCCGTCTTGGGCGAATGCCAGGCAGCCTTCAAATTAACATGTTATACTTCCCTCCAGCGTTGCCACCTGACCAAATGGTCAAATTGCAATGCAAATTTTGATAAATAAATATATATTTATATATCCGGAGAAGCGTCCACATATAACAAATAGGAGTAAAAGATGCTTGCACACTGCAACCTTCATGTAGGATAGATTAGGTAAGGCATGATACACCCCCTGCCAGTGGCTGCTTGCGACGACTTACGATTCAATTCTCCATTCAACTTTTGTAAAAGTTCGTTTTATGTATACATTATTATGCCGGGCCAATACTTTCCTTTTACGTAAGTGAATCTTATAATTTTACCCTAAACAGAGAAACAAATCTTCAAAAGTATGTGGACATAAATATAGGAACAAGTTCTTCCTCATTCATCATTCATTCAAGTCGAGTATTTATATTCCATTTGTAATTTATTGCGCCCCAAAGGCAATTTCTTTTCATCTACTACGTATTTATATGGAATTAAGTGAACGTGGAGGCACGAGTTTTTACATTGCGCTAGATTATGAATGATAAAATTCTCACCATACAATTCAGAAAGATTTATTACGATCAGCAGCGATATGAAGTGGAACTCATCAAGTCAATGCTAATAACATTTGCTCGAAAATGTAATTAACGCAGGAACGAGGATATTAAGCCTTTCCGATACCGACTCTAAGCAGAGAGATTCTTTTTCCAAAACAATGAAACTTTCAAAAAGACGTTCCTACAATCGAATGCGGATGAAGAAAAGTTTCACAAAGGAGTAATAAAAATTTGATTACCTGTTCAGAATATAAAGACTCTTACGAGAAAATATAAATGAAAATGGCAATATAAGATTCCTAGAAAATAAGGTTACTAAATTCCGGACATTTTGGGAGGGAGAGGGAACTCGTGTTCCCCAAGAATTCTTAAGAATTCCCGAAAAGCTATTGTCACAGCTAAATGTTACGCATGGTCATATAGCTCATAGTCATCATATTCGATAGGAAACGTCTAAAAGTCAGTGATAAATTTCCGAACTTTCCCATTGCAACTGCACCGCCGCATATGACTTACTTATCAAGATCTTTCTGATGAACTAGCCACTAAATTACAAAAAACACAAAATTCATGCGTTCGCTTTATTTTTGAGTTAAGGAAATTCGACCACATTTCACCGCATTATAGACAGCTATCCTTTCTTAAATTAAATAACCGTAGAAAGCTTCATCTTCTCCAACTCTTCTTCTCAATCAACTTTCACAACGAACCTCATTATCTTTCCACCTTATTCAATAGTATGAACGCAATCCACCACTGCCGAACAAGAGGAAATAACTTAATGCAATTCCTACGCACAGATCTGACAAATACAATACATCTTTTCATGTAACCGCCTGCAGACACTGGAACGCACTCCCTCCTATACTTAGAAATTCACCTTCCCCACCCTCTTTTAAGAAGCACCTTTCTAAACTTTCCGAACAGAATTTCACAGACAATAACAATCACTAATATGCCATTTTTTTAACGTCCTTGTTTTCAGCACTTTCATTATTTTCTGTATGTATTGATTTTTTCCCGAATTTATTATAATTATATACTTATTTTATTTCCCCCCCTCCAAAATTGTATGTTTCATCATTATACTCTAAACTATGTGCATTTTAATATTTCTTTTTATTTTTAATATCTGTATTTCACATTTGTATTTTTAAAATTTGTAATATTAATAGAAATGCTTTTAATAATTGTATATTTATTATTTGTATCTTTAAAATTTGTATTTTAATATTTGTATTTCAAAATTTGTATTGCCATTTTTAATTTAATTACTTTATAGTCTCAATTTCGCCAAATAAAGTTCCATGTGTGTATGTATAACTGCAACCATAGAACTTCCTATAATGTTGTTCCTATAATGCTATAACGAAAGACTTCTTCAACGTATACTGAGGGGAGGAGAGCACTTACCAGAGGCTTTCCATTATAGCGCGTAATGTTGTAACTTTAACACAGTAATACAAGGAAATAATGTCTAAAAGATGAATTATGAACAGTACGTTTATTTCCCATTTTGGGCACTAATGGGTGCTTCTGATTCACAGACGGAATTTTCTCGAGATTCGGAACGGGAAACCGGGAAAATTTCCAGGAACGTGGGAGAAGGAACTGCCTGACAACCCTAAATGAAAAAGAAGGAATGGCAGATTAACATAGAGCCCATTGAGGAGGATAAAGAAGATACGGGTCATCCAAATCGGAAAATTCCAACGGAGAGCCTAAACGGGATAGCGAAATAAATAAAAGGGAAAGAGAGGATGGGAGATGAAGGTGTAAAGGCTGGCCTAAAAGCGAGGGGTGGAGACCGCTCGCTGGGTGATGAATGGAAAGCAGTTTATCAAACGACCCCTCTTCATTCACCCACTTTTTCCGAGAGCCGGTGAGATATGAAGGGGCAAAGGACACTGCCCGCGCAACTTTCCAGCGTGGAGCGTTGCGGCCATTTATGAAACCGTCCTCTCTCCGCACACGCCTTTTGCCAGCACACGCTGCTCTCGACGACCGTCCCATACCTAACAAACGTAGCCTCGCTCCCGGATATATATAACCCTACTAAAGCTTTTACAGCTACAGTATCCTTCGACGCCGAGGTAATAACTTCTAAAATGTCCCACCCACGAGAAGAGATGCCTCACCCGTGTCTTATTTGGTCGATAAACTAATATATTTGGATCTTTTCAGGTCCTTCCTACTCGTCTGTTTTTTTCCCTTTAACGGCTCTTTCTTCCTGTCGGGAGATGTCAATTGGACGTGCATTGAATTCCAAATTGATTGGAGGGTGGTAAAGCTATTCGATGGATGATTTTCGCCAAAGTGACAAAGGGTCGAGAGGTAAATAAAACCATAAAAGTTTCGATTGGAAGAGATCTGCAAGTTTCGCATGAAAGCAGTTTAGAAACAAATTCTATTCCATGTGCACAATAATTGTGCTTCCTACGTAGTGAAAGAACAGCAAAAGCGTAAAAACCGAGCCTAAATCTTGATAAAATATTTAGATCTTCCAGAATCTTCTTTTAACTTTATCTCTTTTCAAATTTAAGTGTTGAAAAATAGGAAATTCAACGCAGAAATCTATCACGAAAATTGTAGAAGACAATACTGACTACGTTTTTATAGAACAATCGTAGGGTTTCAAACTCTCTTTTATTCATTTTAGCTAATTTATCGGGGCTCCCGGATAGCCAAGTGGGCAACGCGTTCGACCTCGGTGAAAGCGGTACCGGGTTCGATTTCACACGTACGCCCACACCTGGGGGGTGGGGGGGGGTACGTGGAAATGACATAAGCTGTCGAAGCACTGTTAACAACATCAGTACTACTATTTATCGTTGATGGTGATGTAAAATATCACATCGATGTGAATGGAAGTTCTAATTGGATAAAAACTAAGTCTTCACAAGACACCCACTAACGAAGGAAATATGGATTGAGTCCTTTAAGCCTAAACTTTACGACACCACTTCATAGTAAGAGAAGAAATTATATGTATCCTTAACGCGGTCATACATACTTTAAACTCCAAAATATGAGCTTAAATTCCCCTAGTAAAATGGGAAAATAAGGATAAATGTCAAATAATGATCAGATGCCAGAGACTTAGATGGTTTCTTGATATTAGAAAAGTAAGAAGGATTTACAAATAACTCCATTGCATCACACAGTACACACATTTTAATTCAATAACATACGTACGCATAAGAGTGCAAAAGAGGAGGTAAATTTGGATAATTAAAGAATTAAATGCTTCATACATGAAGAAATGAGGCGAACACTTTGTAATTTCTACAAATATATGTTACGGACTACCGGTTTCGGCGGTGAGCCATCATCAGGTCACAAATACAGAAAATGCAACCACTTACGTAGGATTGGAAATTTTGGAAGGAAGGATGAGGAGAGAGTAAGGGAACATGAAGGTTATTTCATTGATTAGATTTTTGGAACCAGTTATTTCAATAGCCTCCCAAGAATCCAACTTCTTCCCATTGGGCACCCAGCGAAGAAGCTTTGTGGAGAAGAAGCTGCGGTGGTCGTTTTCCTGGAGATGCACCGCAAAGGCCGAGGTTTCATTGTTCAACTCCGCAGGTGTTCTGCCGTCTCCGAACTACGGCCTGTCCTCCCAAAATAGGTGGCCGAGCAATCATCACATTCTAACTGGGAGACCCCCGATAGCGAAGAAGGATCCCTCTTGTCTTTAGCGTGGGATAATACCCTCTGCAAATTCCAAGGTGTGTAGAAGGCTGCTCTCAGATTCTCCGGAAGGAGATTAGAAAGTTTGTACGACATGCTTCATAGAAAAGGAGCTTAACCCATTTTGTTTTGAATTATTGAAGAATTGATAATTACATCTACATCTACATCAATACCCTACAAGCCGCCTTTCGACGTGTTGCAGGGGGTGTTAACACCGGATGCTCGCGCTATTTCCTTATTTTGTTATTATCGCGTATCGTTCGCGGAAAGAAAGAGTCCCTGAAACGACTTGTCCTAGTATCTATTTCCCTTATCTTGCGCTCATTATCAGATCGGCCAAAGTAGCAGGGGGGTCGCATAATATTGATAACGTCCTCCACAAACGCACTGTCTCGAAATTTACAGAGTAATCGAAGCCTAGCTTCTAATCTCCTATCTTTCAGGGATTCCCAACCTGCGTCCGAAAGCATTTCCGTAACACTAGCTTTTTTATCGTAGCAATTTTTCACAAATCGTATTGCCTTGCGCTGAACTTTCTCGATTTCGCGGGTGTGCGTTTCATCCGCTGGATCCCATATACTTGCCGCGTATTCAAGATGGGGCCTGACCAGGGTAAAATAGCATCGCTCTCTAACCTAATTTAATTAGGGATGACTCTACAATTACTCCGCTTTTATAAATCCACCTGAGTGGGGGATAAAAAATTAACCTTTCATTTCGGAAAGATGCGATGCATTTTCCAATAAGATCTCTTTCTTTATTCGTAAATCTATCATATGTGCAATTTTCACATTTCATACTTTATTTCAGTAGACGTTCACAAGGAAAACAATAAATAAAACCGCTTAAGATGATTTCAATAAGGAACATTGATAAGTCATCATCCATTCACTACGACAATGATAAACGAAGTCCCTTCAGACGAACTTAAATTAGCAACATCGACCAAAGAGATTCCTGCCAGCTGATCTATCACCTTCGTAGGAGATACTCTCAGATTGCTGAAACAACAGGTTTTCACCGAAATAAAGCGACGGACGCACCAATAATCCCACGAGATTTGGAAAAATTACGACCCAATAAGTTGTCGCAGGTTATCTTCATGGCTACGAGGCGTAATTCACAAAATGTTCCCGTGACAAGACTAACTGTGACATGGTTATCGCTCAGCGAACATATTTTCGATTATGAATGCGGTCAACAGGTTCCCCTTCCCTTTAACCACTTCTTCGACGGCCATTTTAGGACAAATGCAGAAACTCCACTAACAGAGCCAATCTGCATCTCCCTCTTATACATTTTGGAAGTGGACACGTTCAGCGGTGTGGGAAAGAGAGCCTGTTAATGCGTCACTCTTCCGCACAAACACCACTGTCATCCATATCTGCCTTTAATGGACGGCAATTATGGATAACGCGGGAGATTGTCTGGTGAAATCGCTCCATCCGCGCACAATCCAGAACGTATGGCGGAAAACGGCGGCGGCCACCAGAAACAAACTTGTGTTGGCAGAAAATGCTTCGCCAGAATAATGACCGACGTTGATTGGGAGAGTTATGGAGCGATTCCAGCATTTCACCGCGTTCCCATTGGAGTCATCACCAGAAAAGTGTGAATTTAAATAGCCCAGACGATCCCGATCTAAAAAGAATCAAAAAAAGTAGGATCGCCTTTATTTTTTGAAACATATAATATTTTATCTTACCATCACGAATCCGAGAATCGAATAGAGAATAAAACTAAAACTTATGGACTTAATTAAAACGTCAGTCTATGTGTATCTACTTCGCCTTGGGAATATGTTCTCGGAATATTATCTGGCTAATGATAGTAGTAATTTACGCGGTATATTGCTTCAATCAATCGCATAGAATAATAGAAACAGCATCTCTACCCATAGACATATGTATGAGGTAAGTATAGAGAAATCTCCCTTTTATTATTAGAATTAGTGATAATCACCTTATCGTTGCACTAGTGACCTGCTGGCAACATCAATGTCCAATGCACGCAGATGATATAAATTATACAACGACGTAGAACATAAACAAAGTCCTATTATTTTTACCCACCTACAACAACAATTACATCCTCACGTGGTCCACACCAAAAAGCAAATATATAAAGAAACCAAAAGCTATGCCGCAAAGAAGAATGCAAGGTTTACCAGCAACATAGTGCTTAAATAAAACTATTTATTGTAGACGATTTATCGAATTCTTGAAGTTAGTTACAAAAAATTTCCAAATATTCCGACCTCTCCATTAATTTTTATTAAATATTTACCTCAAAAACGTTTGTCTGCCAAATTAATAGTACGAACGGAAAGAGAACGATTTGAAGAAGAATTTGATATTTAAAGTTTATTTTTTGTTTTTTAAATGAGAGAAGTAAAGGCACCCCTTAAAACAAAACCGGAATGAAATCAAGCATTTCTTTGAATTGTAATGTTTTTGATTTTTCTGCGATTATGTTATTAATTAACCTAAAATAATCACACTGTTATTTCCAGCATTACTTTCACTCAGTACTGAAAGAATTTGAAACGATTTTGACTAACTGTATATTTTTTGGTAATGTTGCAACACAGCAAATTTTAACATTAGGAAATGCACGATCTCTATAACGGGAGGCGGTCTTTCGTCCTATTTCCTATTGGCTCCCTTTACAACGAGAGAAGAAGGAGAACAATTGAAATCAAAGTAAATTAAAGATATATTTTCAAAATAAGACAAGAATATGGATCTAAAAGCGGCGGCTTGCGTTAGCGAGGAATTCGGTTAAAACGAAAACCGATTACCGCAAAATGCGATTTCTGAGTTGGAGAAGATTTAGACTATTTCGGCGTTCCCTTTCCGTAAAAACTTCGTAGATTTTGCCTCTACATGTATGTACTAAAAACTGTATGAGGCTGGAGAACTATAATATCAAAGTTAAAATATATTAAAGAAGGTGCGAAAAGTGCTTTCCCGATGCTGCAGAAGTAATAAGACGCGAAATGAAATTTAAATGGCGAAATGTTCCCATAAATCATCAATTAACTGTTATCTTCAACTATCATTAACTGCTATTATCAACTATCTGAAATTAACAGGTAAGGCCATATGCGATATCAGCTCCTCATTCTTCAACACCTATACCAACAGATAAATCTTATACATAGCCTACTCCAGTGGAAACCACCACAGTCAAGCAAAGAATAACGGTAGAATAATAAGGGAACTGATACAACCTACATGCCACACTAAGCTATTATCGGCATACACCTATTTCAAGGCCAAAATGTTGCCACAAAATTCCTTCCTTTGCAGTAGGAAAAGGCAATTTCCAACTTCTAGCGGAAGGATCATGGAAAACGCAGCGTCACCCTATCATAAATTTCGAGAAACAATTTCTGAACGATAATGCCATCAGCGCCGAGGAAAAACGAGCGAATATATAATGTCCTCAGCAAAGAAACCGTCTACAAAGTATTTCTATGAGGGCGAACGTGGCCTTGAGTGCTTGGGTTGAATGGCTGAAAGATATTTGTTATGGCATACGAAAGAGGGATGAAGGAGAGCCGACGGTTGATGTGTACAAACAGTACATATCAACGGATAAGAGGAATCTGACAAAAATATTCTACATATAAGATGGAGGAAATATATCTCTATTGAAGAGACAATGGCCACCTTTCACTCCTCTCAAATTCCGGGAGAATTCATAGAGCTGTCATAGCTAGAAGAAAACTTACTCTGGAAACTCTGAAGATGAAATATTGCAACTTTCGCCCGTATGATGCCAATCTATGCTAACTTTCAAAATGTACTGAGCAATATTTATTCCCAAAAAAGACAGTAAATATCCCCAAATAGCCGTAAACGCTTTCTGTTTAGCTTTTCCGCACCTACTTAAATGTCTCCGTGTACGTACTTATAAGCAAATTGAGCAATGTGAGGTATATTCATAGAATTGTCTTGGTTCAAAGAGAAAATTCGTCAACGGAGAAAGCAAAAGGAGAAAATATTTTCAAAGCTCACTGAGATTACGAAAGGAATATATCTCAATCTGAAAAATTAGGAGCACACACAAAATAGCATTTAAATTGAGCAAATACGTCAAATTTCTGTTATGATTATTTTTTTTCCTTGGAGGTATTAGTTTTTCATTTAGAGTTATGGGGAAAGTATTCAGTTGAACATTCCTAAGAACTATTCCAACCCACCCTCATGTTTCAACGTGAAAACAGATTGAATAAGCTTTCCAACTTGAAATAAGGGAAGTATTTCAATGACTGTAGAAACGTAAAGACTGTATAAATTGTTAATGTAGACATGACTGTAGAAACCACGTGTGCAGTGAGTACCCTCTTACTGGATAGCCGTGTTTTTGTACATAGATTTCGTTAATTAACTGCAGCGATTAAAGATGTCCAATTTCATCGTTAATTCATACTTATCGGATAAAGAGGATTAATAATATAGCCCTGTATCCTCTGACAATACCACACATGAAATTCCTAGTTTTTGATGAATTTATTTAAATTTAAGAAATTCGCGCGAGGTTAAAGACCTCTAACAGGAGCAGTGACTCTTTTCTTTCCCGTCTACACCAAACATGCTTCCTGCATCCTTTCCATTCCGACCTTTAAGAGCAATTCTCGAAGGAGGCATTTACGGCACATAAATGCACACACCCTTATTCAGGAAGAGAGACATGAATTTTTCCAAGGAGACGACGCCATTTCAAGTCCCTCTTTCCCCCAGGGGTGCCTTTCCAAAGGCATGCTTAAGAGTTTCTTCCTCGTTTCATTAAACATTTAGTATCCTTATATCTATTATATACAGAATCTTCTCCGGCTATATATANACAGAGACATCATTCAGTATGTAGGGGAGACATGGCAACGAGAGGCTCAGAATAGAGATAATTGGAAAGCTCTTGGAGAGGCCTACATCCGACGTCGGATTGAAAATGGCTGATGATGATATATATACACACACACACACACACACACGAGTAAAAGTTGCTTGAACACTGAAAGCTTACTGTAAGATAGATTAACTAAGGCATTATACACAACCTGAAACACTCCGCCTGCCATACACCAAGTGCCATCCACTACTACAATACCCTAAACGTATTATTCAAAATACTTCCATTCAACGTTCTATCTTAATGCAAGATACGCTAAACGAATTTTTTTAAATGCGCTCAATGCATTTAAACGGGAAAAGTGCCATTTTTGGGGCCTCCTAGAATCGAACCCATGTTGCCTAGGATGGATGTCTGCCTTTTTCCGTAGTATCCGAACTTTACGGAAAAAAATCGGCGGCTCTGTGAGGCAATTCCTTCTGCCTCATCCTTAACCAGGATATACACAGCTATTGCATGCGAAAAGGTTTTTGTCCTGAGGGTTCTCAGTTCGATGCAAGGGCATTTCGTATGTCCTAAGGTCAAGAATTCATTTAGGGTATCCTCCTCCTCCATCAGTCTTTCCATTCTTCATCTTCTTGATGGCCTCTGTTACTTCTTCTGGGAGTATAGAGGGGGGATTTTCTGAATTTTGTGTTTCTTCTTGGTTTTCCTCTTCAACATTTTCTGTATTCTTGTATAGGTTGGTGAAGTATTCGGTTACTGTCCTCAGTAATGCTTGTCTATTGGAAGTTGTTGTGCCATCTTCTTTCTGGACGACCAAGATTTGTTTCTTTCCCATTGCTAGGAGTCGTCTGACCCTCTTCATACTCTTGTTGTTCTCTATAGCTTCTTGCACAATTCTTTCGTCAAATTTCCTCACATCTTCCTTCATCGCCACTCTGATAGACTTGCATAGCTCGACATATTCGATATTTTCCTTTGGCAAGTCTGAGTGCTTCAGTTGTTTTCGCTGTTTCATCATTTTCCTGGTTCTGTCGCTGAACTTCTTATCCTTTGGTCTTTTTGGTGTACTTGCTACTTCTTCTGCCGCTGCTTTCACGACTTCCATGACTTTGGCTTCCAGTTCTACTTCTAAGTTCGAAGCACTTACAAGCAGTCCCTGCCAAGAGCCAAAGATATGTAGATGTAGATTTACTCAACGAAAATACTATTTAGATGTTTCATCATTCTGAAATGCCGTTGACAAAAATGAGCTAAATAATAAAACACTTCTCAGTGGTCGGATATGGGTCCATGCGATTTGTCAATGCAAGTCATTCGACACTGCAGATTCTAAAATATCATAAAATGTCTTCCTCCTCACATACCTGTAGTCCATCATTAATACTTAGCGTGCATTTTGTATAGACCTCAATTCCCAATTTATTCTCATAGGAAAATGCATAACTTCAGATTCGACGAAGGAATTAGTCGTCAGGGGGACGATTTGTTTACAATCTCAACAGACAAACACTCTTTAAGTAGGTGTTTGTGACTCACTATCACTTCTAATTACCATATCTGCCACCTTTTTTAAATTTTATTTATTATACAGAAACGGCTTCCTTACAGATTTTAGAAGTATAGATTATTATATTAACATGAATCCGAAATAATACTTTTGACAACATTTTTAACTAAAAATATCTCTTTAATATAATCAATCGTTTATGGCCGTACTTCGTGGAACGGCAAAATGAAATAATGAAAGACCATAATGAAATAAGAAAGAAAGGAAATTGCATAGTTTTCTTTCATTATTTCATATCTCTTTAACCTGAAATACGATCGCATTGGGAATGCGTTTGAATGCGATAAGGACTGCATTGGTGTTTGAATGTGTTTCACTGAATTTCCTGGACAAAATGGAACGTGAGGAGAAGAATTTCCTCTTGTAAATAGAGAGGAAGAAACAATTTTAGAAATATCGCGATCGACTTCAATATTAAATCAGAATCGATCGGCTTTCATGTGAGCATTTCTTTGCAAATCTATCTGAGCGAAATATTATTGTTCCTGTTTCGTCTTCTCGTTCTTTAAGCCACAAAACCTGATAAATTAAAGGAAATTTAGACGTTAAAATTATAACGTATGATAGGAGAGTTAAATTTGAGATTCGTTTTACAGTTATGTTTTTAAGGAAGGAAAAACGAAGTATAAATTACCAATTACCTTCAGAGCAAGGGTTCGTATCACATCCATCTCGAACTCTCCAGTGAGGCGTGTAGAAAGGATAAGAGAGGACGGCCACAACGGTAAGGATCTCCTTAGTTTACACGTTCAATTGAGCTCTTAGATCCATTAACTCCGCCATGAATCTGATACAGACAATGAACACCTCAGAGGTTCGCATTGGGAATGCAGCTGCTGCAGGGTTAATGAACGTCTGGAATAGCGAACAATTCGCTGAATCACACTATTCGTGCTGGCCCTTGGTTCCCGATTTATAAGAATAATAGCCAAGCTAGATCACTGATTATGAGATATAATAAACAGGGTGTTCTTTTTTAATTAGGGAGCAAAATAACCACTCCAAAACCACACATTGCAATATTTTCATGTTACATTTTTGTACTGCTTCTCTCACCGGAAATCGTATGTATACGTGTATGTAAGTCCATGCAAGCCGCTTTTCGGGGTGCATGCACGATGACTCTACTTCCCTAATCGATAACTTTTGCGTACATTTCGGGGAAAAAAGGAATTTTCGAATCGATTCATTCTAGCGTCTATCGCACTGATTTTTCTCGCAGTATCAGAGCTGCCTATTTAACACGGAGGAAGCAGAATATCGGCAAAATCTTCTACGAAAGTACCTTCTCTGAACTTATTTTGTAAATTTATCCTTAGTTTAAATGTATTCTTTTCTAGAGATCTTGCGTCCCGAAGCATTTGACTAACGCTCACTGATTTACCGTAGAAATGTTTTACGTCTTTCGCTGCACCTTTTCTGATTGCTAGCAACACATATGCATACTCAAAATGGGGCCCAACTAATGCGAAATAACAAATCGCAGTAACTATAGCAATAATAAATTTATGTTTATAAGGAGATACATACAAGAAATGCGCCGCATAGTAAAAAACCATGATAATCATTGGATTTAAACTCCTTTAAGCCGATCTCACTATTACTTGTAGATGAATCAAGAAGGATTTTATACTTTCAATTTATTTAAACTATTTTCAAAGATAAATTTATAAATACTTTCTGCTTTAGGTAGTGATTGCTACGTTGACTTTCTACATCTCGTTCATATTTCCTACCGTAATTTGTTCATTCTCGCAACCAACTAATGACTGAAATCGATTGATCTATGGATAAAATCTATGGATTGATCTATGATAAAGGGTATTTTCAGTCATTCATTGAAATATAACGAATTTTTTTAGATTTAGGAAAAGACCGCGGTGGCGGAGTGGTTTGCGTACTAACGACCCAAAACTATGATCCCGGGTTCGAATCCCGGTAGTCGGATTTTTCCGATCGGGGCATGGTTTTGTGTGATTATGAATAGTAACTATTAAAATGGATGTAATTGGGGTTAACCTCTTTCCATTAAAGAAGTTATTATTATTAGAAGAAAAATTCACACCACATATTTCCGCTATAAATATATTAAGTTTGAATTTTATTTCTAGCCAAACCTATTATAGATTTCGACACAATTAAGCCATCCGCCATTGACTTCGTTCTGTAAGTTTTAACTCATTTCATAATTCAATAACAACTTAGTAAACGACCATTTTCTGTAATCCAATTAAAAGTAAAAATCCTAAGTACTCTCGTTGTTTCATTAACTATAAGAATCCAAAACTTTTTTCGTAAATTTTTTCTTTGAGTAACTTAGATAGAGTCAGAAGATGACGTGGAAGGGACCTCGGGACACACTCACTCATCCATTTAAACCTCTCTTCTTCCGCGTTTAATTAGTTCCCAACACTACTTTTCCTCGAGTGGTTGTTCCGCTCCCGTTTTTCCTAAGTGTAGAGCGTTCGTTCCGCGCCGTGGCTTTTCGGTGTTTCTACAGTTGCGAGTAATACAGGAAATAACGAGGAAAGCTGTTTACAAAATAAGAACAATTTACGAAGGCGCAGTTTCGCCTTGCGTGGAGAAATGAAGCTGCGAATCCTAAACCTTTAAGGAATTGAAGAAGTTGCTTTTAACTTGTTAGCTTGACTCTAACCATGCTCGAGTCTTTCCAAAAATTCATGATATTAAGGAAAAAACTCTCATGCGTAAATTCATAGACGCCGTTTTTAATAAAAGTGTTTCATGCTCGAAGAGAAGTACTCCCGACTGCGAAATGCAGCGCTGGACAGCTCAAGTATCAGAATTACACGGAAAGCAGAGGCGTAGCCAAAGGGTGGTCTTGGAGGTTTAAACCCCCCCCCCAATGACAATAAACGAAAGCGAGAGAAAGCCTCTCAAGCCATTCCGCTGGAGATTCGCAGGGTATAAATGCTAAAACAAATCAATTTCTACTTTCATTAGATTTTGGGCGGAAGTATTACTGCCCTTGGATTGTAGGACTCCCCATAGGAAAATCCTGACTACGCCCTCAAAATAACAAACCTCCAGCTAATTACCAAACCTCGTCTTAACAATGTGGAATGGCCACTACTTCGACCAAACGAACCTTAATTAAGTCGAACGTAAAACAAGTCAAACAGCGTCCCACATCAGTTGGGACTGAATACGAGGTTCGTTCAATAAATCCTAAGAAAATCCAAGAGATGGCCCTTGTAGTATCACCAATGGTTTGTTTTTAGTAAGAGTCACTACTCACTACTTAAAAAAGTAGTAGCTAGCTGTTTATGTCACAGTTATATCCATCGCATGGTTTCAATTTTATTGTCGATCGAAGCAAAAAACTTTTGTTTATTTAGAAAAACGAAAAAGTGAGTTTCGAGCTGTGATTAAACACTTATATTTAAAAGGCTTAACACCGAAAGAGATCAAAGCTGAGTTGGATGAAGTTAATCTGCTCCTGTGTTTGCAACTGTTTACAATTGGGTAAATGAGTTTAAACGTGGCCGTACATCCACAAAAGATGAGCATCGAGTACGTCAAGTGAAAGTGACTACCCCCAAAATGACTGACAAAATACACGATATGGTTTTGAGTAATCGACGAATAAAAGTCCGCGAAATAGCTGAGGTCACAGGCATTTCGCAAGGTACAGTGTTTTCTATTTGCACGAAAATTGAGTGTGAAAATAATCTCGGCAAGATGGGTGCTGCATTCGCTCTCAGAGGAGAATAAACGCAATCGTGTGCTCGACTCTGAGGCTATTTTTGCGCTTTTCCGTCGCAATCCTGACAAGTTTCTGCGTCGATACATAACTTTAGTGCATGGTAAATTTCACAGTGTACCAGGGCAGAAAAACAGTTAACTTTGAGGTGAAGTTGTCTTAATCGCCCTTTAGAAGGGCCTCATTGTTTTCGTGTAGTTTGCTTTCGTATCTCATTTACTTAATAATCCTTTACGGAGCTCCACGCAGTAATAGCTATTTTCAACGATTATACTAAAATATAAGTATCCATTATTAAGGACAGAAGTTAGTTCATTGACAGTAAAAATTATAATACCTTGGCAAGTAATTCCCTTCTCTGGACTACAACCTTGTCGTGGTGGAAGGGCTTGCGTGTTCCTATGACCTAGAGAGCGTAACGGGCGGGAACTATGTTCCTGGTAGAGTCACCCATGCCAGAATGGTCAATACATTTACATAAATACCCTTCAAACCGCCCTTCGGCGTGTGGCAGGAGGCTGACGTGTTCCTATCACTAGTAAATCAGTTAGGAGTTTTGAGTGTAGGATGGCTTCCCCGAGGACTCCCGTATCTTCGATCATGAGGCCCGCTGGTTACGAGGCACTTGTGTCTCGTATCACGGACCTTGGTTGCGGACCTCCGCTCTCTGCTCGATGGGTTTGGTCTTGTTTCGGCTTGCGCAGGACCCTCCGTCACGAGCCCTAAAGCTTGTCGTGCCTTAGAGGCACCTCGGCCTTGCCCGAGTACGAAAGTAGGCAAGCCTATCGTCTCCTCTGCGGAGGATACCACGCCGGTCGTTGCATGCCCATCCCCGAGGGCTGA
>KZ309204.1:179795-262806 GCA_000376725.2 Ladona fulva | reverse complement strand
TGGAAAAGGGTTAACACAGAACAAGGACGTAGAATGTATAGGGCTCTCAACAACGAACTGAGAAGGGAAACAAATAGGGCGAGGGAACAGTGGTGGAAGGGACAATGTAACGAAATAGAAAAGCTGGACGAAAGTGGGAGGGTCGATCTAATGTATAGAAAGGTGAAACAGTTAACGGGAAATAAAACACGAAACAGAACAACCACAATAAAAGATAGTAATGGTAAAGTTAGCCAATGGTATAGATTCAGCCAGCATAAGGGAAAGGTGGAAAGAATATGTCGAGGAACTATATGGGAAGGACACGAAGCCAACAAACATAATGTTAGAAAGTGAACAAGAAGTGGATGATAATGATGTGGGACCTGGGATATTAGACAGTGAAATTGATAGGGGCTTACATAATATGAAAGTAAATAAAGCAACGGGTATTGACAAGATACCAGTTGAGTTACGTACTTAAAGGAAAGGGAGAATTCTTGGAGGAAAGAGAGAATTTTATAATTTATGTAGGAAAATTTATGACGATGGGAAGTGGCTAGAGGACTTCACTAAGACAATCCTGATTCCTTTACAGGGAAAGAATAATGCTGCGGAAAGTCGGGATTATCGTACAATCTGTTTAATATCTCACGCGCCAAAGGTTATTCTGAGGGTAATGAATAAAAGAATTGAAGGAAAAATTAAGGGGCAAATCGGAGAAGACCAGTTCGGATTTCAGAAAGGGAAAGGAACGAGGGATGCAATCGGGGTAATGAGGTTACTAGTAGAACGAAGCATGGAATTTAAAAAATTATATATGTGCATGTTTTGTCGATTTTGAAAAGGCTTTCGATAGAGTTCAATGGTCAAAATTAATGGGAATTAAAAAAAAAATTGGGTTGGACTGGAAAGATAGGCGTTTCGTGCAAAATTTGTACTTAAATCAAACAGCGCGAGTTAGAATAACTGAGGTGGAGTCGGAGTGGGCAGAGTTAGTGAGAGGAGTAAGACAAGGATGCCCATTATCACAATCGCTTTTTAATATATATGCAGAGGAAATGGTGAATGAAGCTTGAGAAGAAATAAGTAAAGGAGTGAAAGTTGGCGGGGAAGTGGTGAAGTCAGTAAGATATGCAGACGATAAAGCTATTGTGTGCAATTCCGAAAGGGGTTTACAAATACTAGTAAATGCACTAAACGATAAGGCAAGGGAATATGGAATGAAAATAAACGTAAGTAAAACTAAAGTAATGAGATTCACTAAGGGAAAGAAGGCTAAATTAACGATCAGGGTGGATGGGGAAAAACTAGAGCAGGTGGACAAATTCTCGTACTTGGGTAGTGTTCTATCTTGGGATGGGAGGTGTGGAGATGAGGTTCGAAAAAGAGTAGCATTGGCCAAGGAAGCTTTTATGAAGCGAAGGGAATTAATGACAAAGGGTCTCGATAAAGGAATCAGGAAAAGATTGGTAAAATCTTGATATGTAGTGTTTTGCTGTTTGGGTGTGAAACATGGACCTTACGAAAAGAGGACATCAGAATATTGGAGGCATTTGAGATGTGGGTGTGGCGTAGAATGGAAAAGGTGAGCTGGGTGGATAGAAAAACAAACATAGAGGTGCTAGAGATGGTTGGGGAGGAAAGGGTTTTAATTGAAGTAATTAAGCGCCGACAAAAGAAATGGGTGGGTCAGATATTGAGAGGAGAGGGATTGCTGAAGAATGTAATAGAGGGTAGAATGCAAGGGAAAAGACAGAGGGGAAGGCAAAGGCAAAAGATGTTAGATGACATAAACGGTGGGGTAAGTTACCAGGTAACGAAGGAAAAGGCTATGAATAGGGAATATTAGGGCCCATGAGCTACCTAAAGTTAGAAAAAATGGCAGCTAATTGTAATTCAGTGCATCAGAAAAGTTAATTATAAAACTTTGTTAATAATCTACTTCGTGAAAGTAGATTACCGACGGATTCGTATTTAATTCGTTCGTACTGAAACGTTATCTCTGTCATCCTTAAACCCAGTATTACAATGTATACTTAAACGTACTTCAACTAAAGTTAACTTTAGAGCCTGGTCTTATAGTGTTTTGTTACAGTTTGAGTTGCGTTATTTCACCACTCAAACACTAATTCCCTTGTCTTGTTGTCCCAATTCACGGCTTTAGAGTTGCTGATATAGTTACATTCTCAAGAAGAGATTCCTCCCTCACTGTAGTACGTAAATCCTAAGTTGCTAAATTCACCTTTAATTATTATCCAATTTAATTAATTTTACTTTGATTTCAAGGTTACTACTACAATTTAACGCATATTTTGATCATTCGATTCTGTTTCACAATGTGATATGGAAATTATTATTTAATTTTTATCTCACGCAACATTTATTTCTAACGATATTTCTGTTTTATTCGATAGTATTTAACGCTGAAATTTTATCAATGTGAACGCTTGCCATTGAAAAAAAAACATCGAAGTGTCGGGGAAAACCTATTCCCTATTCGAATATTCGAAAACCTAAACCTTATTCGAATATAATACTGGTAGCCCTCCTACAACACGGCATCCTATAACACGGTTTCGCTCTAACACGATAAGAAAATTGCAGAAGCCTTTGTACAGCACAGTACTTCTACAGCCGCGGCCGTTTTAAAGATACAGTGTTGCGGAAAGTGTTTCATTTCCGTGGCCTGAAAACAAAAGTGACTCGCGCTGCTGGTCGGCTGTCTGCGCCGAGCCACGGTGTGTTGAAGAAGAACTTTTTCGCCTTTAAAACATTAAGTTTCATTCCCAAGCCATTTCCGATAAAGATAAAAAACAACGTTCAAGAGGCAATTTATTTCTTTAGAAGTAAAGATACAAATCTTGGATCGTCTTTTAAAAGGAGAAAAAGCATCACACATTGGAAAAAGGCTTAATTTGAATGAAGCAACAGTCCGGACTATTAAGAAAAATGAAAAAGAAATAAGAAGTGCAGTTGCTGCAGCATCGTCGACATCCGCAAAACGTGCAGCTCGACCCGGCGCCAATAATTGAGAAGATGGTAAAGGCACTCGGCATTCGGATTGATGATAGCTGTCAACAAAGAATTCCATTGGATGGTAATATCATTAAACAAAAAGTACTCAAAATTTACAAAGAAAGAAAATTTACTTAAAGAACATGGAGAATCCTCTGTCAACACAGATTTTGTGGCGAATAAAGGTTGGTTCGAAAATTTCAAAAAGCGTTTTGAAATTCATAGCATAAGAATTCAAGGAGAATCTGCGTCGGCTGATCATGAAGCTGATCGGACGTATCCAGGAAACATTCAAAACATTATAGAAGAGCAAGGATACACAGCAGATCAAGTTTTCAACGCCGACGAAACTGGACTTTGGTGGGAAAAAATGCCCAGTAGAACCTTTATATCGAAAAAAAACTGCACCCGGATTTAAGATGTCTAAAGATCGTCTAACGCTACTTTTGTGCAGTAATGCGTCGGGAGATTTTATGACAAAACCCTTGCTAGTTAAGAGATCTTTAAATCATCGTGCACTTAAAGGCGTAAATAGAAACACCTTACCGGTATATTGGAAAGCAAATCCAAGAGCTTGGGTGACTGGAAATTTATTTAAAGGTTGGTTTTTAAATTTTTTTTGTGCCAAACATTGAACGTTATTTAAGGCAGAAAAATTTGAGCTTCAAAGCGCTATTACTATTAGATAATGCTCCATGTCACCCACAAGATTTGAATCATCTCAACGTCAAAATACTGTTCCTACCACCTAACACTACTTCGTTGTTCCAACCATTGGATCAAGGTATTATTTATACCTTTAAAATGTATTACATAAGAAGAGCATTACAATGGATTTTAGACGTAACCGATTTAAAATCAATTAATGTAACGTGAGCTTGGAAGACATTTTCAATCAAGCACTGTATCGACATCATATCTTTGTCGCTGAAAGAACTGAAAACATCAAAGTTAAATGCGTGTTGGAAGAAGATATCGCCCTCTTCAGTTGAAAAAGAAAACTTGCGTGAATCGTCAGAAAATTAAATTGGTGGCATATTAGAACTTGATAAATCAATCGGAGGCAAAGGATTTGTGGATATGGCTATTGAGGACGTTCAAGATTTATTAGTGGAAGAAGAAGTTGACGAAGCGGATTTGATGAAATGGCATCCGAAGCTGTAAATCAAATCGATTCTGAGGACACTACCACTGATGAAGTCTGCGCAGTTAATAATTTAACATTTAAAAAATTACAAGAAGGTCTAAGCTTAGCTGAAAATCTCGAGTCATTTTTCTTGAATTCTTCCGCTGAAAGAAGCCGAAAATTCAAAAGGGAGCTGCAAAACTGTCCATTCCGAGAGATTTACAATGACCTGGTAAGAACCATCAAGCAAAGTAAAATTACAGATTTTTTAAAGAGGGAAGAAGATGTAAGAACTTTAAATGAAGAAAAAAGTTCTCCAAGAGATGGCGATATCATTCCACCGAAGAAACGTTCTCGGTTGATTGTACATACTGAGCAGTGACGACGAAGAAATTTATTAAATTAAAGTTGCGTTAAATTAAAATAATATATTTTGTTTTTTTTTGTTTTGTGTCGTACGTAATTTATATTTTTAATACAAATTAAGTTGTTTATTTAGAATTTTTTAAAATATTTGTTATTATTAAGTTTTTGTACTGGCTCACACGGGGGTCACACGACACGGCATTTTCTAGGAACCTATCTACCGTGTTATAGGAGGGTTACCTGCACAATGTCATAAAGTAATACTCGAGGAAGTTGAATTCTGCCAACTTCATTTTCCGATCCATATTATTATTTAATTATCCTCTTCTTTGCAACTCAAACGAGCTGAAATTTATCCATCGTTCGTCCCACCTTCGTCGGTTCCCTTTTCTCCAACTTATGAATTCTCCCCATATTTTTACAACCCTTTAAAGTCTCCCTCGATTATTCGCGCTTAATAATGCCCTCTCGTCGTATATAATCCTTCGACCGATCCCACACAATCGCCTTCCCTCTCCTCCCTATTCATCACTTCCCCTTTGAAATTCTTCCACTAACCTTTAATTCCCAAACTGCCGTCAATATTTCAATGAAGCCTCTGCGAGCAAAGTGAAATTTCCCCATTCGCAAGAGTCACGTTCCGCAGGCGGCAATTGAGCGGAAGGCAATAGACCATAGACAGTTCCAATAGACAGATATCTGAATGAGACATGAATCGATAAATAACGCATTTATAAATCCGAGTCCATATTTTCCAAAACTGAACGAAATTCCTCGTCGAGACTGGTGTCGGGAAAACTAATTCATACTGCTCATACCTCGTTTTCGTTTTGAATCGTCGCGGAAAGACGGGAAATATCCATTCATCACGAACAATGCGATACATTTAATCGACAGGATAGCTCTAGGTGAGAACTCTGAAATTTGCCACTGTCTCCTCTAAAAGAATTCAAATGAGAAGTAAGGAGTAAAAGTATTGGAGTAGTAAAAGGCCGAAATATTTGCTTTCCATACCTATTTTATGTACAGTAAAACCTCGTTAATACATACCGCTTAACACGTATTTCACGATATCGCAAACCCTAATCATGAATCCGACAGAAACATATGGCATCTTGGGGAAATTTATTCGTTTAAGGCTAAATTCGGGTTATGCGAAATTCGAACAAACGTAAAGGTCGTTAAGGATCGTTGGCTTAAAGAGAACGGCAGCAACGACGTGCTTACGAACTAAAAACCTTTCAATGGCGCTCGTCAGGGGATTTGAAATCAAAATATATCATGATGAAATAAATAGTAATAATAAAGTGGATCGAACACAACGGATTGTGGGTCGAGGATTGTTAGAGGATTACCATTCATTATGCGAAGTTTTGTTTCAAAAGTACACCCAATACTTCACAGAATCATATAGTTCGATTTTGGTACTTTCTGACTATTGAAATTTCGCATAGTACGCATACTCTTGTCTCCAACTGATACGACCCGAATAGTATCGAACAAAATAAACTCAAAATTATCTTCGAAAGGCTTATTTTCATTTGTATATATCTATATGCATTTGATTACTAAATAGACAAGACGAAATTAAAGAACTTTCTGCTTCGTTGACACGAGCTCAGGATTATGCAGTCCAGTCGGGATCGCGTTTACGAGATTTTACTGTACCTCATTAGTATAAATACTTTTCTCCATTGCGCGACCAAAATTAATAAATGGATCTACAAGAAGTGACCTGGTAGGCGGCTTATTCTCATTTTAGTCACTTTACAAAATATACCGCACTTTGAGCGGATACCAAAGCCAATTCAGCTATCAAGAAGTCTAACTTAATTTTTAGGGAAATTACCTTATGCAACAATTCTTTTCCAATTCTTCTCCAAATCTTTCAAGATTAATAAAACTGAGTTGTTATACATAAATAACAAACAAATCTTTTAGTAAAATAAAAAGCACCAAATGCCATCACAAAATCTAAAACCTTACACACCCAATGTACATTTCATTCCCACGAGGACATCTTCAGGAGCAAAAAGGAGAAGAGAAAAGTACTTTTCTCTTCTATAACTGAGATCCGCACAAGAAAGGAGAAAAAACAAAAGATGGGAAAAAATCAATCTAACCACTGAACCATCAATCGTTAGACGAATAATAAACAGAAACCATTTTATTTCGTGAATGTATCTAACGAAATCAGGGAGTGTTTAGAAACACGAAAATAGGTCTGTGTCGGAAAACTAAATTCGCAAAGCACAATGTTTCATCCTTATCCTACAATGTGTTTGAGCGTTATTATTTCCACTCCTGCACTTTTTTTCGCATCCCAACATTCTCTTCCTTCGTATTCTTACATCCACCACTACATCTTGGCCACGGCCTTCCTGCGAATTGAGCGCCTCCCAAGTCACTTCGTCAAAACAGCGGCAGCGTTGGCTTCCCTGGAGACGTCCCTTCATCAACGTCGATACGTCGTCACCGCGTAAAGGAGCACCGCCCCTGGAAGGCGATATGTTGGATTCCTTCGCCAACGACGAGGAATGTTCTCACGAGACATTTGCGTGTCTGCTTGCGAGGAGGCCGAGTCACAGAGGAACTCTACACCAGATCTTTGATGAAGTTCAACTTATTGATCAGAATAGGTTAATTATAACATTATGATTCTCATAAAAAATACTTTAATTTCTCATACGCATGCAATCATAATTTTCTGGCAATGGCAGAGGTGTTCACCTACAAGTACATACAAATGTATTTAGTTTATCATTTTCGAGTATCTCTTTTAGGAACTTTTGAATATGTTTTTCATCACATGCCTTCCTCATTTTACAAGATCATTTGGATCTGCAAAGAAAGCTATGGATTTTAATTCTTGCTTATTTTAATTACTGTCCATGTATGAACAACTATTAGTACGCATTTATCTTCAAGCCCTCTCCTACATGTACTCTACAAGCCCTCTTTCGGCGGAGGATGCATGCACCATGGCTCTACTCCCTTAATCGACCGCTTTTGCGTATCGTTCGCGGAAAAATGAATTTTTGAAATTACTTTTTCTAGCATCTATTTCTATGATTTTTCTTTCAGAATCAGAACGGTCTATATATGAGGGAGGACGCGAAATTGGCTTCATCTTCTATGAAAGCACCTTCTATGAGCTTATTAAGTCTTCGTTTAAGTGTTCTATCATTTTAGATTAGATAGATAGAATAGTAGAGATTCCCATCCCGCGTCCTGAAGCATTTGGGTAACATTCACTGATTTGTCGTAACAATGTTTTACGAAACGTATCACCTTTCCCTGTACTTTTTTATTTCTCGAATACTACACTTTTCTGCAGGATTCCATACACTACACGCATATTCGAGGTGAGGCCTGACCGACGCAACGTAATCTACATCTACATCTACATAAGTACCCTGCAAGCCGCCTTTCGGTGTGTGGCAGGGGGTGCAAGACTCTACTTCGCTAATGGGCTGCTTTCGCGTATCGTTCGCGGAAAAAATGATTTTTGTAACATTTCTCATAGACTTTTTCTTCGCTTTTACCGACAATTCTCTTCCCGTGTCTATTCTATTACCGTGTCGTCCGCTATAAATAACCTAAATTTACTATTAATGTTATTGCTAAGGTCGTTGATGTACACTAAAAATACTAACGGTCCGATTACACTTCCTTGTGGCACGCCCGAGGTCACTTTAACCGAGTTGGAACTTACACCATCTAGTACTACTCGTTGTTCTCTGTCGGAGAGAAAGTCCTTAATCCAGTTTATTACTTCTCCATTGATACCCGTTACTTTTAATTTGTATAATAATTTATTATGTGGAACCTTACCAAATGCTTTCCGAAAATCTAAAAATATCGCGTCGACTTGCCTTTTATTTTCGGCACATTTCAAGATATCGTGAACTAGCAACGCTAGCTGAGACTCGCAGGATCGTGTCTTACGAAAACCGTGTTGGTTTCTCACTATGAATTGCAAGTGTCGAGAAAGCTCATTGAGGAACTAACAATTATATGTTCCTTTATTTTGCCTCTCAATGATGTTAAAGATATAGGTCTATAATTCGATGGATCCTCTTTTAAGCCGCTTTTAAATATTGGAGTAACATTCGCAATGTTCCAATCTTTCGGAACGTTTCCTTCGCTCATAGACTTTTCGAATATTACTTTCAGAAAGGGGGCTACGCTTTCTGCTACTTCCTTGAATACCCGAGCTGGTATGTCTTCAGGACCAGGAGCTTTATTAGGTTTAATCCGCCGCAAGAGTTTAATGATGCCGTCTTCACTGAAGGTGATTTTCGACATGGCTTCAGACCGATCAACTTCCAGTAGGGTACATGATGTGTTATTGGACGTAAATATGCTACGGAAAAAATCATTTACGATACTTGCTTTGCCCTTGGTATCGTTATTACGTTCCCGCTATTATCTTTTAATGAACCTACCGTTTGCTCTTTACATTAGACCTCACGCACGTATGACCAAAAGGCTTTAGGGTCCCCATCTAAGTATTCGCATAAGATCTTTTTGAAATGGCGGAGGGAATCTCGCATGGTTCGCTTTGTTTCTGATTTCGCTTTTTTGTAATCGCTCTTTACTTGATCGGTGTTGATACTGTTTGGATGCCTCGCGTAGGCTTTCAATTTCGAATGTTAACGCCTCTGTTTCTTAAGAGCTTCCCTAGTCTCTTTATTATTCCACCTTGGATCATTATTTTGTTTAGAATATTTAAATGGTAAAAATGTATCCATACGGTCGCGCATTTCCCGTACAAACAAATTCCAAGCATCCTCGGTGTTTAGACTAATCGTGCACCCCTAATACACCGGAAAATTAGTTGTAAGTGTATCACGAAATCCTGTAATGTCGCTCACGGATTTTTCCTTCGCTCCTCCCGACTACTCTCGTAACGAATCCGAGTTATTAGAGTGCTCGACCACAAGGATTATGGATGTGGGTAGCCCAGGTTAAGTTACTGGTGAGGGTTACTCAAAGGTATTTCACCGATTCCACTGTTGATAAAGTCTTCCCTCGGAGTCTGTACGAATAATCATTGACATAATTTTTCCTTTCGAAGGAGATAATTACTGAAGATTTGGCTATATTGAGCTCTAATTGCCAATTTATATCATACTTCCTACCATTACATTAATCAATCATTGTAATAATGCTGTCCGAACTTCTAAGCTCGTTTACTTCGGGGTTTTCCAACCAGATTTAGATAGTATCCTCAGTGAATTTGTAATATTCATTGTCATTCTCATTACAAAGAGTTTTCCTCAGGTTTGTCTCTATAAACCACTGAACTTGAAAGATAATTACTTCCACGGACTTTCTAAAGCTAAGCGTGATCTTCGACAATACAGTGAAGGAATAAGGTCATTATCTTTCTCCCCTCATAAATAAAGAACTACTCCAGTTTCACGATAGCCTTAAAATTTCTAAATAAATAGAGAAATTGATGAAAATTATGAATATATTGAAAAATATGGAGCCTTCACTCCAGATTTGATGTCGAAACCATATTTTACATGTAAATCGGTCGCGTTTCTTTTTCGTTGAGGTCAGTAAATGTACGTGTCAAATCCCCTAGTCAGAGGTATAGCGAAGGGGGTAGTTTTGGAGGCTCAAACCCCCAAATCATGAGATCAGAGCAAACAATAAATAGAAGCATACGAAAGGATGGTCACTCGCAATTATGCCGCACAAACAGCGCTGGATAAGCTCAAGGCATACATGTGACGGCAAACATCTGTTTCTTGTTTCATTACATTTTTGGGCTGATTTTGATTTTGCCTGCCCCTGTATTGTAAGCTATGCAGTTTTTACACCATATTTCTATACCCTCCCTCCCATGAATCCCTGGCTACGCCCCTGCCCATACTGCCTGCAGTAGTGGATAAAATTTTTGCAGAAATGTGAACGAAAATTTCGTAATTTTTGAAAATTATCTTCTTACTAGGGAAATATCCCTCTTCGTACAATTATATGCGTTGTTATCATTGAAATCATCGATTTATTTATAATTTCTTCCTTAGAAAAAGTTGTAAATGGTACCTTTGAATGCTCAAAAACTTGTCACGTGTTACTTTTCTGGTTAAAGTTTCAAGTCTTCCTCATATTTCTCTTCACATAGGTCGCTTACAAATAAAAAGGGATGATTTTTTCGACAACAATAGACCATATATGCCTAACAAATTTATAAACATGCCAATAATTTACCTACATGATAAATGAGTATACTAACTTGAGTAGTAATCAATATAAAATAAAACCGTTGATGATGGATGATTATCGATAAAAGGAACCTCGCCCAAGTATTTAAAGGAAAGCTTCCACTGACTGCGATCTCGCGAAAGAAAGAAAAGCCGAGCAAAGGTAAAGCGAAGTAGTTAAGCGATCCACAATCATCTTATTGGAGTAAAGACCAACAATCAATTGCTTCAACCACAAATCTGTGGTATCAATCCATACCGAAGAAAGAAGAAAACAAAATTTTACCCGTACCATATACATATTTCCAGGACCATAGTTTCGACGCGTCATCATGAAGCCGTGACGTGATGCATGTTTCGACGCATCTCGTCGTAATAACGTAGTAATACGTGTGACAGACATTCTTCTAATTTCTTCTAAGTTCTAATTTTTTTACCAGGAAAAAACCTAAAAGGAAATAGAAAAGAGATGTTCTCAACCGAACCCATTTGGAATAATGTGAAAGCGAAAATTTAAAGCATTAACCCCTTCAGGTAACATTGAATAATGTTCACCAAAAGATCTCGAGCGTGCGCCAAATAAAAGAAAAACCAGAATAGAGTATCTCTCTCCCTTTTCACATTGATTTATTTTCGTCGATGGCTATAACTAGCAACCTCACGATTACATTCACTGCGAGCATATTACACATTTCAGAAACATGAGCCACGTCTCTTAAATTGCGTTTTTGCAACTACTTGACGTAAAATAATCAAATACTTCGACCGTATCCACTACGCTATGACTTTTATATATGCCAATTTTTATAACGCCAATTAAGTTAGCAAGTTCAATACACAATTCTGTTTCCATAAATTGTGAATGTTAATAATAATTTCCTGGAATAGATTATGATAAGTTATTTGCAATGCTATGACAAAAAAAACTTCAAGAAAATAACAAAATGTTGCCAAAACTTCCTCGAGTTTTATTTGATCAAACAATGTCCGAAAATACACTAACAACTTAACAGTAAGATCTCAGGCTTTCCTGGTGGATTGTGTGTAAAAAGGTTTCTCGGGTTTCCAACCAGGTTAATTCTGGCGACAACAATGTCACCAGAATTAACCTGGTTGAAACTCGAGAAAACTTAACAGTGTCATACTGTCATACTTGTCGCCTACAGTTGCTAACGTATTGCTTACTTGACCTAAATCTTACAATTGTTAGTTCCTAAATTTGTCTGTTAATGTTTTATCAGGTAAGATAAACGAAGAAAATTTCAACATTGCAATCTTAAAATTAACATACGAAAAAAAGAGCTTACGGAAGTTTCTTACGGGGCAGTTCGAATACATTTCCAAACAGCGGCATCGAGAGTGTTTGGTGCACTATTATGCAGTGCAATAAGCCGAATCTAAATATATGCGCGTTTTACAGACCACCTAACTCCTCACGCCAGGTTTTGCGTAGCCTAAATGAAGAAGTAAACTTTTATTCTCTTAAAAATAACAGTAGCATAGTTTTAATTGGTGGTGATTTTAATCTACCAGATATCGATTGGCAAAACCACACGGTTAAGAAAACAGCTCGTGACAGTGACTCTTGCAGAACTTTATTAAACATAATGCAAAAAAATTCGTTACACCAGATAGTTAAAGAGCCTACCAGGGAATTAAATATATTAGATCTCCTTCTCACCAACATGCCCGAGCGAATAATAAACACATCCGTTTGTGATGGACTTTCCGATCATAGAGCCGTAATTACAGATTTTGACATAAACTTGGTAAGGCATAGAAAACCTAAACGCAAAGTATATCTTTACTCAAGAGCTGATTTTGAGGGATTTCGTAATAAACTCGTATCCGATTTTCCAGCGTACGAAACGCGCGCGAAGCGTTTAAATACAGAGGACACTTGGAACCTCTTTGTAAGGGAAATGCGTAACCTCATGGATAAATTTGTTCCCTCCAAACTTTCGAAACAAACCAATGAACCTCGATGGTATAACAAAGAAACGAGAAAAGCTCTAAAGAAACAAAGGCGTTTACATTCCAAATTAAAAACCGTTGCGAGGCTCCCAAACAATATCACCACGGATAAAATTAAGAGCGAATATAAAGAAGCTAAATCAGTAACGAAACGTACCATGCGAGATGCCCTCCGCCAGTTTAAAAAGAAGATTTTATGCGAATACCTAGACGAAGACCCGAAAGCTTTTTGGTCGTACGTGCGTGAGGTCCAGGGAAAAGAGCAAACGGTAGGATCGTTGAAAGATAAAAGCGGTAATGTAATTAACGATGCAAAGGGCAAGGCAAATATCTTAAATGAGTTTTTCCGTAGCGTTTTCACGTCTAACAACACATTAGAACCTATACATAATTTTGATACGCCTGAAGCAATGTCGAAAATCTCCATCGGAGAAGACGGAATCATTAAGTTGTTGCGACAGCTCAAACCGAATAAAGCCCCTGGCCCCGAAGATATACCAGCTCGAGTATTCAAGGAAGTAGCAGAGAGCGCGGCACCTTTTCTTAAAGTTATATTCGATAAATCTATGACCGAAGGTAAGGTCCCGAAAGATTGGAAAATTGCGAATGTCACTCCTATATTTAAAAGCGGCTTAAAGGAGGATCCAGCGAATTACAGGCCTATCTCCTTAACATCACTGAGCGGTAAAATAATGGAACATATAATTGCTAGTTCCCTAATGAGTTTTCTCGAAACGTCCAATTTTATAGCTAGGCACCAACATGGTTTTCGTAAGACTCGATCATGCGAGACTCAGCTGGCATTATTAGTCCACGATGTCCTGAAATCTGCGGAAAATAAAAAGCAAGTCGATGCGATATTTTTAGATTTTCGGAAAGCATTCGACAAGGTCCCCCATCAAAAATTATTGTACAAATTAAAACTTGCGGGCATCAATGCAGAAGTAATAGAGTGGATAAAAGACTTCCTCTCCGACAGAGAGCAACGCGTAGTACTTGATGGAATTAGCTCCAACCTAGTTAAGGTAACCTCAGGCGTCCCGCAGGGAAGCGTAATCGGGCCGATACTGTTTTTAATATATATCAACGATCTTAGCAAAATAATCGATAGTAAAGTTAGGATATTTGCGGACGATACGGTAATTTACAGAGAGATTGAGAGAGAAGAGGATAGATTGATCCTTTCGAATGACTTAAATAAAATTGCAAAATGGTGCGATGATTGGCAATTGGAGCTAAATGTAGATAAATGTTCAGTAATTAACTTCTTTGAAAGAAAATCGATAACTAAAGATTACTCGTATAGCCTCCAAGGGAAAAACTTAATAACGGAAGAATCGGTGAAATATCTAGGAGTGACCCTTACTAATAACTTATCATGGAGTGCCCACATCCATAACATATGTGGAAAGGCTTTTAAGAAACTCGGTTTTGTTAAGAGAATAGTCGGAAGAAGCGAAGAAAAAGTCCGCGAGCGTTGTTACTTCGCGTTAGTCAGGCCTCACCTTGAGTATGCATGTAGTATATGGGACCCAGCCGACAAGTGCTGTATTCGAGAAATAGAAAAGGTGCAACGAAAAGCGATACGTTTCGTGAAGAATTGCTATGATAAATCAGTAAGCGTTACTGAGATGCTCAAGAACGCGGGATGGGAATCATTAGAAAAAAGAAGATTAACGCTAAGGATAAATTTATTAAATACGTTCAGAGAAACCACGTTCTCGGAAGACATAATGCGCCCTCCCTGCTATATAGGCCGCTCCGATACAGCGAGGAAAATAAGAGAAATAGATGCGAAAACGAACCGATTCAAGAATTCGTTATTTCCGCGAACGATACGCGAAAGTAATCGACTATAGTCTGTGAATACAAAAAAAAATACAAAAATTTCTTTGAAATAAGAATATTATAAAATGCTGGATAAATATGGATCGGAGCCTGTGGGAGCACTAGTTATCTTCTTAATTTATAGACGAATGGAAATGAACAGCCAAACGGCATTCCACCACCAGCAGCTCATTTTATGATAAGCGTATCTAAGGGTATGAATAAAACTTGGCAAATAGAGAATTGTGGGAGTGAGGCTGTCCCAGTTCGTGAGGAAGCCGTATTGCCATGTAGAACACATAAATGGGTCAAGGACGGGAACGTGGATTTGACAGATAACAAAGCTGTAAAGTGGAACTCTGACACCAACTAAACGATGGCATTACTCCGAAATGAATCCGTGAAACAGCGAAAATGAATGTGCCTCCAATTTTCGGCGAAAATCGATGGAAATGATTCGGTAAGCAAAACACTACCGCATTCGAGAAAATGTCCGTCCGCCACAGACGGCCGTGTGGGTTTTGACTAACATTCCAAACTCAAAGCGATGCTATTAACGATAAACTTGATGCAATACATGAACACGAGTTTTTGACATTCTGCATTCTGAGGGACGAAGCTGGTACGTTCGACCTCAATTTATTGTTAGCATATTAATCAATAAATGATCTTTTAAGCAGAAGCCTATTCCATATTTCTCCATATTCACAAATGGGTTGCGGATGTGGAGACACTTTGTTAAATACCGAGAATATCGAATACGTTGGCTTGAACTCGACGCAAAAATACAAAGCACCCCACTTATAAAAATTAGTTTGTTTTTATTTTATTATAGTATAATTACACGTTCCAAAGGCGTGACTTAAAGGAGGAGTTGAATCTTGACTATTTAGAGAAAATGTCATACGTGACATACATATACAACAAATATCAAAACTTGAATGGTAACAGCGTTCTATATTGAAAACACAGTTGGAAAGAAAAGCGTCAGTAGGAAACATCGTGGGATTTTTAAGAGAAAATAGAAATTCTTAAATGATTTCTTACAGTAATCAAACATCAACGAAGTAAAATATTTGCAATACAAAAATCTCGTTCAGAAAATTATTCGGCGTAATCCGATTTTTTGTTCATTCAAATATCAAGCAATACCAACATTATATATATAAAAAGCAAATGTCTGTCCGTCCCCCTATTTATCTCAGAAACGGCTGGACCTAGAGATCTGAAACGGCATTGTGTTTCTACGATGCTGAAATCCCCAGGAAAACTATTCCCATCTCTGTAAAGACCTGGATTCGAACCCAGGAGCACTAAATACGTTTCCATAAGAGACGTACGTAAAGTACCTTCTCATGACTTGCAGTGGTCGTTTCTTTTACAAAATTAAATTAGAAACAATGCTCCTAAGAAATTGAGACAAGTGTCACAAGAAAAGAAAATGATCATAGAATCTTATTTTAGTCAGGGAACATTCAGAGAATTTCGAAACTTCGAAAAATTTGCTAAAATACACCGAAAATTCGTAACATTTTTCGGAAATAAACAACAGCTCAACCATGATTGGCCAAAAATCGACCAATCAGGAGAAAGATGCACATTGACATAGAGATGTATATACCGGACCAAAAAAATTTCCAATTTCAATTGATTTCATCATGTATCTGAACCCATCCTTTTGACGACCGATGCAATTGTTGATCTTTAAATTAATGAGATATCCCATAAAAATTCACGGGGATAATCAGTTAGCATACTTTTCAATAAGAAATGTAAGTAAAGTACGTTTTCGTTACCTGCAGAGGTAGTTTCATTAACAGAATTTAATTTGAAATAATGGTCTCACGAAATTGAGACAAGTATCACAAGAAAGGAAAATTATCCTTATTTCTTATTCCTTATTTTAGTCCTGAAACATTCATATAAATTCGAAATTGTGAGAACTTTGATAAAATAAATGGAAAATTTCCCTTTGACGACCAAGGAAGTTGTTGAACATTGATAAAAAATGTAGTTACAGATCCTAATACGTATGTACATAGCTACGTGAAAAAGCATTTCATTCAAAGTTTCTTGGATTTTGTGAAAGCATCTGTATCAATAAAGTTGTGACTTTAGAAACGTAAATGCTTAAGGATGCCTCAGTAAAACAATAGGAATTTTCTAAGAGAGATATGCTGAAGTTCTGTTGGTAAATTTAAGTGATATTCTGTACACAGATAAGAAGTTCGTTTCAAAATTTCTTCTTTTCTAAGCATTAAATTATCTCCAAACGCGCTATTTTAAACTATAAGTGTTTCATGTTACTTCCATTATATTCATAAATATAAAATATTATCTGAAGCGCACATTTTCTCGGATTTGGTTGTTGTTCGAGTCCGGGTTTTTATACCTAATTTTGCCTCCCTTCCACTTTCTCATTGGACGTCCTTATCCATTCTTATCCGGCCAATCAGGTGTCTGCTATCCTCCTCCCGATTCTTGGTTGGGCCATGTCGCGTCCAATCCCGTCATTGTTCTCTCTCATCTTCTGGAGAACGGGTATCCATGTCTTGTGTAGGTTGTAGCTTTCTTCTCTGTTGATGTTGTTTTTCTCAAGCCCAATCTCAATAGTTTCTTTGATTACCGTATCCCAAAATTTTGGGGCATGGCGTAGAAGTTTGGTGTTTTCAAAATTTACTTGGTGGCCTTGGGTTATTGCATGTTCGGCTATTGCTGACTTATCTGGTTGTATTAAACGGACGTTCCGTTCATGTTCTTTTATTCTAGTCTCTATAGTTCTGCCGGTTTGTCCAATGTAACCGGGAAAATACCAGATTATTGATAATCGTTTATTTTTTAACATTATTTAAGTGTCTGTAGCTACCATGTTCCGTTTATAGCAACCAATTGAACTTTTCGCCTAATTTTACAACTAACTCCGGTAGGTGGCAGCACTGGCAGTGGGCTAAACAAATACTATGCATAAATCAATGCTCGGAATTCAAAGGAATACATTATATTCATTCCTTGGATGAATCGTCTTAAAGGTATATTCTGTCTAACCACACCAATTCTTTAAAATTATGAGTGAATTAAAGTATTAAAACATTTACAAATATGAATCAATGAAATTGTATCGATATCCTTTCTTTATTGTTTAGGCGTTTATAGCAACCTAATTTGGTTAACAGCAACGAAGATAATTTTGAGTGTTGAGGTAAAAAAAGACTGATGGGTTTCTTGAAATTACTCAGTTAATACTAGAAAATATCTGTGCGCTGGTGGATTAAGGAATTTATCTACATCTTCTACACTTGGTGGTACATTAGATAAGTACGATTCGTCGTAAATCTCGATGTTGACGGAAATGAGTTGCTCAATATTTACATATACTGTATGTATTTTCTGAATTTGAGATATTGATCCACAACTGATCAATAGCCAGGGAATCAGGTGCGACTCATTGCAGACTGAAGAGGCAAAGTGATTATATATTGTTGAGGACGTTATCAATAACATCTTTTTACTTTAGTGGTATATTATATAAGTTTCTTCCGTGATTAATTTCGATATCGACGAATATGAATTGCTTAATAATAACATTGACATATATTGTAGGTATTTTCTGCATTTAAGGTACTGATCCACAATCGATCAATAGCCATGGAATCATGTTCGACTCATAGCGGACTGAAGAGGCAAAGCGATTATATATTGTTGAAGACAGAATCAATAACATCTTTTAACTTTGGTGGTACATTAGATAAGATAGTTCCGTCGTCAATTTTGATGTTGACGGAAAGAAATATATTGATTTATTAAGATCTTACGACGGAATTTTTTTGTGCTTAGGAGGACCAGATACATACGATAGTAGATATATTTTTAAACTATATTAAGTTTCGTCATGCTTGACGGGGGCGTTTACTAGTAACTGAATAAAAACATAAACAAGAAAATTATATTTTAACATTACTCTAATTAAATACACAAATTTAGTAATAAAAAAGAATAAAATCAAGCCCATGAAGTTTACCGTTCTGGTATCACCGCAAACGTAGATATACGAAAACACTAACAACTGGTGTAACTACAAAAAATAAGATGCCCCGTCATGTGCAAGGTTCATAAAAAATGAGAATGGATTTTATATACTTCTTATATATTCGGCAAGCAAATATAATTCAGTCAAAGGTGAGAGTGTACTCCACACTCACTTTCGTACACCAATTTTACTTCAACCTTCGGTAAAAGATTATGGGAATTAGTAAAGATATCCTGCAACAAGGGAAATTACTAGGAATTATCTATGGGCCATTTAGAATTATTGAGTAAGCACCGTATTGCCTACAATCCAGGTGCAGGAATATTTCCTTCGAAAATCTAAAGAAAATATAAACTGATTAATTTTAACATGTATACCCTGAGAATCTTCAGCGGTGTTTGTATGGAATAACGGTTATAACGTTTACTTTTGTAATGTCCCCATAGCATCGAAACTTTTCTTGGAATGTAACTCCGATTTGGGCCATAAAAGATGACGCTGTATATAATCCGTTTCGACAATCAAAGGTCTAATAAAGAAACTTTACTAAAACCGTGTGGCATGAATCCGCGAAGTTAAGATACTGTATCAAAATCGTGTGATACCAAGAAGTTCTAGTTACTATAGCCTATTTGCTGAGAAATTATCCAAATCCTTAAAGCATCGCTTTCCATAAATGTTTACGGTGTATTGCAGAGCAGTGGTGTGCTTCAAGTAATCTTTGGTGTGCCGGTTTAACATTTTCTGCAAAATTTGCATGACGAATCGTGAGATATGTTTTCCTTGCGTTTCGAGAGTTCGTTATGAAATCTTTACAATGTTTAATCCCACACTTAGTATTTTCTTCATATTCGATTAGAATTTAGAATGAGTTGGATAACGGTATGGTTTGGTGTGTCGCGAAGCTTGAGTCTACATGTGTAGAGCTAAATGTGCCCTGAAGACATAAGGATGAGAATCCTAGTAGAAAAAAGACTCGAATACTCCAAAAAATACAGTTGATATTGCCGAATCACACGGATAAATGTTTAAATTCTAGATTTTCATTCTAGAAAGACATTCTACAATGACAAAGGCAAACTTACAATTAGTAATATCCACAAAATAAAAGTTTATTACGACCTGTTTCAGCCATCATAGGGTGGCTTGTTTCTGAAACCAGTCTTAATAAACCTTTATTTTGTGGATATTACTAAGTTTATCTTTGTCAGCGGCTAGATATTCTTTAATGCATCCGAATGCATTTGACGAAGTTTTAATCATATATACTTTCTAATGTAAATACGTATAAATAGCCGACTCTTTTTGGGATATTTAAGCAAATGGAAATGGATAAATAATCATGGAATGTAAAAGCATTTTCGTTAACTGTAATGAGGTACAAACATATTCAAAGGAATTAACTTAAACAGAATGGTAAATTTATGTTTAGGAGAAGTTAAATAACTCCTGGAATACATACTCTTGCTTGTGATCGGAAGCTTCTCACCAAAGAACTTGGTAGTAGGGAAGCAGTACAGCAGCTGTATGAGCTGACCTCATTTTCCCTGCTTGGAAGCCTATCATTAAAATTACTCGTTTACTTCAGTACAACGCACAAGGCCCAATCAGTATTCTAAAGCAACCTCTTTCAACGAAGCGCTATCAGAGTCCACTATACGTTATTGTAAAAGATTAGCATAATAACAATTACAAGTTATTATTAAATAGGGCAATCATTTAATAATAACTTATAATTGTTATTATGCGCATTTTCCCATAAGAATATATTGGGAATAAAGGCCCATTTAAAAATAATGATAACCTACGTGAGGAGGAACCAATTTTCTGAGATTTGAGGAATCGCAATAACGAGACACCAATCGTTGGGTCAAACTTACCATCATGTATGAATGTTATTAATAATTTAATATTAAAAATGAACGGTCGCGTGTTTCTTTGTCACGATTAAGGAGACAAGAAACAAGATATTTGTTGTACTCTTTCACCAGAGGTGAAAGGTGAAGGTGCACTTTTACGCCCTTTGGCTATCAAGGTGCCCATCAAGGAGGAGATAGAACCTAAATTGGCGAGGTGGGCCTCTCTTTTTCACGGAGGAAAAATTTTGCGGAACTTTGAGAGATGTTTAGTAATATTTAGCAGTTCAAAAAATGTTGCATAGTGTTTAGAACTTGACTTACTGTCGGATGTACATGACTTCGTTATATTTGAAAATTTTGGTCGCTTCCTTTCTACTTTAAATTTGGAACTTTGTCTACATATTCTCCATATACATTCGGAAGTGAACCGTCAACAGAATCTCAAAGGAATTAAAGTGCTTTTCATTTAATATGCGTTCGATATTTCCACGCGTTGTTTGTTACATTGACTACCTTTTGTTTTCACGAGGATTCAGGAATTCGCCATTAGTACAGTACATATCAGTTTTTGTTTCTCCATTGAGAATTAACGGTCAGTTCAGCTAGTTTCCTGTAATTGAGCAGCTATTCCTTTTGAAAATACATTCATACATCATAGGTACAACTGTAAATCTCATCTCGTAAGCCCAAGTATTCCATCGACCAAATTTACGCTGAATAGCCAATACACGGCATTATCATCGACATTTTCCGCCTGACTATCAGTTAAAAAGATATAATATTAAAAAGATATCATATTAAAAAGATATAATATTAAAAAGATATAATATTATGCGAAGAAGGTGCACTTTTACGTCTCCGCCGCAAATAAAAACTATCACGAACAAAATGTTTAACAAAATCCGTATTTTTTCACTTTACAGGAACTCAGGTGAGGTGAGGATCCGAAAGCAGAAAATCTCCGGCGAAAGCTTCGGAAGGGAAGCGGAGAGACGACGCCGGACGTGACGTCACGGGCGGACGCAGCCTCCATTCGAGAGACACGCAATCAACAAAGTGAACGGCCTTCCCTTAAAAAAATAAAAGGAACTGCGACGAAAGCCCTTTCTTGAGGGTGGATCTGAAGGGCCCTTTTATGATCCATCCTCTTCCCCACAAAAAAGAATCTTCCGGACGACCTTGAAGTGGTCGAGTGTGGCTTCCGGAATAGCCCGTAATTGGACTACTTCCGCATCCCTAAAAAAATAAAGAAACGCGGTTTGGGAGAGTACCTGAATTTTGAATCGTAAAAGAGGAGAGAATACGTTCCGGGATGTATAGGAAATTGCGAGCCTAAAAGAACGCGCCATACACCCACGGAACGGGTTCGCGCTGTAAATCCACTCCTTTAAAGTGAGCTGGATTTCAGATTTATGTGTTTTCCACCGGAGAACTCGGTGGTGAATATTTCGAGCTGTCGCAGCATCCGATTCGTGCTGAACAAGTGCTTTATTAGCAATCTGTGTCGCTCTGAAGAGACTGTTCAACAAGGTAGAAAGAAATTCGGCTCCTGCTTCGAAGTCAATTCCTAATCAGTGATATCCTCGCAAAATCAGCTTCCATTCGTCCCTTCGACTGTACGCCGGTGCATGGTCTTCTCATCGGTATGGATTCTTCTGGTGAAAGGGACGACGAAAAGGAAGCCTCCGCAAACTGTGAGAAGCATTTCGGAAGGAAAAAGATAATGTGATACACTGCCGACAGGTGGATAGGGTTCGTCCGATATAAAGGACGACGGTATAAAAGAGCTTTAGGAGAGTGTTAAGGGAAAATATTGGGGAAATTTCAATACATAGGGAAGTTACGACTTTGCTGGGTCGTTAAACTGCTTATATTCGCTCTACAACAACATATTTGGTTTACTTTTCCAACAAACTAACTTTTCAAGGCCTTTTCGAGCACTTATATGAGATACAGAACCAAATTGCCTAATAGAAACGTTGTGAGAAGGCCATAACTAAATACATTGACATCCAATACCCTGAGCCATCTGTGAAAAAATAACAAAAACGTCAATCCTTGTCTAAAGAACTTTCACTGACAGTGGATTTACCGTCATTCCCGATAATTTATTCAAGGCAAATATTATTCTTGACGCGATGAAATAAAAATATTTAATAATACGCAACTTGAATTAGATCTTTTCAACCGTTGATTTCCAGTCCGCTACTTTGTGATCCCCAAGCGATCTCCCGATCATATTCACCCATATACATTGAATCTAACGATTTGATAGGAAAAGCCCATCCCAATCGGAATCCAAATCTAAAACCATTAAATTCGAACGGATTATCGAAAATAATCCTTTAAAACTTCTCTCTTTTCCCATTTGAACACCAAAACGAATCAATTAAAATTCTGAATCTGCAGTTAAGGACGTAAGCATATAATTTTCTCAAATCGCGTTCAAGAGGAAAACCTCTGTTTAGTGGGCAGCCAATTGATATGCAAAGCGTGTAGACGAATAGCCACGCGCCGACAACTGATCTCAGAACGAGGGAAATTTCTGTATTGATTTTTCTTTACGAATTTTTCCACTCTCCGCCTCCCAAAAGAAACTTGAATCACCACTTGAGCTCCCAGTTTCCGCATTCTATCCAAAATATACTATCCTCTTATAATACCTGAAAAGGAAAAGATTAATACGAAGTTTTTCCAATCCAAGGATATAAAAATCGTCCAGACTTAATGAAATCTAGAATGTTTTTAGAATAGAAAAGCATTACGAGCAAAAACGTAGACAAACGCAACGAAAATCGAAATTGCAGGAATTTGGCGGCGATCTAAATTCAAAAACTAATTCCACGGATCGGCAAGCACAATAACGTTTCAGGAAAATTTGATAATGTCCTGAAAAAGAATCGCAAGAAGGCAGCAGTGAAGAATACTTCAATTTCAATGAGAGAGCGAATTTGCGGTCCATCGTTTTCTGAAAACTTTTAACTGAGCAATAGAATCCTTCTTCGTTGGCCCTACAGAGTAACATCAGAACGCCTTTCTGAAAATCATTAACGAAATTTCACCAAACCTAAGCAAATCGCTGACATCCAGACTAACACATTCCGAATACAAAAATCAAAGACGAAACTACTTTCCTTCGCGCGAGCGTAAATCTCACTATCTTTGCAAAGACATTTCTCCAAAATTCAAATTCTGATTTGGCAAACTTTTAATTTGTTTCGGAAATAAGGCGAGAGAGAAATCTCTCAGTCAAAACCACAGCGAACCAAGTCAGAATTCTAAAAAGGAAATCCACGCTCCTGCGCTTTTTAGACGTTGGATAAGGAAGTCGAAGACACTGTGTTTACCTCTTCTAAAAACTTAACCGTTTCCTTGAAACCAATCTCTCGACCTTTCTTTTCCTTTCTGAAGAAAATCCGTGAACGTCCCCAAGTTATATCGAAACCGTCAGAAGCACGCTCACCTTCGATAGGGAAATTGAGTGTTGAGCGATCATTTCACATTCGGGGAATAAAAAGGAAGCAGTAATAACTAGCAGATCGATAGCTAGATATATAAAAATCAAGACAGGTGCTTCATTCTGCGTCTTTTCTAAAAAGTGTTTTTCTCCTTCCGAATTTCGTCAGCACTTTCCCCATCTTCATTAAAACTCTTTGTTGTCCTCTTTTTCCTAACGGAAAACGGACGGTGTGTGAGAAAAACTGATTCACAAGGGAATATAACCCGATCGCAACACTTTTGCCGATAAAATTGGGCTCCGATACCCTCAGTCACGTATTAAGTCCCTTAAGAAAACCTACAGCAACCTCTACCCACTTCGTCCAGGAGTCCTTCCTTCCCTCTATCGCAAATAAGGTAACAGTGCTTTCGGCGGAGCAGCAGCGAGATCTTGTGAAGACCCGTAAGACGGAGTCTTCGACCCCCCCATCGGAGCCGCCGCCGGCCTGTGGGGGCGAAAGCGACCGAGGTGGACACAGTCCCCCTGGCGACCGGTACTTTAGTATGCCCCAGCGGGCGTCCGGCGGCGGCGGATCGAGGGAAGAAGGAGGCGGAGGCGGCGAGGCGGAGGCAGGACCTCCCAGGAGGCAGAGCGGGAGCAGCGGGGGCAGAACCCAAGGACATAGGAGGAGGAGGGGGGTTGAAACAAAGGTGAGCAACAATCTGATGCAAGCTGAGATCGCATTCAAACTTGAATAACACCAACGAGGCGTAACTCACAAGCGGTTCACCAAAGTATATTGAAAATCCCAACGAAGAATGGACTTGAAAAAAGTCTAACGGGACCGGGAATTCCCGTTCCCGTCCGACTTTTTCCAAGTCCATTCTTCCTTGGGATTTTTCCTGGGTGCGCACCATCTTGCGCAAAATCACCCTTACCCGTTTTCCTGTATATTGAAAATACTAATCGTTGGTAATAAATCTGATCAGTATTACAACTATTAAACCATTTGTTCTTTTATTAACAAAACATATCTTATACATGTCTTTCTAAATTGATCAAATCAGTGCATTTTAAATTTATGTATAAAACAGATTTTAGCAGAAATGTTTCGCAAGAAGTGATTGGACATTGATCATATAAAAGGTACTGACCTTGCACATTGAAGTTGTAATAGCCAAGAAAATAACCGGGTAATTCATATAAGGCAAGGAAATAAAATTTAATATAAACATAGAATCGTTTGAGTAATAATAAGATACCTTAATCATGAAGGTTTAGCAAAATTATTAATAGAAAAAAATAGCACGATAAGAACATTCTGAAAATTTCTTTTGAGGTACATACATTCATGGACAGCTAAGAAAAACATTTGAATTATATTTACACACATGCTAAAAAGTTAAGCAACCTATATAAGATTAACTCTTCAGCACCCCATATTCGTAGCGATGCTATGCCACCTGCCAAATCGCCAACACTACATTTGTTACAGTTGATCTAAACTATAATGCGAAAACAGGATGTCGCAAATTTAAAACGAATAAAAAGAAAAAATCAATCATCTGAACACCACTTCCACCTTGTTTTCAATTACTATGGAATTAGCTTCACGCAAACAAACTAAAGCTCCAATATCCGTCAGTCGTTGAAACCGCAAGACAACGTGCCTTAAGTAGTCGTTTCCCGTTTTTCCAAAGGGGAGGACTTCATCTGGACACGGGGAAAAGAGTAGAAAGGGAGGGGGCGCTGGGGGCGGGGGGGGCGGAGCCGTTTGGGACTGGGTAGATCTGCCCTGGCTCGAATTACTCGGGGGTGTAGGAAGACCATTCCGCTTCGGGGGGGGATCCCCGAAGAAGGAGGGGGGCGCAAAGGGGGGGGCTGAGACGCCCGGGGCCAAGGGGGGTGACCAGGAGGCAATAATGCGGTATTACCGCCTCTGGATCTACACGTGCAACGTGGTTCTTCTGGCGGGGGCGGTGGGGCTGGCCGTGGCCGCCGGGAGGGTCCTAACCGATGCCCGCCGATCTCTTCTGCCAGGACTAGCAAACCTTTCTCTTACGGACCCACGCCTGCTGGCCGCTGCCCTGGCTTTGGCGGCCCAAGGCGGATTGTTACAGGTATTTCTTCCATTTTACTCCTATTTGAAGAAGTATGTAATTAAATGTGTCCACGCTCTCATGAGTGACTGCAATAGCTAAATTTACATCTGTTTTTAAGCTAATTGGTAACTTCCATAAGCACCTGTTACAGCAACTTTAACTTTGTAGAATAAATATTAGATCTTCCGGAGAGCCTCGTAAATAAAAAGAAAAAAATCTGTAATGACTATCTCATCAATGACCGATGTATCCCCAGAGTTACCTCTTGTAAAGATCTTGGAGTGATCATTGATGAAAAATTAAGCTTCTCAGAGCATATAAAATATGTAAAAAAACAGCAATGTCTCGCCTGGGGATTCTGTACAGATTCACTGACATCCAGTCTCTCTTCGCACCTACTTATCAAGCAGTGTTCTTCCTCTTCTCGCTTAGTGCTCTCCTATTTGGACCATGTCTTCCGATTCTGACCTCTCCAGTCTTAATCGTGTCTTAAACTTCTTTCTAAAAATACTCTGTTTTCGAGTGCCGTCTTATAAAAATATGCCAAAACCTCATCTTCTAAATCATCTCAATCTCACTTCAATCAAAGCCTCCCATACTTCCTCCGACATTTCCTTCCTATATAGTAAAATTAACAGCAAGGTTAATTAACCATTCCTACTCTCTCTTTTCTCTTTCCGTGTTCCTTCTAGAACAACCCGCCTATCTGATACCTTCTCTTTCAATGCTCCTCGCCTATCAACAGCAAACACATCACTCTTCTTCCAAATTCCTTCAATTTTCAACTCCATTTCTTCCAACGATCACTTCGATCCTCTTTTCTCACCTCTCAAATCAATCCAGAACATGGTTGCAAGAGTTTCACTTCGACATATGTTAATTTATTCATGATTTAATTTATTCTTTATGTTGTTGATTTTTTTGTTCACTACTGTTAATCATCAACTGTAATAAGCTTCTTGCTGTATGTTGATTTTTTTATTAATAAATAAATAAATAACTCTTCCACCTATATTTTGAAGTACGAATTCGAGGTGTCTCAAATTCCAAAAAGGAGTCTTTTTGAAAGGAGGGGTAACCACAATATATAAATAGAAATAAAAAATGATAACACCATATAATGCAGCACTGACTTAAAAGGGATATTCAGTAAATGTAAACAGAAAGACAAACAATACAAAAGAAAGAAAGATTGATCGAAAATCGCAATGACGATTAAAACTATTTTTACATGTGAGAAATATTTCCCTAGTGCTGGGATGAAAAATCATAGGCCATTGATGATTGGGCAAAATTAAATCTATTTATCTGTTCTTTAAATTTCCATTCTTTTCATCTATTGCTATCATGACATCCATAAAATATTAATTGTAGATTTTCAAAAGATTTTTCAATGTCCATAATAAGAACTTCTGTCCGCAAGAAAGGAAAGTTGTAATACTTTGATTTCTAAGGTCGAGAAACTTCCCATCGTAATATCGTACGTGTCACTATGTCTTTGAACTTTTCTAAAAACCAATTCTGCCGCATTTACCGCATCATTTTCCACATCCGGCACCAATCTTAGATTGAGTCAAGGTGATTCTGCAATTTTTTATTTGCAATATTTGGTGTTTTCCTCTTATCTAAGATTGTAGTATAATCTGCATACAAATAAATGTTCGTGTCACTATGCTGGGGTAGTTCGTGTCACTATGCTGGCCCATCCAGCTGAGTGAACCATTAGAAGTAACAATATAACTTCATAAATTTTGCGAATATTTACACCGCACTAAATTTATTAAATAAATACAAGAGTTGTCTAGATGTTACAGCAAAAATGCATAAGCGTCGGAAAAGGAGGAGGAAATTCTAAAGGAATGGAGCACCATACTTTAGCGTTGCTCAAGAAATACTATATACAAAGCATGTAATTGCGAAATGTTAAAATTATAAAATTCTCTGAGATTAAATTTCAAAAAGTAATTTTTATTCCCTCTTATTCAAATTTTAAAATTATTAATCTGTTGATATAGGAGGACTATTAAGTAAACCTTAGGTATTACGTCGGTCCTGATGTACGTAATAATTATGGTATAATTTTAATACATGAGGGATGCGAAAGTTATATCAATGGGAAGAATTTTCTGAATTCTAAATCAGGCTCTTTCTTAGTATGAAACCTTTCCAACGTATCTTCCGTAAAGCGCCCGTCCTCTCGTGTGATGGCCTTTGAAAGTCAACTGCCGTTACATTGCAGGGGGGTTCATCCTACGGCATTGCCAGATTGTGAACTCTCTGCCCAACTCTCTACCAACGGTTGCATAAGATCACAGGTCAGAAATATATACCCGTTCGATTTTTTAGTAATCCGCTGCACCTATAGATGAAATTTAAAATTCGCAGTAATTGGATGTCTCATGGAAAACCATCATGTAGAATAAAGTAATGTCATTTTACTTTCTCTACACAATTTTTATTGATGACGACGATTACCCGTTGAATCCTGGTCGTGCGTTTTCATTAAAAACTGTCGTAGAAAAAATGCAATGTCTGTTCTCTATTCAGCAACGGTTGGAAATTTAATAGTGGCAGCACTGTTCAATGCAGGTAATCACCAATTCTCCCTTTAGCGCACGTTAGCTATTCTAACTACCATTGCACTACGACATAAAACAATACATTTACGAGTATATATTTATTATTTTTATTGGACCTTTTAATGTTTAATTCTTCCACCTTTCTTATCTCATTGTAAATTCGTATTTCCTATTTTTCTCTTAATTTTTAGAAAATCAAAATAAAAAAATACGAAAGATTTTGTTTGTGGGGAAAAATTTTTTTCTCTACAACCCAAGGTAGTAGGTAGAGAAGAACTCACGTTGCGGGAAAACACCCACACAAGAAGGGGGTGAGAAAAACCCGCGAAAACGAGGAGGAAAATAAATTTAGAAACACGAAAGTATACTGATGAAAAGAATAAGACAACACTTATACAACACGAAAGTATACGCCGTGACTGGAAAAAAGAGTCGTATATTAGTTGCGGTCTTAAATAGGGTTATCTCGACGCAGGTACAGCATGCCAAAGACTGAATCTGCCTGTAGCAAGACGGAGTCATGAGATGCGTGGCTGTGGTGTCAATACGAAGTCCGTCAGAACCACAGCAGTATAAAGGTGATCCTAATTCCCGAGTGAAACTGTATTATTCCAAGGCAGAGATGGCGAATATATGGCCCAAAATGGCACGCTACAGAATGTTTTTGGCACTCGGAACTCAGAAGCATAAATCTTTGTTATTTCATAAATAAGGATTCTGCTCATTAGTAATGACAATTAATGATCGTTAACGTAAATTACTACATCTTAAAACCTTCGTTCACAGAATATTACAATAACATCATACCCTATGATTTAGCACCACATTGACACGCCTTTATATTCATCAAATAATTTATCACTCACATCACAAAAGGTTCGCCATCTCTGTCCTAGAGCATACTATGCGCCGATGACAGACCATTCGTGAGCAGTATTACTGTTCCTTCTCGGATCATAACCCGCGACCTGCCTAGCGAAGGAAACGGCGACACTTCCTAAAGAGTAATCCCATCGTTTTGCATGGCAATGTTCGTTGCATGAACTTAATGGGTTTTACTTAAAATTTTCATACAAAGAGTAAAAAAATTTTTTAAATTCCAAATAAAGGATCAGCAGAATTAACACTTTTATTGATATTTAAATATAAACTTTACTTACCGTCCACCGAAAACTTTCTTGCATAATAAATTCTCTTATGAATTATTCTTTCATTTTCCCGAACCACCTTTGAACGGTAAGTTCAGTCCCTCCCTATTTTTGCAGCTATTTTATGGCGATCGATATCTTAAACCCAACGTGCTTCCATTATTTCCCCATTTACCTCAGTATTTCAATCAGCACCTTTAAACCATAGAGAATGTTCAAAGGGGAAAAAAGAGACAAACTGATAAGGTATAAGTCTTGTAATTGGTTTTCTTCTGTGTTCCGTAATGATTTAAAACGCTTTCCATTTTCTGAGTGCTGAATTACTTTCCGATGTTTAGGAAAAGTCTACCCGATATGCACGCGACGAGACGCGCTTTGCTGGGGAAGATGAAAATAAAGAATCCAATCACGGGAACGGTATATCGAGGCGAAGGGAAGGAATGAACAATGAACTAAGAAATTTTGTTTCATCGTCACCATCATTTGTCCGAATACAACTGAAGACAAGTTTGGAGATTATTTACGTTCCCAAGAAAATGTCTTTTAGCAGTATAATTATATTCGAATCCACAATCACGTGAATGTTAACATGTTTGATTAACGTTCCTCAACGGAGCTTTGAGGAGATATCACCCGCTATTTAATTACTTTAATATCCTCCGCCTTTTACAAGACAGAAATATCAGAAATCAGATAAGGGTTAAGGGTTTTATAATTATCAGAAATTATAACATCCTTGACCTCATGATTTTCCGTACAGTATATATCAAAAGGGAGGGAGAGAGACTTGCCAATCACAACGCTCAATTCTTAAATTAATCTCGTATAATCCCTATAAACCATTTATAGAATTGGTAGTTTTGAGAATTAAACGATCCATTTTTATGACGAATTGTATGACTTTTATGTAATTAATACAACCAGAAGAGGAAGTTTTCTCGAGACGGGTCGTCTGCTCCATTTCCACCGCCGCGTCGGTGGAAACGTCGCGACGTTTCGGCTGCATACATCGCAGCCATCTTCAGGGTGTCGAGAAAGTGAACTGTCCGTCCTTATACACCAGATCTTTCTACACCAAAAGAAGACTGTATCGAAGTTTTCTGGTTAGCGTGATAGAATTTCATAAAAACATTTATATGATGAAATTATAAAACCAAAGTCAAGGTAACACAAAAACATTATTTCGTTAAATTTTGGATTCACTCTGAAAGCAGCTTCGAAAGCGAAAATATCAGCATTAACGCTCACATTCATATCCTAACACAGTCAATGGTTGAAATCCCTTGAATTCGGCTCAACGTTGCTCGTCTTGATGAAACAGAAAAGCTTTTTCTTTCGAGGAACTATCTCGATCGAAGACTAAAGTCTCCTTCGAACCATTCCAATGGAGCTGTCTCTATTCGATTCCGGTTTCCTGAAATTCTACAGCGATTCCTTCTCTCTCCTCACTCGCCTTAAGATCCAAAACATATACCCCCACCACTGTTTTCCTCCTTACCTGCAAATCAAGTAGTACCAACAGAAATTTTAAGTGCACTGTTTAGCCGCTAGAGCAGCGTCAGAACTTGCTCACAGACTTTTGCAAGTGACTGTATGTACTGGGTATCATAATGCTATACGCACGAATAATCTTTCGTGGAAAGGTTGGAATCTTGCAAATTTTACAACCGAACCGAATTTGTATTAGAAGTCAGTATGGGCCTGATAGTCCATTTAGATTTAGATTCATACCCCGCGAGTCGCCATGACGTATAGCAGAGGGTGTATGAACACCAAAGACCAAACCTAATCCATTCTGTTCGCATCTCTATTGCTCAGCGGAAAAAATGACCAGAAGGAATCTTTTTTAGCGATTATTTCCTTATAACGCTTGGTCGTCGCCTCTCGAAGATCGCGCTCGGAATTACGATATATGTCTTCAACTTCTTCTAAAAATTCTGAATCGATGAATTTGTCGAGAAGCTTCCGTCGGTAATCTGATCTTAAGCGAAATTCACCCGAGGGATTTTATCATAGTCGTAACGCTACTGTCGAACCTGATATATCCACTGACAAAGCGGGTTGCTCTACGTTGATCTCTCTAAAATCTCTAATCACCTCTAAATCTGAGACTAGCCTTACTTCATGTGGATCTCTATCTGCGCTGCAGTATTCCAGACAAGGCCGAATGAGGGAAAAATAAGCAATTTCTTGGACTTTTGATGGACATCCTCTCAGGGTTCTACTTTGCATTCTATTCATATTTCCTATAATATCACGAGTATGTTCTTTGAGCGGTAAACTACTGCTGAGTATAAGTCCTAGGTATTTACTGTGACACACGAACTTTTCCCAATTGGTCATTTTTGCTCCGGAAATTGGGAAGACCCTTTTGGGCTCCAATTTGAGAAGTATTATTCGTGCCCAATCAGCTTCTTATGGTTCTTGAATTTTAATTTCAACTTTCTGTTAAAAATATTACTAAAGTTTAATTGTTGTCACTCCATTCAGGTCTAAAATGGGCCGATACTGTTTCTAATATATATTAACGATATTGTAGACAATGTAAAAAGTAACGTAAGACTTTTTGCGGACGATACACTTATATACAGAAAAATCCAAACCCCGGAGGATTATCGATATTACAGCGAGACCTAGACGTTATTTCTAAATGGTGCAAGGATTGGCAACTTGGTCTAAACATAGATAAATGTGTAGCAATGAGCATGACCCGCTCCCCGGTCAGAAACTCGACCCAAACTCCCTATCATATTAGTGGCGCTACATTAGAATTCGTAGGCCAATATAAATATTTAGGGGTCGTTTTCAGTAGTAATTTGTCATTTAAAACGCACATACGAGATATAGTGGGGTCAGCCGATAGGACTCTTAGGCTATGTAACCGCGTTCTTAGAGGCAGTCAGACAAATGTCAAAGAGGTAGCTTATTTTTCACTAGTTCGTCCGTTACTTGAGTTCTGCTGCGCAGTATGGAACCCTCACGAGAAGGGTCTGATCTCAGAGTTAGAGCGCGTACAGCGTAGAGCAGCTCGCTTCGTAAAAGGAGATTATAGATTCGATAGCAGTGTATCAGAAATGATCAAATCCCTAGGTTGGAATTCCTTAGAGGATAGGAGACTCGAGTCCAGGCACAAATTGTTCGAGAAATTTCTGAGTAGCGATTTACTTGAGGAAATACGAGACATAGTTATACCGGCGATTAGCGAACGCGATTTCCGAGACCAGACGTCTAAAAAATTTCGAGAGATTATAGCGAGAACGGATAGTTATTACTGGTCTCTTTTTCCAGATAGCATTAGACATATAAATAGGGTAGCTATTTAGGGATGTTGGTGTTTTAACACCCCCTGCCATACGCCTTACGGCGGTTCGCGGGGTATTTATGTAAATGTAAATGTAAATGTAAAAGAAATCCATTCGCAAAAAAGATATTCTACTCTTTTATTCGTTTAATTATTTATGTAAAATAAATCAAATAAATTACAATATTTATGCAAAAACTTTTAAAATGGAGAAGTATATTATCTTGTATTCCCCTTCCTAAATGCTGGTTTCCTAAGATATTTTGGAATTTCTAAAGAAATGGCGAAGAGGTCAAATGTTCACATGTATAACCAAATGCATTGTAACAACAAATTCCTGGTCAATTTAAGAAAGGTTTGGGCTCGGGTCGGGTTTGAGAGCGAAGATTTTTTTGCTATGTTCAGGCCAAGCTGGGTTAAGATTCGGTCAAACACTGGCCAGGCCAGGACCGGCTTTCGTTCCATTTAGACCTCTAATTATAATAAAGACCTCTAACTTTCTCCTGTCAAAGGCCCTCGGATGTGCTGGAGCTCTGAGGCTCAGCGAGCGCCTCCTGCACGCCTACTGGTTCCTTCTGCTCGCTCTTCTCCTCGCTGACGCGGCCTTGGGCCTCGCTTGGCTCGTCCGCGTCCACCGACTGGCCGCTGACCTGCGACCCGCTCTCCGGGCTCGCCTGGCCTCCGAATACGGCGCTTCGCCAGCCTTCACAGAGGCATGGGATGCATTACAGAGGGAGCGGCACTGCTGCGGAGTGGAGGGCCCGCACGACTTCCTTCTCCTACGGTTACCAAATCACCCTTACATGCAAGACACGGGACAGGTAAGAGAAACGCAGGGACTACGAAGACTTTCAGGTCTCGACCATCCCAACGCTTCCTCCCTATCCAAGTGATGAGCCCGCATCGGAAGGGCTCATTCACGCACCATTAGGCTGCATATATAACCATTCCCTGAAGGACGTATTCAAACCAACATGAAATTGGCAGTTAGAAAACTTGGGCCATGAAACAGCAAATTATTTAAATATCTGATTTAATTTCAAGGTGGGTAAAGAGGGCCGCGGTTTCTCCACCCTGCAATAGAAATTTTTCAAAGCTCATTTAAAGTTCCTGCCTTGATGATCTGTCTCCGCAATCAATATTTGTTTCCAATATTTGTTTCTTTCCCTTTCCTAGGCGTTGACTGACCCTCTTCATACTCTTGTTGTTCTCTATAGCTTCTTGCACAATTCTTTCCTTAAAATTCCTTATATCTTCCTTCATCGTCATTCTGATGGACTTGCATAGCTCGACATGTTCGATATACTCCATTCGGACCTCTCCAAGTCCACTACCTTCTACATCTACATCTACATTAGTACCCTGCAAGCCGCCTTTCGGCGTGTGGCAGGGGGTGCAAGCACCATGAATTTACTGAATTTANTCTCTTCGAGAACAATTCTAGGATGTTTTTGAGTTAGTTATCATAGTTTGGTAGGATCATGTTCTCTTCAGATTGCAGTACCTCGTAAGCTGACGTGAGATAGTCTTGAGCCCTTTCAAGGAACAGTAAGCGAAATACGACTGATAAAAATAGGAATGCTGTATCATATAGCACTGTGCGGCATACGATATATTTTTGACAATCACTTCCAGGTTATCACTTTTCGATACCATTTGGACCATCCGCAATAAATGGCTATCATCAACCCAAGAATTTTCGGAAAAAATCTTAGCGCGTCACTGGAAATGGATGGTTCTCTTTAAGCGAGAAATCCTCAGTGCGGGACCGAGATATTTGTTCGAGTTTCGTACTAACCGATTTTCATGCTAAACGAATAAAACTCCATAGGTCGCAATGTACCCGTGCCGGGACCGTAATTTGGGTTCGTGTTATAGCGAAATTCGTGTTAAGCGAGTACGTGTTAACGAGTTTTCACTGTATAATATACTAGGGAAAATCTATCGATTGAATACGCAGAACTTATTACCTTCCTTGTGTTCCATTCCATTTAAGCGTGAAGACGAAAAATATCATTACCCGTTTTATGGGAAAATTGACATTTGAAGGCCGTTCTTGGTAAGTTAAAGACAGAAAGAAAGTAAAATATGTGGAGTACCGACACGAACAAGATTTTACTCTCCTTTGCTTCTTAGGTTCATATAATAGCCGCCATAGCAGTATTCAATGGATCTATATAGATTTCCGGCACCTCGTCTTTTAGAGATTTCTCACAAAATAGTAATAGATTCAAGAACTTTACGCAGCAACATAAAATGCAATATCAAAGTATCTTGCGATGAGACGTATGAAGTATTGATTTCTCTAACAATATAACACCAAACGTGAATTAATTTTAGTTTTAAATCAGTTTTCGATCCTAATTAGATGAGCTGATTAAAAACGCATGTGCATATTTTTTTCGCTTTCGTGGCATATTTAATGCATTATTTTGTAAAAATGATGTAGCATGTATGATGAAGATATAACCTTTTTCAAAGGCCAAGTATAAAGAAAAATTATTGACAAATCCATTTAAGCATTCCCGTTCTAATGTCATGTTCATAATATTTAATCAACGAAAGAAAACAAACTAAATACAATGAATGAAAGAAAAAATAAAATTAATTAAGTTGTGTTACCACATAACATTAACATAAAATAATGAAATGTTTCACCAACTGTTCAAACATCGACGCTCTACTTCAATTATTTTGTAAACTCTCCTCTTGACGTAAAAAGAGCGTATAGCTATTTAAACAAGGACCAGCAGAGAAGATATTGCAGTGCCACGACAATTAGAAGCAAAATTACATGGCTCACCGTTATCATTACCTCTCTTTACATTTAATCATCCCATAAATTGAACTCCTCAGAAAAATAAAATTTCCACGAGAGAGAAACCGCTGCGAAAAAGCTTGAGGAAAATCTCATGGCAATATTACGTAACCCCGATTTTCAGACTTTATAATGAAGGTACACTGAAAACATCAAGGACATATACGCACGAATTAATGGAGTGATGGATAATGAGAATCATAGAGAACATTTATAAAAGGACGTGAAAAGCCTCAAGAAAGAAAATCGTTCTTTCTGGGTGAAAAATCGATGGCTCACTTTCCAGACAAAAGAGATCTCGAAAGACAGTCTGGCGAAGGGAAGGGTGAAATGGCACTTAAAGCTGGGAGAATAAGTGAGGAGATGTTAAAGAGGATCAAGGGTAACTAGGAGAGAAAACTGTAGGCGAAAGACATTAGTGTGTGCAGGTATAGAAAGGAAAAAATAGGACGAAGAGGAAAATAGGGTAGCAGATGAATGGAGGTAATGATTGCTATGACAATTCTAAGCAAAGAAATATTACAGGAAAGAAGATGGGAAGACAGTGAAACCAATATGCGATGTACGATGGAATTAGAACAGTGGACAGTGAACTAAGTAAGGATTAGTAAACGAGACTGAATGAAATGAAGGAAAGAGCGGTGGGAGAAATTATAAATTAACCTTCATGCGCCAGTGGACCGATATATCGACTCTTTTGAAGCGCTCTCCTATATGCGAATTCTCAGAAAAACTCAGCAGATAATTCGTATTTATCTATTACAATCTCTAGATTATCAACATGTATTTTTAATTTCTTAATAAAATATAGTATAAGTGAAATTGAGTATTCTGAAGTTGCTCGTTGCTACCCGAAGCTTTGGCAGTCTTCGTACATATCAGCTGATGGAGATTGGTTAAAGAGAGTAACAAGCTCAATGGGGCAGAAATAATGTATCAGTTTCTTTCGCAATCTAGCACGGACAGATATATTCTAAAGAAACATCTTCCAATCAATTTAAGGTGAAATTTTTTTTCAAAAAAGTAATTCTCTTAGGATAAACAGAAAAGTAGAACGAGCGAAACGAACGAACGAAAAAAAGTAGAACGAGATTGGGACTAGATACCCGACCTTCCACATTCCGAACCTTCGTAAATCACCACCAAATAGCTTCAAATTAACAATGATTTCATGAGTACTAGAGCTTCTTATACGCTGTGAGGGTTAATTAAATCTTAGATTAATGACTAGAGTCTTTTTCCACAAATATCCAATGGAGGGACAGGACCCAAAAAGAGAAAGGGAAATCAAATAAACTAGACGGGGAAGAAAAACTGAGAAAGGGGGAATTTTTTCAGCGGAGAATACTTTATCTTCGCAAATCAAGATTCGATTTCTCTCCCAACATAACATGAAGAGTGAATCTCTACCAGATATAAAGGCAATAACGTTTTGTTAAAAAAATCTAATATTACAATTATTACGGCCCAACATATAGAATACGAATTAACGTAATTAGAAACGGGAAAATAGGCATAAATTAAACAAATCAATATTCAAACGAAAAAACGAACGTTTTAGAAACGATAAAATTGGACGTAGTAGCCACCGTATTGACTACGCTACGAAACCCTTTCCCATTGCTTGAAAAATTACACTAATTTAAAACATTCATTTCGACAGACAACAACGGATGGAGTGTCGCAGTCAGCCAATCCATTTCTCCAGCAGTCGAACGTGAGTCCATATCACAAAGGAATGTCCCTGGATGGATCCAAAAAAGGTCAGTAACGACACTAGGTTCGCGACACTTGAATTAAACGAAACGACGAACTAAAAAGCGTAATTACAAGGTTTAGAGAACACACATCTTATTTTCGTTCTGGCGGATTTAACAGTTCCAATGGCGCGAAACATATGTTCAAGGAATCACGCAATATTTCGGTGAAAGACTCATAATTAAATTCCAATATTAATTAAGGTTTCATTGCATGGAAGAACCTCTACATCTATAAGAAAAGGGAATTTCTTATAAAATCCGATTTGGATTTTGATAAAAAGTTATACAGCCAATTCCGCTGGTCGACTTTCTTTTGTTTTTCTTCATTTAGAAGTCGACACTTCTGTTTAAACAAGTCGTTAATGAAATGATCGCCTCATTTCAAAGGGGCGGCAAAGGTAATTGGTCAACAGTCGAAAGCCCGGTCTGCTTTAGAGTCCCTCTCTTAATCTTCGTTAATTCAGTTACATACCTTCTCTAAATTACAACACTCAATCGACATTATAATTCCCGTAACTTTAGTATTAAAAATTTTACTGTAATGAAAAAATATTATTAAGTTTCCATTAAGGTTCCGACGTATACCAAAAATTCAGATAGTAAAAGTATGTGAACGATGAGTACAATCAACTAATGACCTTCTTAATTTTACTAACCGTCTAAAACGAGCTGCTATGCGTTCAACGAGGTTTTGCGATAATATCAATTACGGCTGGAAAGAACAAGACCATCTCCGCCCCCATTTATCACATAGGTCCAACTGTAGGGACGAGGCTTTCACTTTGATGACCACTAACATACTCTATATTTCTGTTTTAGGAGATGACCGGGGACGGTTCCCGGAAACTCAACACTTCCTGGCGTTACCTGAGAGCTGTTGTCGGTGGGTGGCCACGAAACCGAGAGAAAGAAGCCACGGGAAGGTGGCGGGGGCGGGAGCGGTGGGCCCGCTGCCGCCCCCGCCGCCGCACGATGTGATGACCAGCGGAGTGATCAGGGCCATAGTGCCACCGCCGCAGCCGATCCCGATCCCGCCTCAGTCGCAGGTAAAGACCGCACTCACACATCAATCAGCCTTAATCAGAGACTACTCTCGCACGACTAAACTCGACGAAATAAGCGAGCTACTAACCCTCTCCATTGTACGATTCAGATTATAATGAAATACAAGCTATACTAATAAACTTCAAAAAAGAGTATCTATCACCGTCATCATCATGGGTAAACATTGGTTTGTTGTAGCTCTCCTTCTCACTTCCAGCCAATCGCTTTCATCATCATGGGTTATCTGCCGTGGCTGGTAGGTCTTTGGTGGTCTTATTTACACCTCCAGTTACTTCTGTCCAGTGCTTTTCTCTTCATCACTTCGTATCCCTGCCCCTCCTGTACATCGTCCGTCATCTTCATCTTCCTCTTTTCCCTGTGCCTTCCAACACCTTCTTCAACAAGCAATCCCTTCTCAGCATATGTCCGAGCTAGTTCTTCTTTTTGCTATCTATTGTGCGCCTTTAATTCTCTTCCTCAGCACTTTCTTGCTCCGCGCCCGCTCCGCCTAATTAAAGCCCCTCCACACCCAAATCTCAAATGCCTCCAATATTTCCCGCCTTCTTTTCAACATAGTCCAAGTTTCGCAGCCGTATGTCAATACATTCCACAGAAAACTTGGCTAGTAGTAGTAATTGTGTTACTATATTAAATCACTAAGGTCTATCATCTGGATCCCCAGAATTCGTCCCCAATCCTGCCGCCATGTCGTAATGGAAATGACACCACGCAAAGGTGGAAAGACGATGAAGATGCGACAGACAATTCTTTGGAACCCTTGCTTGGGGTTAAAAACCAGATAGCAGGCGCGTCGCACGGCGCAGCGGCAACTCTGCACCCAAACCAACTGTCAGCTACTCCCGCGGCAGGCGCTGCTCTCACAAGACACCATCAGCCGTCGCAACAGGCGCCTAAAGGACCGGTGGTGAGCAGATTGTGTAGTATTTCACGTAACTTGCATGCCTTTTATGCATGTCTTGTCTGTGAGAAATATTCCGCGAAAATAAAGGCATAGCTAAGAAACCTATCAAAATGTATCCCCATGACTGAGGTTGTAGTAGATAAATTAACCGCATGCAAACGAGGCTTAACTGCTGCACGATGTGCGTATCCACTTCGTAGCTTAGACATTGATGTTGTGTGGATTGCTGGTTAGAGTAGACAGAGGCGCCTTATAAAGGCATTTGCTCTCACAAATTGAATTGGAAAATCGCGGAAGAGGCATGAACGAGCACACACGATCATTCCCCAACCAGAAAAATCCGATTATCCGGGACTCGAACCCGGGACAAACGCTCCTTTTCCTATGGCCTCAATTACAAGTGGCCCCAAATTATTTCCAAATTATTTTTTTGTTTTAAATGGAATAAAATCTAATTAATGATGCATTAAACACCTTACAAGAGGAATTCTTATAATTTAAAAAATGGTTCAATCACAATATTTCTAAATGTATAATACTGTTTTCTCAAAGAAGTCTCTTCTTAGAAAGCACTTCTTGCGGAGGTATTTCCAGATATCTTAAGAGGTCTACTTTAATTAAAAAAATGACAAAGAGAATTGAAAAACATTCCAGAGTTTTTTTACATATCATGTACGTAGTTGGACCCAATTTCTTTACCACCTAAAATCATAATGCTCTTCTGAGATTAGACAAATATAATGCGTATTTTGTTGACATTCTAATCTATTGACAAATGAGAATACCGCAACACACTACGAACGGCAATATTATAGCAAAATTTTCAGCCATTCCGACCATTAGATGTGCTTCGGAGACATTTCCTTTAGAAGACGTACCGAAAAATAATAGAATCCTAGGGAAACCAGGTGGGCTCCCATAACTGAGAAATGACTTTAGTTGTTGAAGTTGTTGCTTTTAACAATACTAAGGAAACAAGAGTTTCCCTTGCGCCATTGGGGAATATCTGAGAAATTTTAACAGTAATATGAACATAATGAAAATATACTTTCTTAGAAATGCGTCCTTCGTCCATCAAGAGCGAAAGATTGAAAACGAAAGATTCCCTACTGCAGATCTTAACATTTCGGAGAATATTTTTATGACATGCTTGTTGGAGATGCTGCATTTCGTAAATTTATTTTGGTGCGACGTTGATCAAGTAATTGAAAGAAAACCACAACTATCGAAGCCAAACCTCCTCATTTGATTCAAATAGCAAAAAGAATCGCAGATGGATTGAAATTTAATTGCCTGAATGCGGATGAGAAGAAAAAAGCAGAAATTTAGTTCATATGCTAGGTAACCGTAAAACGCCAACGAGTTTTCATAAAAATGTACCCACTCCGCTCCTTCTCATTGCGACAATTTTGACTAAGAGTGAAATTATAGAGGAACAACGAAGAGAAACTACAACGGTAAGCTTCTAGAGCACATAGTGTTTGGCGAATTTGCACGACAGAAATCTGTTTGGGTCGGAGCTCTTAATAGTTGCCGCGATACCAAGTACGCGCCTGGTCCATTGGTAGCAAGACATGAGACATAAAAGGCATGCATAAGCTAGAGATATCGAAAATGGCCATTCCAGCGATGAGTAACTTCATCTGCAATTCATAGGACAGTATTTCTATCAACAGATTCCGCCACCGCCGCCGGATGCTGCCTCGCAGTCGGATGGAGTCACTGTGGGCGTGGGTCCGTGCCATCGCACCATCGCGGGGATGGAGGGCAAGGCTCCACCTGGTTCTGCATGGATACCGCTTTCCGCCTTCGTCTCTTCGCCACTGACGGCACCTACGCAGCAGCCCTACTACGGCGTGCACACTGGAGAGGCCTTCGCCACTGGCTGCGAAGCGAGGCTCCTCACGTGGCTTAGACAGAGCGCTGATGGACTCTTCGTGCTCGGTTTTTGCGTCATAGCTTTCTTGAAGGTGCGTCTCGGAAGCACTCTCGGCGACTCGCCACTCTCAGCTAATGCACTGCATATACTAATATTCCTCTACCCCTGAAGATTCGTTCGTTCGGCTACTGAAATACGTACCGAAATCTTCAGAACGACTTAAATCCGTGAGTTCCTTTGATGGGTCCTCTGCAATGACCCAGCGTAAGTTCTCTTTCACCGAACGACTGAGGAAATGTTTTAAATTTCCATTTCAATAACAAACGTGTACAATTGTCTTCTCTTAATTAATAGGTAGACCGTTAAACAAAAAGTTTGGCTGCATAAGGAGTTAAGTTGAGCAACGCATTTGAGAGTAATTTCTAATCAGTTACACAAAAAAGATGACGTTTGAGCTATGATTAGAACTATAAAATTGCTTCCAAACATTATAAAGGTCGATACATTACCTTGTTTCTCCGAAACTAAGATCGGGTCTACATTAATTATAGCTCATTATATCTTAGGGCTGATTTTCAGGGGTCTCATTTTTTCCATCTACAAAAATCTACATTGATTCAAGTATAAAAATATACTATTCATTCAACGCTAATAGTCAATTGGTTTTTAATAAGCAATTATAGCGACGAGTATTCTTTCGCTGTTTCTTATTATTTATTTTAATCAATTACGTCAGTAATGTATTTATATTTTTTTATACTACTTTAGAATTCAACAAGTCCGCCGTGTGTTTCACCAGAGAAACGAAATCCGACCACCTTGCTGACGATCCCAAATAGTTAATATCTGGGCTAGAGCTTTTATTTGTTTACATTCTGAAAATAACGTTATGACTTATTTTCGGAAAACAGTGAAATGATCAAAATATATACTGATTATGTAAATCCTGATAACCTCAGGATGGAAAATTAAAGGTGAAAATCATGATTTTTTTGAAAATTCGGTGGTCGGTCTATACAAGAGTTTATCCCGGAAGCGGAAGATTAACCCTTTCAGTGATGAATTATTTTGAATATTTTGTGGAAAATTTCACTTTATTGACGAGGTTACGTATCTGTACCACAATTATGCACGATTAAGAATTCTTACACAATTACGAATCATTAGAGTATTTTATACAGAATTATTACATACGGAGTTTTACTCGCTGTAAAAAAAGACAAACGGGAAGTTCCGGATTACCGATTTCTAAAAATTATTCTAATAATTAAGTAACTATTCCTACAGAACAGAAATCCGGTCTGTCTCCAAACGCAAGTTCCACCTGCCTACGTATGTACAGCTTGCGGAGAGTTTTTGAACCTCTAAAAGCTTTTGTATATTCAGAAAATATTTTAAGGAGTACTTTCTGGCAAATTTTCTTAGCTAAATAAAAATGTTGTTTAAATTAAAATAGAGATAGTATGAAACGAAAAATTATTTCACATAAAATGATACTATCATGTATTATTCAACAAAAAATAATAATCGATAAAATAATTCCAGAATACTCTGAACTTAAGAAGTCTCTAAAAACAAATAGCCAAGAGATCACGGGTGAGACATTTTTCCAAGTTCGCCCACTTATATTTTATTTTCACAAATTAAAATATTATCTTCACGAAATTAATATTACTATGTTTATTGCAATGAACTTAAAATATATTATTTTTAAATGTTTACGTCATCGTCGTCTGGTTAATTGTTTATTGCTGGATGATAAAAATTATGAATATCCATCTGTTTTAATGCAACGAAAATCTTTTACTCCATTAGCTGTGTTTCGTTGGCATCCTGCGATACGAAATCCGAGAAATGGTGCAGAAAATACGACTCCTCCGTGGTTGTGGAGACGAAGAAGAAGGTGGCGGTCTGGGGATAATAAGTCCCACGGAACGCGTCTCCATAAACGGCGACGCAGATGACGAAGAACTCCCAGAGGGTGGAGGCGGAGTGGGTGGAGGACTTGTAGGAGGCGGAATTGGTGGTCTAGGAGGGGGTGTAGGTGGAGACGCCGGAGGTACCGGGCTTCTTGGAGGCGGAAGCCTTGAGGATACCAGTGCGACCACCAACAGAAGCAACTCGGTAACCACGACGTTCGTCACACCGCCCCCGCAACCCTTAGGCCTCCAGCAGGCGCCTCCAGCCATCACGCACAACCACATGGGCCACAACCATCTCCTCTTGGGAGGTACCTCGCTTCTGCAAGCACCACAATCTCCGCAGGCCAACCTCCCCCTTCTTCAACACCAACACCATAACCACGTCCCGCTTCCCAGGCATTTGCTCCTCCACCACCATCATCATTTGCACCATCTCCTGTTACCAGGAAATGGTTCTTCCGGTGGGACAGCGGGAGAATCGACGGCACTCCCGATGGACGCTGGGTCCGACAGCTTAGAGAGCACTCCGGTGCATCGCAGGTCTTCGGCGCCCAGATCAAGTCTCAAAGATTCCCTACAGAATAACAACGACGGGACGGACTCCGACACGAACAGCAACTGTGCCCTCATAGTCGACCACAGAGGATGCGAGTTTAGCAATGCCTCGCCCCCTTTCCCAATAAGGTCGTGTTCCGGCCCAAACGGTAACAACAATGAACTTCACGAGCTTCAAGAGCTAAGAAAAAAGCCTATCTCGAGGCAGACTCAGATCTGACTACGGCGGTGGTTGGCGGCCTTGCTCCCTCACTATAAATCTCCCCCTCAGATGTTGCCCGTTCCCTCCGTGTCCCCACCTTCAACAGCACCAGCTTCTTCCTCGTCCTCTCCTTCCTCTTTGTCTCTATCTTCGCTGAGTCCCGAAGACAAGCGATGAAAAATTATCTAAGAATACGACAAAAATTCTTCCTTTAACCATCTTTAAAACCCCAAAAAAAGCATAAGGAACTATTTTCTAATGCGTCCACAGGAGTGTTCTGTCAGAGAAATCGAAATGAAGGGCTAAGATTTATAGAGCAGCCGTGTGATACAAAATATTTTTACAGCATATTTCGTAATAGGTTATATCTAAGGAAATATTTCAGGACATTTTATACATCCATTTAATCGTGAGGCCTAGATTGTTTATTATCTTAATGATCTTATTAATTTACTAATAACGATCCAAAACTTAATTTACTACCTTAATCTCATGCTCCTAAGAAATACAACTACATCTTCAATAAGATTCTACCAGTCAGCGAGACTGGCACTAACATGAAGGACAGTAAACACACTATAATAAATATAAACTCCTTTTATAATAAATGCACCAAGGGCTAAAAATTAATTTAATTTACAAATGATACTTTGCTTATCCTAAATTTAAATCACATTTGTAATTCCCTTGGGATCTTTTTTCGTTCTGAAATTAAGCTGAAGGTTAGATCCAACAAAATTCATGAAGAATTTATCGAAGGAACAAATATACTTTCAGAAAATATTGTGTAAATCTAATAAGGGCAAGTTTATAAGCTAGCTCTTGAACTAAAAATAAACAAGATCTGAGGTTCCTCGCATAGGGATAGTAAACGATCATAAAATCGATAAAAAACCAAATTTGGTGCCCATGATTGTAAAATACACGATTGAGTTGTACCATTGTTTCATGCTATAGTCACATGCCCTATCTCTATTGTTCTATCTATCCATTATTTCTAATTTCCTGTTTCTAAATCTCTTTGCATGAGGCCGCAGCCGTATCCGCCTCAGAAACAAATTTCCCTCAGAACATAATCCTAATACAGTCTCCTATAAGAGTAAGGCACATCAAACACACATATATTGCATGTGCTCACAGTGCTTCAGTTATTTAAGAGAATTTAGGCTGAAATGGAAGAGTGAATCAAAGGAGTGGACACAAAAAGTGATAACATGCTCCTTCTTTATGATATACACATATGAACTGCTGGCCGATGGAAATAAGTGAAAGTAACAAAAGATGGCCAAGGCTGATGAGATTTTTAAAGTTTGAAAAGTGGGATTTATAAAAACTCATTAACTTTACACAACGAATAGTAAAGAATGATCTGCATCAAGAGACTAAAGTTTTAAACTGTGAAGATCCTCTCTGAGAGATGGGAGCAATTAATTGATCTCTTGCAAAAAAAATAATTGCATCCAATACCCTTCTCTCTGTGTTATTTTTATCTTGTGATCTTCAGAATTCTGTTTTCATGTCTTTCTTGTTGTGTAGCTGTTCAATCATTGAAATGTTCCCTTTCTTCTCCTTTCCAACGTATTCGCTCCATGCACCCATTGGTGTGATCTGTAAACATTTATGAGCGTACGCCTCCTATAAAGACAGCATGTGTTAGTGCAATGGATACATAACCATAGCATCTAATTAAACCTCCGAGAGTATCTCCGAGATGATGTGTTGAAAAACTTGACCACACAACCGTCACAATCACTTGAGATCAGCAACATAGAGAATACAATAGCGTATTGTTAGATTCCAAAAATCATCTTCCAGTTGACAAAATTACCAGCGATTAAGTTTTGGTGTCATGGTGGTTAGCAGGGTAATAACAAAGAACTCAAACTCTTTCACAATGGAACAAATTATATTGGCGAGGACCACAAAATCTATTTTATGCTAAATTACAAAAGTTCTGAAGTTTTTCAAGTGATCTAATTAAACGTGGAATTTGCTGCCACAAGTTCAGAAATACATAAAACTACTCTGTTTTACAGGCAGATATGTCTTAGAGTGAAAACCCTTTAAAGCATAATGAAAAATTCTCAAATAAAAATTAATAATTTGAGTCAGAAAAGGTGGCAGTATTCTAAATAAGTGACACAAGTACATTTTCCTTTTAAGTAACTAAATTACTTCCAGAGTGTCTGTATTCGATTTCAACACAAGGTCACTGAAAGAATTTGCATGTATTACCTAAGAGATACAATGACAAGATTGAAATTGCATATCGCTAAAGATATTTTTGAGAAACCTAGAAAGAGTAATGCACACTAGGCTAGTACCTGATTACAAATGTTATATTTCTTTTTTAGAGCTGTTAAAACCTAAAATGATGTTTCATTTCCATCAGAGCTAAAAATAAACTTGCTTGCCAGCATATTCAATTGTATAATAATATAGATATATATTGCTAATTAAAATATAAAAATAATGTAATTTAAAGAATTATCAAGATTTATTGAAGATTTATAAAGAAAAATTAGGTCTAATGAAAAGGATGAGAAAATATTGTCCTTTATGTAAAAGGGTGCTAGCAAATTGGATTTAAGTCAATTCGCCTGTATGAAATAAAAACATGACCAAAGTATGGGTTTTCTTTGAGGTTAGTTTCTATAAATCATTTTCACAGCTCCATGAGAAAGAAAACTGTCCCATGTATATTTTCCACATGAGCTTCAGAGTGCCTCACCATCTACCATTGATGTGATGAACTTCACATTGAAATAAGCATAGCTTGACCTTTTCATTATCTTTAACGAACAACAGCACAACTGATTCTAAAGTTTCAATTCTCAAAGTTAAACTCAAGTTAAACTACTAAAGATCCCAAACATCAGATCTTTAGTAGTTCTTCTTATCTGTTGAAACTGTGAAATGCCACATCTACTGGCAAGAAACTGATTGAGAAGGAATTATGATACCACAGACATGCTCACTGAGGTGACAAAATGAGTTAACAATTTGTGTGATTGCATTCAATGTGCAATTCAAAATTATTCTAAACATGTGAACGTTATTTTTATATTCTCCAAAAAGTTGATGTAACCCAAACATTATGTGCCTATCTAGTGAATCCCAATTCATTCATCAATCACCAACTTTAAAATGCTTTCCATTCATGTGATTGGATTTATACAGCAGGAGAAAAAGGAAAGTGTAATGTATATGTTTACCATGACTTGTTACACACGCTTATTCAAGTGTTATGGTTGTATTAATCCTGGTTCCAGAATAAATTAAATAAATGAAAATAACTTTTCTTTCATAACTATAGTAAGTGCTTTAAATTTCTGGTTGTTATATAAGGAATGTATTCAGGGAAAGACATTATTTTTGGTGAGAAGAGTTTAGCTTGATTCACATACTGAGATCCATTGTTACTTTAGGACTGCTGCCAGCAGAGAAGTTAACCCAACATATCATGTAGCACATCACAATGGAAATGGATTTATTCAGTTCGAGTATTTAACAGGTTCTTTATTCCTAGAACAGAAACATTACTATCCTCTATTGCTCTATGACTTCAGCAGAGAAATTTGAAGCAAGACAAGCACTTAATCTTGGATATTTAAGTTTAGAGTTAAATAAAAACTAAACTGGAATCCCACAGAAAAATAAGCTACATTATACATTAGCATGTTTGAAATAAAGACCGTTTCGTACACTTCCACAGCAATTTAAATTGCTGTGAAAGTGTACGAAACGGTCTTTATTTCATTGTAATGGCCTTCCACGAGGTAACGCCTTCCCATATTGAGTTTATTAGCATGTTTCATCCTATGTTCAACCATGTAATGTATTTCTTTTTTAATCTAATTGGTATTTCATCACAGATAGAATGAAAAAAGGGCCAATATTTTTACATTCCTTATGTGAGAGTTCACTTTAATGTTTAATATCTCAAACAGAATTCACCTTCAAACAGAATTGTTTAGAAACAACATTTTAATATCATATTAGAATACCTATTATTGAAATTATTACTTGTTAATGGAAATAAAGAGCTTTAGATTATTTCCATGACAAGGTAATAATTTTTATACATGATGTAAAACAGATTTTCTCAGATATGCATAGATAATAAAATGCAAATTAGGTCTTCTTATAAAGATTGCAGCATAAGTTCTCACAAGTTATTATTTACATTAACAGCAGCTCTGCGATTTATTTCACATGAATTACAGGGTGGAAAGCCAGAAAAATATTGAAGCCTACTATGTTGACGTTATCACCAATCCCAGCCTACCTTTTGGGAAATTCTCATTTTTAACAACTTTGTATTATAAGAAGGGATGGGTGAAACTGTCAACACTACAGACATTCCTGAAAGGTATGAGCAATTTTTAGGTCCCGCAAGAGAAAATATAAAGTAAATACCATATTTGAAACTCAATTCTGCCATTCTACATCAACTCACCTCAGGTTCAGTGAAGGATGAATTTTAAATCTAATATATCATCATTAGTGATTTAATGCACTCTCATCAAATGTGTCTCTAGGCAAACAAATACAAAGTAGTTGAAAACAAATTCAGAGAAGTTTCAATTAATATCTACAGAAAGAAAGCATTTAAGTCTGACATTTAAATATCTGTATAAAATACTAACTTGATATTAATGAGTTACATAAAATTTTAAAGTGGGGGAACACTACAATATTTTTTCATAAAGGGAAAAACGACTGACTGACTGAGAGAACCAACTGCATAAGAATAACTGTTCTAAGCATGATCTCCAGAATTTGAAGGGAAATTTTAAAAAGATGGAAATAAAAAGAAATACTGTAGAGAAAAGTGCCACCAAGTGATTTGGTCCGCTACGACTTGGGCCGAAAAGATTTGGTCCACCATGATCTTTGGTGCTTTGTTAAGACACAAAATGAATGGCATTAGAGTGGCAAAGCATTTTCATCTTACATTAGAAATTTGATGACTTGATACTCCAAGATGAATATATTTTCAACCCTAAGGTAGTGTTCACACCGAGGTAGCAGTGGCAATTGGCACTGCATGATAAGTTGCTTGCGATGCCACGTCATAAGCGCTCACACCTAAGTGGCAATGCGCCTTCAACTCAGTACACATCGAGATGTCGTCTGATGAAGAGGATGTACTGTTGCTCTGCACAATATTAGTAAAAAGAAAAAGGAGGAAACAAAGGAGGTTTTGGATTCTTCCATATTTTAAAAATAATGTCAAGGAACATAGCGTCTACTTGATTTCACAACAACTGAACCTTGATCAAACGAGGATTCAAAACTTTCATCGGATGAAAAAAGAAACCTTTCAAATATTGACATCTTTAATGAGACCTGTTTTGAAGTTCAGCGATACAAACTACCGTAGAGCTATAAGAGTAAAGGAGTGATTGTTGATCACATTAAGGTAATTAAAAATAATTAATTAATTTCTTACAAGTATTTATTTGTATCCAAGAAAACTATTATAATTATTATGAAAACCAATACTCCCAGAATTTAAGTCTTTCCCTTGTGTATCACAAGAATGCCCACTGAACGGTGATTCTAATGAAGACGAGGGACAAGAAGTGTTTTCCTGAGCGATATATTCAAGAATCTCAAGAATTTGTATCAGCCTCGCAAAATAGGCGTTTTAAACATGTTTTCGTGTCAATTAAGATTACGTTTTCGAATTAATTCTGATAATTCTACCATGTCTGGCAGCAAGCTTTTAAAAAAATCAAGGTCTGGGTTTGAAGAGGTGCTTTGCTTTTTTTCAAAATAATTTATAAAGGTGTCTTCTAAAGGATCTGTCGCTGCCCTCTTTCTGTTTTTCCTCCACTGGCAACTGGCAGTGGAGGAGGAGGAGGACTATCTAAATTGTCTTCAGCTGCTATGTCCTATGCATTTTCTTCCCAAAACAGTAATGGCATTGTAATTACCTGCTTTATCGTTTATTTTACTTATTTAGGGATTCTATGCGAACAATGTCAAAGAAGTATTATATAATCTCTCCATTCTGTTATCTGTTTTTTCTGAAGTAGTAAGTTTCCCGATTATTTTTTGTCTTTGGTATAAGGGATCAGGAACTGCATAGCTTCATGCAAAAATATCTTTTCACATTATTTGCAGTTGAACCACTCGGTAGAGACCCCCCTCTGAGACTTTTCCATCTCATTTTGCATTTATTCACTGTAAATAAATATTTGATCATAGAATTAAGAAAAGTTTTCTTCTTACAGATATTTGGCAACAGGGCAATCATTCCATTCCCTGTCATATGCTTTTTATCGTGGTGTGTCCACCATTAGTGAAATTATAGAACATACCACAAAATATTTATCGGACATTTTTAAGAAAGATTTTGTGCTATTACCAACAAAAGAAAGATGGAAGAATATTTCACAGAGATATCTGGAACTATGGAATGTACCTAATTGCTTGAGAGCATTGGACGAGAAAGTCATTCGGATCAAGTGTCCTCCAAAATCTGGATTAGAATATTTTAATCACAAATCATATTTCTCAATGGTTCTCATGGATTGTGCGGATGCCGACAGTCTGTTCACAGTTGTGAGCATAGGAGACGTGTGGAGAAATAGTGATAGCGGTGTATTAAAAAACTCGTCTTTTTTCGAAGCGTTTCATTCAGGTAATTTAAATATACCACAGTCACAATGCCTTCCTCAGTAAGAAAATCAACAATGATTCCCCATGGTTTTCATTGGAGATGAGGCTTTTCCATTATCCAGACATATCTTTGTGATCAACTCACCAGTTCCGCCCATTTCCTCACCTATAGAATACCAAGCTCGGTCTTGTATATCATGATCGTAGTATTCTGTTGATCTACAATTGTACAGGCAAACATACTTCTCTACTGCCTGGACACATTTTAAATTGAATTTCTCATCGTCCCACATTTCAGGAGTATAAAATAAAATTTTGAGCTATAGCCACACCGGGTATGTGGCGATGAAGACTGATGCTGTGTGGCAAATATAGGTTTGGTTCTAACGTGTGCCATCGTAGCACTATTGATGTGCTATTCCTGTGCGAATGGACTCATTTGATTACATTCGTTACAAAGTAAGTGGCAGCAGCGAGCGGCGCAGCATGCCACACCACTTGCCGCTGCTACCTCTATGTGAACGCTCCCTAACAGAGCATGTATTATGAGTGCCTTTGCAGAGGTGATGCTGAACTTCTCTTCCCAGCTGGTGATATGGCCTGTGGTAATTCGGTTCCGCAACGATTTTGCCCATGACAATTTGGGCCACTGCAATTGGGTGCTATGATGATTTAGTAACTACACATGATAATTTTAGTAGTATTTAACAGTATGTTAAACAAAAATTAGCAATATGCCTTACTAGAATTGAGGCATAGAATAGGGGAGGAAAAGGGAGGTAAAATAATGAAAAATGTATTGTTTACTTTTAGCACGTTGTATGCCAATGTCCAGTTAACTGGACATGTGTATCCTTCCTTTTCTTTTAAGAGTAAGAGGCTCTGGCTTTGTTTATTTATCTATAAATTTCACAGTGGCCTGGCTTAAGTGTTGGGTATTTATACTTTGGCCTATTAGGGATTGTAATTATTAGGGAGCATCAATAGGGATTATTTGCTGGCAGTCAATGTGTTATTTTCATACACAGGAAACACTCATCATGAGATAAATTACTGTTGTTTCAGATAAATATCGATGAGGAGAAATAGATTATTAATGTAAATGGTGAAGTAGAAAGTGAGAGTTCAAATAACCATAGAAATTTACCTTAATAAATATTTGATGCTAAAAGGATATTTTTCATATTGAAATCCTTGAGAGAAGAGATGGAGGGTAGACAGTATCAGGATGCTGACGTCTGCTATGAATCTCTTGGCAGTGACGTACATTAAGATTACTCAAATGGACAAACTGAATTAGTTATTTATAAAGTGGGAGGGTTGAGGGAAGGGAGTGGTATGTTACACATACATATGTTATCTATAAGCAGAGTAATGGATATCAAAATGGTTATCAAATAATGTTGTGTGGATGATGAATAAATAACATCATAAATGTCTCTATGGTGGGGTTGGCTGGAGGAAGATGGGGTTTCATTACCTGCAATGACCTTTCTTCTTTGGCTTTAACATGCTGAATATCTCTTTACTAGAATGTTGTAATATTCTTATTTGAATATAGTTCTCACTGTGCTTTTCTGGTTGGGTCCATCCAAAACAACGACTTCATTTAAGGAGTTGATTTATGTATCTTAGATTGTTTTGGCCATTGCTCATTTCCTTAGATTGTGCTGCCTATCAAATCTTGTTTTATTCTAGGATATTATAGTTAAATTTCTTATCACACAATATCTTAATTCAATAACAATTTACCACTTGACACCAATCGGTGTCTATCATATAATATATCTTGAGAAATTTCTTGGTCTTTAAACACACAAATTAAATAGCAAGGCACCAAAGATGTTAGATTTTGTGTGTTCAGATAGGCTCTAATGCAAATGTTGGAAAGGGTATGGAGCCCCTGATTTAGAAGATATTTTTTTGTAACTTATTGTTAGATTTAATTCAGTGTGGAGTAAAATAAGTCAAAACTCATGTAAAAAGAGACTATCTTTCAGTTTCCATTGTAAGAATTTGTTGCTCTTTGTCATACCTTGACTGAATAAATATGTTAAAATCTGTTTCCCCTTTTCATCAGAGAAATATGGTTTTTTCAAGCATTTAAAAGGATATAAGCTTTATTTCAAGCATTTCAATATGAAAAATTTCCATTTAGCATCATAATTTGTTAATGTAAATTTGTAAGAAAGGCCATTCGTAAGGAAAGAAAGGGCATTCTTCTCAATTGCCATGGACCAAATTATCATGGGCAAAATCGTTGCAGGACCGAATTACCACAGACCATATCACCAGCTGGGAAGAGAAGTACAGCATCACCTTTGCAAAGGCACTCATAATACATGCTCTGTTAGGGTTGAAAATATATTCATCTTGAAGTTTCAAGTCATCAAACTTCTAAGATGAAAATGCTGTACCACTCCAATGCCATTCATTTTGTATCTTTACGAAGTGCCAAAAAAGGCTGGAGTTATTTTTCCAGAGATAAATTTCTTCAGCCTGTGTTTCAGAATTCACAAAATTTGTATCTAACAAAGTAAGCTGGTAGTTAAATTATAATGAAAGCAAGAGGAGGAAACTGTTAGAACAAAGTACAGCAAGAATTAGTTAAAATCTTATAAAGATTGCATTACCTTTATGAAGTCTTCCTGAATAGTCATTGTTGAATCCAAAACGGAACCACCAACAACCACCTACACAAGAAGTACTTTGTTATAAATTACTGATGTGGCTGAAGATTAAATTTTCATACATTTATCCAAAGGTAAATATCAAAACTGGCTGATGACTCTAAATCCAAAAAAAGATAACCAAACTCCAAACACATGTTCAGAATAAATTAAATTAAATTTTCTTAAGGTCATGATATTCACATTGCTATAAATACTGAAGTATCATCCCTCTGAGAATCAATTTTACATAAAGAGGTAATTTATAGTTACAAAGATGTTCATTTTAACCACTAAAATATATACTTCACATCTTCTTTGGAAAATTAAATGAGAGACTGATAATTTTGCATAAAAAGCATTTTGTTTACTTACACAAGGTTTCCTTTTCCTATCCTCTTCCATTACTCCATCTCCATGTTCTTGGTACTTGCTTTTCATAAACACAGGATAAACTTGTTTCTCACTAAAAATTGATGATAATAATAAGTAACTGAATGATAAACATTATTTATGCAATGCATGGAACAATATAATGAAATATTTTTTCTAAAACTAGAGTACAGAAAGAATGCTTCTTCAGTTTTCCTTAAAAGTATAATCATCAAGATAATAATTTCTGTTTCAATAACTGAATAAGTAAACAAAAGTATTACAAGAAATTTTTTCAGTAAAAAATTATTCTGAAATTACACATCACTAAAAGCTACACAATTTACTAGTAATTATGGACTACAATTTAGTATTTGCTTTCCCATTCAGTACTTATAGATATTGGAAGAAGTTTTCCTTAAAAAATAAAAATAAATTAATACATATTCCTCAATACGAAAGAGATTTCAATGTTTAATTTACAATATAATTTATTGATCAAAACGATACAGATTTATAAAAAAATCACAATACACTTACTATTAGGAAAAACATAAGCCAGCTATTCCCTCTATAAACTCATCAATATGCAAGTTATGAGAAGGAACATGTATTTTTAAAATAGAAGAAAAAGACAGGTATATTTTTATTATTATTATTTCACACATATGTTACAGTTGGATTACTAGTCCAGTGGTAACAAATCCCCATTCCTCTCAATACAAAAATACACTCAGACAAAATACAAATACCATAAGTTTACATATGTTATTTCCCATCCAAATTATCCAAACATTAAAACAAATTTTAGTCTAAATAAAAATAATTATATTAGTGCTAATATTTTACACCTGTTTCTGAATTCCTTTACAGTTTTTGGTAAGGGTTTAAGTGCTTCTTCAGGCAACATATTCCATTCCTTTATTCCTCGATTGATGAAGGAGTATTTAGCAATGTCTGTTTTTTGCTTTCTCAATTTAAATTTTTGATCGTGATCTCCTTTCGCTTTGTAACTTGGTTTTTCTATTCTTCTTTTTAATTCCTCCCAAGCATCACCGCCTGTTCTAACCTGAAATAAGCCCACCAATCTGTTGACTTTCCTCCTCTTCTCTAATGTCTCCCAGCCGAGGATTTCGAGCATTTCACTTACGCTGTCCATCTTCTTGTGCCTACCCAATACATATCTGGCTGCCTTTCTTTGAACTTTTTCAATTTTACTTGTATTTAATTTGTCGTGCGGATCCCAGACATTAGTTGCATACTCTAAAATCGGCCTCACTATTGTTTTGTACCCTAATTCCTTCGCCTCTTTACTGCTTCCCTTTAAATTTCTCATTACATAGTGGAGAGTTTTAAGAGCTTTCGACACAACTTTATTTACGTGTGGTCCCCAGTCCAAATTTTTCGTTAGTGTGACCCCTAAGTATTTACATTCATCCACCCTTGGAATAATTTCTCCATGTAATTTATAACTAATCTGTCTTTTCCTTCTCTTGTTTGTGAAGGTTATATGTTTACTTTTCCTTGCGTTTATTTGCATTCCATTTGATTGAGCCCACTTTTCGATTAACTCTATATCTCGTTGAAGTACACTTGAATCATCCTCAGATTTTATTTCCCTAAAAACTATGCAACCATCTGAAAACAGCCGAATTCTGGATGAAATACTGCTTGGTAAATCATTTACATGAATTAAATATTACATAAGATTGAATCATAAAATCACCAAAAGGCAACTAAAAGGTGTAGTACAAAAGGAAAGAGTAGAGGATAACCTATGCTCTTTATTCACAAAAGAGAATGTGGCATGGTATGAAATGCATAAATGAACACTATGGGAGGAAAAGATGAGAAAAAATAGGTTGACAAATGACAAGAATATAGGACAAATCTATCCCTGACTACACAATGAGGTTTTCCATGGAGTGGGGATTTGGCAACCAATGTGGGAATTATTGTGTTACAATATCACAGGGATATAAAATTTATATTTCCCAAATGTCAAAAAGTCACATCATGTCTGAAAATAAAATTATTTGATAGATTGACCAATTAAGAACTACAAAAGACGAAAACTACAAAGGATGAGAAGAATTAACATTCTTAGTTAACAAGGAGTCTAAGTAACAGAACCTTTACATTCAAACGAAGAGGTACACATGACTGAACCAGTATTAAGTTATTGCTTCACCCACTTCAAGATATTGGTTGAGGAAGTGAACAGAATAGGGCTTTTCCATTTTTTTAAAACATTGATATGCTTCCAGAAATATTCCCATGTGGAGAAATGTGGAGAAATTGACATCAAAAAATCTGACAGGACCAGGAATAACACCTCCCAATTGCCACTCCGTTCCTCTATCCACTCAGCTATCCACAAGAACACAAGAACATTTCTCCACACCATTTGGGAGACTTTGTAGGCAATGAAAAGTTCTAGTGGAATAGCTCAATGGATAGAGCAACCAACCCATAACTGGGAGGCCAAGGCTCATGTCCTACTCCCATCAGTCATTTTTCATGTCCGTTTCTCCATATAAATTTTCTTAGGAACAAACCTTATCATGCCAAGCCACTTTAACACTTCTCCTTTAAGAAAGAAGAGTTCAGGTCCATTAATAATATACAAATATATACATACACATATATACATATGTATATAAAAATGTGTGTGTGTGTGCGCCCGTGTGTGTATATATGTATATATACATACATATATATCATCATCATCAGCCATTTACAATCCGACGTCGGATGTAGGCCTCTCTAAGCACTTTCCAATTCTCTCTATTCTGAGCCTCTCCTTGCCATGTTACCCCTAAATACTGAATTATGTCTCTGTTCCATCGGTCCCTTGGTCTTCTTCTTGGTCTCTTCACATCTCTTGGTATCCAGTTCAGAACTGCTGATGTCCATCGGTTGCCGTTTCTCCTTGCAACATGGCCTGCCCACATCCATTTCAGTGATCTTACCTTATCTATGATATCTGTCACTCCTGTCATCTTCCTAAGTCAGGTGTTGCGTTTCCTGTCTCTTCTTGTGATTCCAAACATACATCGTTTCATACTTCATTGCGTAGTCCGAAGTCGCTGGGTTATAGCTGCGTTACCCATGTTTCACTTCCATATGTCAAAACTGGTAGAATGCATTGGTTGAAGACCTTCCTCTTCAAGACCATTGGCATTTTCGACTTCAGAATATAGTTGTTCCTTCCGATAGCACTCTATCCTAGTTTTATTCTTCGATTCACTTCATTGATCCTGTTTTTATCTCCTGTCGTAACCAGTTGTCCCAGGTAAGTGTACTCTGAACAAACATCAAGGGGTACCTCTTGTAGTAGGATTGGTACTTGTGCTGCAAAAGAATTATACATTACCTTAGTTTTAGATAAGTTTATCCTGAGTCCTATTTTCTGCCCAACCGCATTCAGTTCTTGAAGTCTTGATGCTAGATCTTCACCGTTGGTTGCGAAGAGTACTATATCATCTGCGAAATGCAAATGACTGATGAGCTCTCCATTGATCCGTAGGCCTCTTTCCTCCCAGTCTAAGGTTTTATAGACTTCTTCCAGAACGGCTGTAAAAAGAATTGGTGAAAGGAAGTCGCCTTGTCTCACTCCCTTCTCAATCCGGAATTCCTCTGTTTCTTCATGCAGCATTACAGAGGCTGTGGCGTCCTTGTAGATGCTGCATAAAAGTTGGATGTACTTGGTATCTATCCCTTGTTTCCCCAGTGCCTCCAGTGTGGAGGAGGTACTTACCGAGTCAAAGGCCTGGGCATAGTCCACGAAGCAGAATACTAGTGGCATCTTGTATTCGTTCATTTTGCTGATAATTTCTTGCAGCGTGTGGATGTGGTCCATAGTGCTGAATCCCTTGCAAATTCCAGCTTGTTCTCTGGGCTGGGCAGCTGCCAGGGACGTCTTCAGACGTGCAGCTATTACTCTCATGAACGTTTTGTAAATAACAGGAAGGAGGCTGATGGGGCGGTAGTTCTTCAAATCTACCTTGCTTCCTTTCTTGTGCAAAAGGACAATCTTTGCATGGTTCCATTCCTTCGGAATTCTCCCTTGTCTAAGGCAATTAGTGAATAACTGCGCTAGGATGGGAGAAATTTCTGTAACACCAAGTTTCAGATATTCTGCTAAAACTCCATCTGCTCCTCCTGCCTTTCCATTCTTCATCTTCTTGATGGCCTCTTTTATTTCTTCTGCGAGAATAGTGGGGGGATTTTCTGAATTTTGTGTTTCTTCTTCAACATTTTCTGTCTTCTTGCATAAGTTAGTGAAGTATTCTGTTACTGTCCTCAGTATTGCTTGTCTATTGAAAGTTGTTGTGCCATCTTCTTTTTCGATTTGTTTCTTTCCCATTGCTAGGCATTGTCTGACCCTCTCCATACTCTTGTTGCTCTCTATAGCCTCTTGTACAATTCTTTTGTTAAAATCCCTCACGTCCTCCTTCATTGCAGCTCGGTAAATACCCTAACGAATTTTTGAAAATTTGGTCATTCGAATGGTCCTAGAATTATCTTCCGTATGCCGGAAGAACTTTATCCCTAATGGCCCCAGGTTCGATACTAGGTAAATTCTTAGTGCCAAATTTTCAAAAATTCATTTCGAGTATTTCCAAAAATTCATTTCGAGTATGGGGCAAAAAACCTAAAGGTTTTTACCCTGGGAGTCCTTAGTTCGATGCTAGGGCAATACGTGTGACCAAAGTTCAAGAATTCTTTCAGGATATTTCACTTTAAGATAGAAAGTCGCAATTCACGGTGCATAAAGTTTTTGCCCTGTTGGTCCAGGTTCGATTCTAGGACAATTCGAATTACCGAATTTTCAAAAATTCGTGACAGTATTTCCCGGTAAGATAGAACATTGAAATTCAGGACATGGATAGATGTTATCTATTCATATCGTATGCCATAAGGTTTTAGTCCTAGGTTCGATGCTAGGACAATTTGTATGGATGTATTTTCAATAATTTGTTTATTTATTGCAGTCGGTCTATGGCAGGCAGAGTGTTGCAGTTGGTGTATAATGCCTTAGTAAATCTATATTACATTAAGCTTGCAGACTGCAAGCAACTTTTACTCGTATATAATATATATACGAGTACAAGTTGCTTGCACACTGCAAGCTTAATGTAAGACAGATTAACTAAGGCATTGTACAGCACCTGCTACACTCCGCCTGCCATATACTGAGTGGCATCCACAAACTACAAGACCCTAAACGAATTATTCAAAATACGTGCATATGAATTGTCCTAGCATCAATCCTGGGTCTATAAAGACAAACATCCTTGGGGAATACAATAGAATCTACATCTTCTAAGACATCAAATAAATAATTTGCAAACATTTGTTTACATAATTCATTACTTTAAGTAAGAGGATTTTCCAAATTTTACTTGATAGAATGAAATTTTCCCATCACATGAGCAGAAAACCATTTTTCAAAGAGAAAATTACATAAATTAAAGACCTGCAACTTAACCAAGGTGGAAGATGAAATCATTCTCCTTTCTATGAATTAACCATTGACAATGAGTTAAGATGTTTTACTGGTTAGAGAAAATATTATCCACAAAATCTACATTTATTTATATCAAAGGTTAAATATCTTCTAGAAAAATCTACACAAAATATCTTGCATACATCAGTTCTGCAGTTCAAATCAATTTTTCTGAATGTCCCTTTACATCATGATTCAAAATTGTCATGTAATTGTGACAAACACATAGTTTGGCATACATAATTTACAAAAACACTTCTTGCGTTTTGTCTAACTACTATGGTCACAATTTCTACATCTTAACAAAGCAAAGAAAACTAATCAAACACTTACTACTTAGGTTTTTAACAAAACACCTGAATCTCACCTTTTAGATTTACTTATAATTATTTCTTGAAGTTCCTTGGCTATATTTGCTCCAATTGCTGCATTATGCTGAATCAATGCCACATCTTACAAACAAAATCAAGGAGAAAACTCATATTGCTAAAGAAAAAAGTGCTTTTAATGATATATGAAACACAGCCATAAAATAGCACACCAAAGAGAAGACCACACTTGGTGAGTTGAGGCATATCTCTGAAAGTTCTGGACATATAGAGTTGAATTTGGGCTTAAAATGTAGAAAGTTTTATGCACATTAATACATATTGATTAACTTTTTCTATAGGATGCACACTTTAGGAGATACTGAGCAAAAACCGAAAAAAGTGCAAAAAAAAGTTTTCTTTTTGGATAAGTGCAGCTGGCACAGGTCTTTTGATCCTGCAAAATTGGTATCCTACTATCCACATACATCTTAACAACATATTAAAAAATTAGAACTACATGACCTTTTGCAAGGTTGAGCCCTTTTTTGTGTCTAAATTGACTGGACTAGTTAGTAAGATAGTCTTTCTTGGTTGTTTGCTAGGGATACATTAAGGATTGAATGATTGAAATGAAACATTTAAAATCCCTATTTATGGCATTTTCTTACTTGTATAGTGCAAGATAGCTGGCTTCAATTGATTTAAATTTATTGAATGATTCATTCAGCCAGAAGGCTTTTATTACTCGTACTTTGGTATTATTTCACCTCTTCAGTCATATAGGAATGCTTGTTATTCTTGTTAGTATTCAAAAATTAACATATTCATGTTATTACTCAGTGGAACTTGTTCATGACAACACCATAAGGAAAACCTCTTGGTGACTTCCACAAAAAATATTTTTATTCATCATCACCCAATGATGTTACAACGCAATGGAACGGTCGTGCATAAGAATAAAAATATTTCTTTCGCCAAGTATGGTCTTCTCTAAGGTGTGGTATTTTAAAAATCTGTGCAAGATTACAAATTATGAAATTTCCTCAATGGATGACATCCTCTCTGCAGCAGAAATCTTTCAATGATATACCATTGCTATAATTCCTAATTTCACCTGGATTACGTTATTAATGCTGAGTAGACTGGTTGTGAGTATTGGGCGAAAGTACAGCGAATATCAAGTATACAGGGAGAAAAAGGAATAAAGGTGTTTTTAGGCAGCTTATGAAGAATTACCATGCATATACGGCACATTATTCATTAAGTTTGTCCAGAAAACCACTTCCGAAAGTTTCCCTTTGTTTACAGGAGCCCCAGTGGTACTTTCAGTCCTCAATTTCAAATGGAGGTAAAACAACTCACGGAAGAATTTTAAAATGTATTTGTTATATCCTCTAAATCAGAAAAATTTCCCATAGAAATTTACAAAAGATACTTACGTAACATAATGAGAGAGTATGTTAAGGAAACTAAGTTTCTATTGACTGTCGATTCTTGGAAATGCCAAACAAACATGGCAATTTATGATGAAATTTTTGTAAACGATTTAGGTTTACCGACTTGTTCATTAAAAGTTATTCCCCCAAAATGTACACCATTGTGCTAACCTAGTGATGTGTACTTCTTCCATCAGTGAAGAATTTTATAAAAAGGATTCAGAATGCCCCTGTGTTGATACCAACAAATAGAGAATTCAATAAACGTGAAGATGCTATTTGCATTCACACAATGATTCATCATCAACTATAAGCTTCAATATGTGAGCAAATGCACTGACTATAGTACAAGAGCTGCTCCTCTCGCGACATGCTCGCCTCCGTCAGACTCTCTCTCTTCTCTAGCCCACACTGGCTACGCAACGCTCCTTGTGCTGACATAGCTAGGCACAGTGGAGTTCATTACTAAAATACATACTCCGGGTGAATCCAAAGGTGAGATTTAAAGTTCTAGCTCCAGCGATAATGTTCATGCCCACCTGCCAAAGATAGAACTTCCTACTTTCTCTGGAAATTTATTGGAATGGGAGAGCTTCCGTGACCAATTCATAAAACTTGTTCATCCTTTCTGACCTCATGACCAGGACCTGACCTTTCTGACATGCACAAGTTACTTTACTTAAAAACTCATTTGCGTGGAGCTGCTGCATAAGTAATTGAGAATACACCGATCATTAGCGCAAACTACAAAGGGGCATGGGACAACCTTGAAAGATGTTACGGTAGTAAAAGAATGCTTCCAAACTACCACATGAAAAGCTTATTTGAACTTTCACCAGTGATAAGAGCTACGTCCGGTAAACTTAATCGTATTCTTGATCATTTCCGTCAAACAATATGAGCCTTTGAGAACCTTGGAAAACCAATCGCAGCAGTCCATTCCACGACAACTAATAAAGTAGTGCTATTAGCAACTATTAGACTAGAGATTGAATCACCTTCTGGAAAGATTATAATTGTTCGAGCCTTACTCGATACAGCTTCTGATTCCTCATTTGTGACAGAATGGGTTTCTCAGTCTTTGCAACTCCCAAAAACAAGTGTGCATGTTCCAGTAACTGTAGTTCAGGGATGTGAAACAGGGATCGCTACTAGTCTTGTGAATTTATTTATTTGATCAATGTATGACGCCTCCTTTGGTCTTTATGTTCAAGCATATGTACTTGAAACTTTCACTACGCTAACTCCGTCTCATTCTGTACTGCTTCAGCACTGGCCACATTTACATGGTTTGCATCTTGCTGACCCAGAGTTTGCTAAACCATCATCAATCGACCTTATTTTGGGCGCTGACATTTGTGGACCTTTATTCTTAAATGAAGTTCGCTTAGGGACCATGGGCTCACCAAATGACAGGTTAACTCCATTTGGGTGGATTTTAATGGGACCTGCAACGACTTCTACTTTGAGTTTCGGGAAAAGTTCCACATCTGTAATGCATGTTAAAACTCAGAATGAATTGACTGATGGTCTTAAAGTATTCTGGGAGATGGAAGAAGTCTCAATGGAAAAACCCATGTGTGACGCTGAGGCCTATTGTGAGAATCATTTTAGATCGACTCATTCGAGGGATGATGAAGCCTTTCAATATCACTCATATGTAGATGATATTCTCTGTGGTACCGACACAGTAAAGCAAGCATTAATGGTCAATGAGCAAATTATTAGCATGCTGAATGGATAATTAAGCTTAAACAAAGGATAAATCTACTTAATAAATTAAGAAAAAGCACATTCACAGATGATGTAGCTGACACAATGTGTCCCCATGTTATATAGGCTGTTCTTATACTGCGAGGAAAATCAGAGAAATAGATACTAGAACAAGTCATTTCAAAAATTCATTTTTTCCATGAACGATACGTGGAACCAATCGATTAGTGAAGTAGAGTCATGGTGCTTGCACCCCCTGCCACATGCCAAAAAGTGGCTTGTAGGGTACTTATGTAGATGTAAATGTAGAAAAAATGTCCCAGTAAATCTGAGAGTATTTTTGCTGTGTCATAAATATTTGTTTTGATTTTTTTTATGTTAGATGTTCGACATTTGACAAATTTGACAGGAAGCAATTTAGTAATTGCCCTTAGGTTACTTGATAACACATTTTCTTTCGAAATAGGGATTATAGAAGCCAGTATTGCATTATAATCTATGAAAAGATATTTCACGAGTTTGTAGCGTTAATGAATGTTAAAATATGAGTGAATGTGTGCAAAGGAGCATAAGTCACAAGAAAAACTTCTTTTAACAAGCTTTAAAGAGCTTTTAGTAAAACTCAGATCCTTTATGTCTTTGGTATTCCAAAATGAATACACATGTAAAGATAATCAGGGATCAGGAAAAATAAAATAACATCGCAACATTGGGCTGTATTAGGCACAATGCTAAGCAATAAAATGTAGCTCTTCATAAGCCTTGATTCACCAAAATAGAAGAATTAATGGATGTGTGGGCAGACACCATAAGTGGGAAAAAATTCAAGAAAAAGCAAGTTTAGTTGTTTCAAATCTCGGGACTTTTAACTTCAACTACTCCAACCCCCCCAATGGTTAGTTGTAGCTCTTCCAGAAATGTAGCAAGCAGAGATTAACCGCTACTCTCACCTTCAATTAGGATAGGAGTGAGAAGCTTTGATCATGTGTATTAGGAGATTCCACGAATAGATTCGACGACCTTTTTCTATCATATCATAAGGAAGGCCTTGGAATCTAGAACAGAAAGTCAAGAGTTACAAATGACTGCATTCTTGTAGTAGATAAGAAGGAGAAACGCTTGGGCTCAATTTTTATAAATCCGTTCTGTCACATAATAAGGAAGTAATTGAATAAAGAGGAAGTAAAGTGCATCAAAGACGTAAATTGCAGACAAGGAAAGAGCTTTTATGATTAAATTCTTTCATATTCGGCTGAACTTAGTGGAACGAAATTGCAAGGAAAACTATGATGTTCTTTCTTCATTCCTTAGCATTAATGATTTTTAGTTACAGCCTTGATAAGAACTTTATGCATGCTTAAAATTCGGTTAGGTGATTTATACAACATATTTTCATAGACAACTTTTTTCCAATCACATTCCCAGGGATTACTCACAAAATATATTATCCTCCCTTAGCTAAACATTTAACTCTAAGAGTTGATTGGTTTTTCTTTAAGAGAATTTTCTAAGCAATAATAAGCAGCGCATCAGGAGTAACATGGATCACCTGCATCCAAAGTCATTTCTGAAAGAATTAATTTACTACTTTTAATATAGATTGCAGATTCCTGTTACCCTGCAATGTTTATGTTATTTTCACTCATGCCTATACTTCACTGGAGATAGGAACAATAATCTATTTCCAGAGATGCAAACAAGAAAGGATACTTGCAGAAAGAGATTTTCCACATGTCCTTGAAGCAACTTCTTTGAGGACAAAAGGAGTTAAATCTTTACCCTGGATACCAAGATGTCTGGCTTCTGATAAGGCTTCTTGGATAACCTTTTCAATATCATTTTTCTCTTCATTAACTGTTCCATCTGGAGGTGGTGGTACTGCTATAAGGATTCCATTTCTCAAACCAATGGATAGAGATTTAAATATCAACATAGCAGCTTCTTCTGCTGTAGAGACATTGTAAGGAGCCAAAAGAGGTCTTCCATCATCACCAATAGCTTGGGGAGAAAAGAAAGAGGGAAATTCTCGACTTTCTCCAAAGGTTGCTACACACACTCCCTGCGTTTCCTGAAAATGACAGCATTAATATCAGCTAATTATCACCAAGGAAAGAATTCCAAAAGAAAAATGAAAATATGCTAATAGATGTTCTATTTGCCCTGGCAACACCTTTTCCTCTTTTAAGGAAGCAAGACCTTGTAAAATATTAACAGATTACCAAGAAAACTTTTTTAAAGGCACCATTACTAACAACAATCCTACCATCCTATTTTAATAAACATAAGGTCTGACATAAAATAATGAGACTGATTACAACATTGAGAAACTACTTTTCTTAATTATAATGTGATGACAAGTTTCAACTTCATCATTCAATTCAGTTGCATTGGAAGTACATTTCAGTGCAGACATGATTTTATGCTGTCAGAAAATGTCATAAACAAAAAGTGACCAGTTTTTTTATATTAATTTTTGTTTGGAACTTAAAAAAGCAGATTTCTGTTTCCTAAACAGATTTAAGATATAGATATTTACTATTGATCAGAAAACTAAGTAGAATTTTATTCCTTTGAAATCATCATCTTCCCCAGGAGCAGGGAAGACATGCATTAGTCATTTGAAGTAATGCGCATAATTTTCACCGACATCCAGGGAATTGTTATTGCAAATTGAATTCCAGTGGCCAAATATTAAGCCAACAATACTATAAAGTAACAGAAAAGGGTTATGCTGTCCAAGGATAGTTCTTAAGTTTAAGTACTGTATGTATTTTAAAGTTAAAGTTTAATATTTTGTTATGATATATTGTGAGCGTTTACTCATTGGTTACTTCAGAGATTTATGTTAAATTGTATAATTTATAGCTGTTTAAATTGTAAATATAATGATAGAGTAGTTTGAAATAACGATTGGCAAAGATGTTCTTTGATTTTCATAGATATGTATGTAAGACAGTAAGTTTGTGTTAATTGTGTAAGTTTGTCAAATTAGTGTAAGATAGCGTCACCACCTGACTCAGCATCTAACTGCGACGGTAATGCATAATAAAAAAAATAAAATAATAAAAATAGCAAATACAAGATAGAAGCACCATGAGCTGTGGAATAATGGGAGGGTCCTGCACCTGGAAAACATGCCATCACACAATGCTTTATAAATCAGGTGATTTTTGACCATCTTTGAATATCCTCCATATCTTCCTGATTTAGCATATTGATTTTTTTTCCTATTTCCAAAGATTAATTCGAGCTAATAATTAGTTGCTTTTAAATTATGGAAGAGGCAAGAATGACTTAGCTACTGCACAGTCTGATAGAAAATGACATGCAGATTTACCATATTTATCGATGTATACCACATATCAGCACATAGAATGTGACTTGATTTCAAGAAGGAAATTCTGACTAACAAATTAAATTTAATATAAAAAGATTTTTAATCTGAAAAGAAAGATAGCTAAAATAAGTTTTAATTCAATTAGTTTTAAATAATATGAAGTATACAAGTATAACTCACTAATTTAATGAATTTAAGCCCTAAAATTTTTGGAGAAAATGTGTATTGTATACCAATAAATATGGTATTTAGAGCAGTGGATGGATGGAGAATATTCAAAAAGACCTTATTTGGAAAATGGCATGTTATTTTTGTGTAAGAACTAATATATATTTATAAAATATAGAGCATTAATATCAAGATAAAAACAACATTATTTGAAACTGTTTGTGATTACGGTGACCTACTGGCTAAGAGATTGGGTATTTGACTTATTTGAATGTATGCACCTGAAAACAAAAGGACAAACATAAGTGAAAACATTATACATTGCACCGCTTTGGGTAGATCAGGAAAATTATGAAGATATTAAAATTCCAGAAAATCCACCAGAACAATGCATTAGATTGTTTTTGTGAACTGTCAGTTGGATATAATGGGTGGTAGAAAGCCAAAACACATCGAAAATAAAGTCACCAGTGTAATTAACAAATAATATGAAACCATAAACCACAATAGTAATAACCCTAAATTAACATTACAATAATAGCAAAGACAAATTGGACTGATGCCGATAATTACACAAAATAATATTATGGTATGTGATATGGTCCATTAACAACAGGTTGGAATTCACAATTAACTGAAAATACTTTGCCAATAACTTCTTGGCATTGAACACAATCAAACACAAAGTGTCCTCGTTGAAATCACTTCCAAGGTGACTGGCGTTACACAGAGTGAAGTAAGTCTCTCCCGTCGGAGCCTCGGTCTCGAACTGCCACTGGTTCTTCCCTCATGGAGCAATTACACCAAAATGTGGAAAACAAAGGACAATAGAAATTCCCAAATTCGCAGGGAATCAAGAGGCAGCCAATAACCTTTCTGGAAATCATCGGAACTGTCCACAAAAGTATCTAGTTCAAGCCAGATCGGATATCCCTACTCACTGGGTATAAAAGAAGCGTTCCCCGAAGGCCTTTTTGTCAAAGCCATTTTGTCAACAACTTGAAAAAGGGCAACTTAAAACTGGGAGACACAAAATCACAACATGAATGAGCCTAGGTCCATTCTAGGTCTTTCACTTCCATCTGGATGCTCTAACCACTAAACTACTACACCAAACTTGACTTACTAACACTTATGAAGCTGATAACTAAAAGCATTGGGATACAGCTTCATTAACAATAAAATAAGTTTCGTGAGGACAAAACTGAATTCTGTACCGGAGTTGGCTGAAATTCCAGAAGAAGCGGAAATGCTTCCAGAGAAAATTCTAGAGATACCCCAAGTACATATAGTGGTGTCCTAAAATTGTAGTTCAGTAGTGGTAGTAGAAAACTGCTCTGTATGATTGATTGGAAACTCTGCAGAATACTAAACCACTACATTGCTCATCATTGTGTCAGTGACACCGTATACCCATAGGTTCTTCTAAATTCTAAGAACTTAATAATGTTCTGAAGATTCTATTAATCTGCCTTGACTTGCGCAGGGTGTTTTTACACCCCAGTTGAATAACAAGTGCAATATTTTTTTCCTTCTTTGGTTTGATGACCCCTTCTTCTAAGTAGCTGGAATTACATATCTTTCTGACCTTTTAGGTGAAAATCATTAATTTCTTTTTTCGCTAATTCGAATGCTTTTTCTAAGACAATGCACTTCTTTCTTAAGTGAATTTTTCGAAGTTCCCATTTTTGTGATTTTTGTTTGGCTAATCTTTAGAAATTTCCTTTCTCTATTTCTTATTCTATGACCTACAAACACTCAGAGAGTGTTGAAAATTATTGTGATGAGTCCATTTGCACTATTTTATATCAGCTAGGCTGTTTTATGATGCCTGTAACTACTTAGTTTTCTGATGCTTCATTACATTTTGATAACTATTTCATCTTTGTAACAAGAAAAACCATGTTCTAAATTCTCAATTGTCTACATTTTTGGTATAATTTCCATCAATCAATTTGGATTTTTCGTTATACTGCAAGGTAATGTAAGCACGGTAATGAATATTGCAAATAACAGGGTGTCCACTATCCAGCCATCAAGAAGTTCCCTGAATCTTGAAGGTTTCCCAGGTAAATATTTTCAGATTCTCATCTGCAGATAAGTATAATTTTGTCCAAATATTAGAAATATGGCGATTATTAGGCATTTAAGGTTCCATCATTAATGATATTGTTAGGTATCAGATCCAGCCCTAAACACAGACCAGCCGGAAGGTCTACCAGGACGCAGAGGTTTGAGATTAAATGTTGGATTTGTGAATTATTTCATCAGAAAAATTGTTATTCTCTTTTTCATATGTCTCTGTAGTGCATCTTTTGCAAAATTACCATATTATATAAAAGTTTTGTTTCCTAATTGGAATGAGTCATACTGCTGTATGCCACAAGTATTTATTTCTTTATTTAAGAATTACCCATCGCGATTAGGTCGTGGGACCCGGTGGCAACGGTTTCATGGGACCCGGTGGCAACGGTCCCAGTGTATGTGAAGACGTCCATCATCCTGATTAGATTCTCATGTATTCACAAGTTATTGACAGGGATCCTCCCTTTAAGGAGTATAACTATGTTATATCCTTATTATAACTATGTTATACCCTAATGAAAGCAAATCTGAAAAAAATACTGATGTGTATTGTTTCATTAAAATAATACAATAGTATAGTTTCAGCAGTGGCATGAATAGCATCATTTAGTTGCATGAACACTCTTCTCATTGATCACCAGAAAGCACAAGCACAGGAAATCCAGGTTCTTGAAATTAGAGGGTAGAGAAAAAGCAAAATAGTTCCTTGACACAACAAACAGAAATTAGATACCCCTGGTAACTGCGCTTACATTTATTTACATTTAAGCCCTGCAAACCGCCAATGGCGCATTGCAGGGGGTGTAAAACACCTATATAAAGGTGTTTCCTTACAATCCCAAGTTGCATAATTGCAACTTTGCTAAAACGTAAGAAAGAGCTCATCTATGTAAGCTATCTATATAAGCTTTAAATTGGTCACGACAACACTGTCATCGAAACGTTTCTTCCTCTTACGGAATTTCTACTGAACTAATATATAGCCCAAAGCAAAAGTCATGGAACAATCATTCATAAAGAATCTAAAACAGACTTTTCCAGGTTATCCAGCAAATTCCTTGGGTTTTCCAAAAGAACAAAACTCCTTCCATAGTAGATAGTATTTCTTGAGCGATGCAAAAGTATGGTGCTCTATCTCTTTTCATTTTAGAATTTCCTTCTTCTCCTTTTCCAAAGCTTATGCATTTTTGCTGTAATATCTAGACAAATCTTATAGTGATTTAATAAATTTAGTCTGATGTAAATATTTGCAAAATTTACCAAGTCATAATGTTTTGTCAGATGGTGCACTCAGCTGGATGGGCGTTTATGAGAGATCTCATGTAGCGTCAACATGACTGTTTACTTGCACTGAAAAAGGACCTATGTTAACTTCACTTGATCACTACAGGCATTTAATTTGACTCAACGCATTGCATTCAGGGCAAGTAAGATTTTACAGCATAGATAATTACAGCTCTCTTAATCATATTATTTGCTGTTTTTTATGCTCACATAATGCTGAAGGAAGTTTTCGCTGTCAATGAGAAATGCTTTCCATTCTCTGTCACAGCAGAGATAAGGTAAATAATAACCACAGCATGAGGAGGGGAATCAAAAAATATAGATTTTTGATGGGAAAGAGACTGAGCTCAAGGGATAAGTGATAACGCTAACAGACTTGCACATTATGAGCCATACTGATGGCAGTTGATGGCAGGAATTTATTGAGATATGTTATCTCGATATTAGTATTTTTCTATTATTATTATTCTATTATTTTAATATTTGTTTTCCATGTAATTACAGTTTCAGCAAACTCAAGACCATCAAGAATTTGTCGACATCATAATTTACAGATTTTGCAGGTGAAATTTCAGGTTTTGTTAATAGCATTGTTTAAGTCTTGAGAGTAGTCTACTGAATATCTTTAATATCTTTGTACGCTCTTTTTCCCCAAAAAATCAGTTACAATCAATTAATTACAAGGCTATAAATATAACTGAAGTACTATGGACGCTGAAAAAAATTTGAAAAAGGAACGCTACTCCCTTACTCTTTTATAAAGTGCACAAATAATGATTGTAACGCTGATCATCATCGGGATAATGTAAAAAAGGATATGGGTATGGGGAAGGAATTGGAAAAAGGAGAAAATAACCATCGTTTAGGAACAAGAAGTCGGTGATAATACAGCAAATACTGTCCTTGACCGATTATGATGATCTGCAAGTATAGAAATACAATACTGTAGAAAAAATGGCATGATAAATGGTAATTCTTAAAAGTATCTCCTCCTGTTGAATCTTGATAGTTACTGCCACTATATTAATAATCTATCCACTCTCCGCCATTCTTTATGACCTGACAAAGCCGTTCTGGCATTGATTGTATGACTCAAAGGCACACAGGAGCCTTCAGAGTACTACTTGGGGACTTATGGCACACCTTGCCACTTTAGCAGTTGAGAAAGGATTCCATCGAACATAATCGACAACTCTCTTCCTTAGTCACCACCTTTGGCCTCCCAGCGCCCACCTCCCAGTCAACACACAGGGATTCCTCCCACTTCTTTTTTAAATTAACTATTGTCGAGTGAGAGACATCAAATACTCACGCAATTTTGCAAATTCTCATATTTGCCACTTGGTTAAGATGCTTAGGAGTCAGCTGAGGCATTGCAAAGATACGAGCTCAATCAGTAAGACCTCAGAGAAGTGATACTGAAATTATGGCCATACAAATTTTCCATGTTGTCATTTGTTATCGGGCTTCTTGAGGGATTACCAAAGATCTGCAATTTTAAGTGAGCTGCTCCATCATTTAAAGAAAATCCACACCCATTCCTTCACAAGTTCAAGGCGGCGTCTTTTCAGTTTCTGGTGCATTCCTTTGAGATCAAATCCCTCTATTGGCTTCTATTCAGGAGATGCAGGTCAATGAACAAAGTGGATGAAAGATTTGCATAGCGTACCAGATAGTGCTCTTCTGCCATTCACTAGAGCCTTTCCTCTCCTTTGTCTAATGCCCTTGCAGTCACTGCAGCAGGCAAGCACTACCATAGGGCGAACTTTGATTATTGCAGAATGCGCAGAAGGTGCAGTTAAGAAAAGGAGGCTGCACAGTTGGGTTTTCTAAAACTGGCCAGAAGGAAATTTGGGAATTCCATTTGAAATTGTCTGTTTCTCGGATTTCTTGTATATCCTAATGCATGAAAACAATACTATTTTAATTTAAATTGTGGTTATCTTCCAATGTATGATCACTGATCTTCATAGTATACTTCTGCCACTAATTTAAAGCCGCCTGTTCCACTAGCGAGCTAGTGTCATCACACGAAATTCTAATTATACTAGCTGAAGTGCCTGTTGATTCTCAAATGGGAAAATAAAGTTACATGAATATCTTATGGGAACACATTGACTCTCATGGGATTGAAGCTGAGACCAATAAATACATGAAATAGAATCAATATGTCGTAGGTTCTTAAAAATGTGAAAGCTTGCATGCTTTTTAATAACTGGTCCTCTAATTAGGCAAACATTCACCCTTACACACCCACTGAGAAAAGCTTAACTGCCTATTAAGAAACAAAATGAAATCAAAATTTATAACTACAACCTAATAGCAACTCATTCAACTCTCAGGAAATAAAACAGGTAGCCAATTTAACAAATGAAACATGAAATTTCAAGTCAAAGCAGAGTCACAAACACACCCTGTTATCAGCCAAAAGGCAGCTAAAAAGGGGTAAAAGTAGATGTAGATTTACTCAAAGAAAAGACATTTAGATGTTTCATTATTCTGAAACACCGTTGACAAAAATGAGCTGACTAATAAAAATCTCCAAAATGGTTATTTGTGCAACCCTGCGATTCTTTAATGCAAATCATTTGACACTACAAATCTCATAAAATTTCTTCCTTCTGACATACCTGTAGGGTGTCATTCATACTTATTGTGCATTTTGTACATAAATTCCTAATGTATTCTTGTAGGAAAATGCATATGTTAATAACAAACCCTGCAAGCAATAAAAATGAACTAAAATGTATGACCTCTGATTCAAGAATGGAATTAGTCGTCAGGGGGACTGGTTGTTTACAGCCACAAAATATCACATAATATTAGACTATTTTATCAAAATTCTTGCAATTTCAAATCAAAATCTATGTTCCATGGCCAAAATAAGAATTTTCATTCAATTCCCTCCTTTTGGTGCTTGTCTTGATTTTGTACAGCTATTCCTTCTGATTTCATTTTCCAATAGAAATTAAGTCTGCAAGCGGTAAGAGCGAACTTTACATCTATTTCAGACAGGAAATGTTTTCCTTGTCTATTTTTGAACCAGGAACTAAAAGCCACATGAAAAGTAACTGTGAGGGGAAAAGACTTAATAAACATCCCATTCCTGAAAGTTGGAAAACGAGAAGAAGGAAATTCTAGAATAAAAAGAGATGCAGCACCATACTTTTGCATTCCTCAAGAACAACTATCTACAAAGCAAGGAATTGCATCCACGAAATGTTCCAATTATAAAATTCTCTGAGGTTAAATTTCAAAAAGTAATTTTTTATTCCCTTATATTTCAGATTTTAAAATTANTCTTAGGAACGATCCATATTGTGTGTGTCTAATCAATTTTGCATTCCAAGTTTTAAATTGCTTAATAGAAATGTTGAACTTGAACTGTGTACTTGCGTGGGGAATGTGGATTTGTTGAATATGAAAATGGATTCGTGGAGAATGCAGCGGACAGCGGACGATTTTTGCACAATTTGGATTTCCAACTTCCTTTTTCAATTACTTCAATTTTTTAACGTCTTACTATTTTTTACATTCGGTTATATTGTTATAATTTATATTTTAGTCATAATTTCTGTTTACAGTTGCTTCCCTTACTAAGATTTAAATTCCAAAATTTTCTAATGATTTATTATGTAAACAATGCAATGTTTTTCATTGAAAACCTTGTAATTCATGTTTACTAACTCTTTGTCATGTAAAGTTAATACGTTGATATAAAATAATTAATAAATTCATAGTTACTCTCTATCTGAAAGTAAGGCATCATAACCCCTTGACTGTGGCAGAATAACACCGTTAGACAGAGTAATTATGCCACTGTGCAGCATTTCATTAAATATTTTCTATTAGATGTCATTCTGAAATGAGCACTGAGATGATTTCAATAACACTATTTATTGTTGAGAAGATACACATTCAGCATGGCTAGGCATAAGAAGCTACTGCTTCACCATCACATGCAGAAACTGAAGTGGGGAAAAGGAACAAAACACGCTGATCCACTATGCGGGCAGAAAAGATACTACAAACAATGTAAGAGAGATAAATTAACCCTGTGGTTTGTACCGCAATAAAATCAAATCATCATAACAAGACCCCTCAAAGCACAGGGTGACAATTTTTCAATTCCCTAACGTAGCCTCCTTGCGATAGGGTAATACTGTCCTCACTACAGTTGATCTCCAATCCCAAATAATATTTTGGAGCACCAAGGTCTTTTAGTTCAAATTCTAAGGATAAACCATGCCTGATGTCATTCATCCACTCAGCATCTTGAGATGCAATCATAATGTCATCCACATATGTGATAACAAGGAGAATATCCTTGCCTCTCCTCGCATGGTAAAGACACGGTTCACCACTGGTAGGCAGTAGGCCAAGTTGTCGAAGCTTCTCCCTCATCTTGATGTCCCATTGTCTAGCTGCCTGCTTCAACCTGTACAAAGCTTTCTTTAGGCAGCAAACATCCTTTCCATCCTCCAAGTCTTGAAGCATTCGTTTGGCCCTCTTTCCAATCTCTGAGCTACCTCCTTCTTTATTGATGATTAAAGGAAGCATCTCTCTCAGCATCTCTGGTACTTCCATTACTACTTCCTCCTCAAGATCTCCATTAAGGTAGGCTGTCATAATATCAAACTGTTTGATATTTAGACTTAATTTAACTGCCAATGCCATAAATAACCACACAGATTCTAGTCGCGCTACAGGTGCGAAAGTATTATTATAATCTAGTCCATACTTATGACTGTAGCCTTTCACAACTATTCTCGCCTTCCGTCGCTCAATAGTTCCATCAGGACGATATTTATTTGTTAATATTATCCGGCTTCCGATTACATTTTGCCCTTTCTTTCGCTCAATTACATTCCATGTTCCATTCCTAATGAGACTCGTAAACTCGGACAAAATAGCCCACTTCCACTCTTCCCATTCATCACTAGATTTGGCTTCATTGATAGAAATTTCAGCCACACCAGCAAATTCCTGATTACTAATGAAATTTGAATTATCGCCTTCTTCATCTAAGGCTTCACTGGTAATTCTTTGCTCTACACAATCCCTTATCTCAGCTGATGAATAAATTTTTCTAGGACAACCAGGCTTTCCTGTCCTATCTAATCTAGGTCTTCCTCTTCCTCTCCTAGTTCCAACAGACTCAGATGGTAGAATGTCTTGCCTCTCTTCTGTAGAAACTTTGAAATGCACGATTTCAGTTTCTCGATCTTCTGTTTCCTCATTCTCCTTTGGGAGATGATTTTTGTTGGTCACACCCTCTCCTACTTCTTGGCTCCTTCGGTCATCATTAATGAACTTAACATCCCTTGCAACCACGATTTTTCTTTCTGAGGGAATCCACACACAGTACCCCTTGGACTCTTGCGGCAAACCCACAAAGATACCGGTTCTCGATCGGGCTGCAAATTTGTCCTTATTAGGAGTCTTGTCCAGGACGTATACTCTTGATCCGAAAATCTGAATGTGACATAAATCCATAGTGTTGCCATTCCATCTTTCAAACGGCGTCTTCCCATTTAGACAGCTAGTTGGAGAACGATTTCTGATGTAAGCAGCCATTGTCACTGCTTCTGACCAAAATGATGTTGGTAGACCCAACTGTAAAATCATACACCTTGCCATCTCCAGAAGTGTTTGGTTCATTCATTCAGCAACTCCATTTTGCTGTGGCGTGTGTGCAAAAGTGAGTCGTCTTTTGATCCCTTCTCTTGCAAGAAAAGCATCAAACAATCCATTGCAATATTCCTGACCATTATTGGATTGCAAACATTTGATTCGCTCTCCCGTCTGATTCTCGACGTATCGTTTGTAGTGCTTAAAATCCTCAAACATGCCACTCTTTTGCCTTAGTAAATAAACTTCGCACTACCTAATGCTGTCGTCAATAAACGTGACAAAGAATCTTGCTCCACCTGAAGATTCCTTCCGCATTGGTCCTACAACGTCCGAATATACTATTTTTATTTTCTCGGAACAAGGTTCCCTTCCTTTCAGAAACTGTTTCGAGATCATTTTTCCTTGCAGACATATTTTGCATTGGGAAATTTGATCAGAATCTATCTCAAGATTATCTACTCCGCTATCCCGTAAGATTTTAATTACATCTTTGTAATTCAGATGTCCCAAACGTTCATGCCATTTCCTAATCTCTGATTGCCTTTTCGACATCACTACGTTAGCATTTGCATTGAACCCTTCTCTAACGTGGTAAAAACCGCCTCTTCGAACAGCTGTCATCGTAACCTCTCCGTTAGGATTCGAAACAACCGCAAAGTCCTCTTTAAATGTAATGCTGTAGCCTTTGTCCGTGATTTTTGAGACTGAAACAAGGTTGTTCCGAAGGTCAGGAACATACAAAGTATCTTTAAATTCGACCAACCTCCTATCATTTTCGTTGACTGCGACAATTCTAACGGTACCCTTTCCCTTCACACTCATCGATGACAAATTTGCTAAGCTCAGATTACCCTGAGACGACGAATCCATCCATTGGAAATTATCCTTCTCGCCAAACAAATGAGAGATGCAGCCGCTATCCAATATCCATGTATTCCTCCCCCTTCCGTCATCGCAAACGTGGTCCGCTTCCTCTGCTATCGAGGGTTTTACATCGAACGCTGCGTAATTATCATCTGCATTGTCCTCAACAAGTTTGGCATTCGATTGATGATGTGAAACTTTTCCGTTCTTGCAATCGACTGCCTTATGTCCTGCTTTGTAACAACGAAAACATCGAAATTTAAATATCTCTTGCACAGGCCCCTTTAAGTAACTCTCTTCGGACTTCAGCCTAGATGCCTTAAATCGGCGATGACTTGCCGCCATGTCACTTCAGCATTCAAGAACATTCGCTTGCTTTCTGGCATCGGTTTCTTCCAAGATTTTAACCTTAAGCTCGTCCGCGGTAGGCAATTTATCTCTCGACTCAATTGCGCATCGACATTTTTCATAACTCCCCGGAAGACTATACAATAGCATGATCGCTAGGAGATCCGTGTTAATATCTACTTCCATGGCTGCTAAATTATCCATTGCATCCAAAAATCTTGCCATATGCTCTAAAATCACCACCCTCTTCCAGGCGTTGTAACATTAATTGTTTCAACAGCGTCGCGTTTCTCGCAGGCCCTTTCGACGTGTAAATCGACTCCAATTTCAGCCATACATCTCGCAAAGTCTCACATCCACGAATCTGCTTTAATTCCGAAGGACTAATCGACAAAATCAAGTCAGATCTGGTTTTCTTATCCAAAACAAGCCATACCTTCCGTCTAGCTTCTGCTGTCAATGCTTCTGTACCGGTCCCTTCCTCAGATAAAGGAATTTCGCCACTCACATATCCCCAAGTGTTGTTCTTGATCAGCAATGCTTCTACTTGCATCCTCCATGTGCCGTAATTATCCTTTGACAGCAACTCGATGCGAGAAGAAGTAAGATTCAAGATGGACATGTTGAAGAACCACGTGGTGGGACCTCACTCTCAAGCTCTTCACACGTGCTCACTTTTCAGTGCATCTGGGCCCATAACCTATTAGATGTCATTCTGAAATGAGCACTGAGATGATTTCAATAACACTATTTATTGTTGAGAAGATACACATTCAGCATGGCTAGGTATAAGAAGCTACTGCTTCACCATCACGTGCAGAAACTGAAGTGGGGAAAAGGAACAAAACACGCTGATCCACTATGCAGGCAGAAAAGATACTACAAACAATGTAAGAGAGAAAAATTAACCCTGCAGTTTGCACCGCAGTAAAAATCAAATCATCATAACATTTTCTTTAAGGTATTTTCTCATTAGCTGCAATATCAGTTAAATTCATCAAGAGTCTAGACAATTGAGTTAAGCTTTTTAGTATTTTCATTTCCAATTAACACATTTGACAAGCTGTAGAAAATTTATTTCCCTTAAGGTGGCATCATTTGCCCGGTTTCCCCTAGCTTCTCTCCTCAAAATTGTTAAGTGAAAAATAATGAGGAGTACAGCAACTTCTTTTTATTAATGGAAATTATGAATCTGGTATCTTATGTCACAAAAATGATTTAACCACTGGCAGATAAGCATAAACCAGAAATTATTACAAATTGCAATTAGACATAAGAAAGTGTTTGTATTTTCAATGAAATGTACAGAAATTATAGCATAGCAAAAAATAAGAGAACATGGCTAAATGCAATTTAATATCATCTGTGTAACACATTGGTAGTAAATGCCCACTTGTTTATACGAGGATATATCCTGAGGTGAAAAGATATAAAAGTAGTATGGCATTCCTCCTAGCAGTCACCAAAGGGTTGACAAAGCCATTCATAAGAAAGAGAAACTCACAGAAGATCCATGCAAAGAAATCAAAAGAAAAGTTAAAAAATATGTAGAGCCATTGACATCAGAACAACAGCAAAAACTATGAAAAGGAATAATTTGTGAGGGGCATAAAGATATGCAAACTATTTTGAAATTTTTGAAAAACACTTATATGCAAAGCACTTAATTAAAATCTGTAAAGAATGTTCTGAAACTGTTACAAAATAAGTCGAATGATTTTCAATTAGTAATTCTTTTACTAATAGTAATACTTTTACCGACCTACAACATTTTCCTTTTCCTTTCAGATTCATTTAGAAATAACGGCACAAAATAACAGTAAACTGCTTTAAGTTAAATTTGATATTGGAAGACGTGACTTCCTGGAAAGACATTATAGAATGAAAACACTTTGTATTTTTCCACAGGAACTTTTAATAGGCGACCAATTTCATAAGCGTGCTTACATCTTCAGCCCCAGATAAAATACTTTCAACAAGATCAAGAGGTCTGGTAGGAGCCTGCGCTCAGGGTGGCAGAGCACCAAAGGGATTACCACCTGAAGAGAAAACAACCACCATTCTTGAGCTTCGCCCTTCACCTCCTGGACAACGGACACACCAGTGAATTCCATCCTAGATTGCTACATCAGGAAGAGAATTCCCACTGCCTAGACCTCCTGGAGAAAGTCGAGGTAAGGAGTGTTCCAAAAGGATATGCTGGCAAATGACCACTTATTCCTAAATCCCTCTCCGTATCAAGCCAGTTATTCACCTGAAGCACCCACACCTTCCCCTATACCTTCTTCCCCTCAACCCTTCTAAAATCCTATATATGGACTGAGGTAAAGGTGTTAAATTTTGCACATTGAAGTTGCTGTTGAAAATGTTTTATCTGAAGATGTAAGCACGCTTATGAAACTGGTCGCCAATTAAAAAGTTTCTGTGGAAAAATACAAAGTGTTTTCATTTTATGCTTTAAATTAGCATTGAATAGTACTAAAGAGAACAAATGTTTCTGTGTAAGGATTATAGGCATTTCCATTGCTATATGTGCTTCAAATACTGCAAATAATGTACTGCTTCTTTAATTTTTTTGTGTTGAAGTTTCATTTTTTTCTTCATCTTGAAAATATTTTAATTCAGTAAAATGAAAAATAAATATCTGTATTACCTATATTAAATTTACATATTGTATCTAGAAAAATCTATAAATAATACGAAATAGCAATAACTGTAAAAATTAACAAGAAAAAAAAGATTAATACAAAAATCCACCAGGGTGTCAAAAACACCCCACGAGAGTCTTTACGTTGCAAAATTGAACGCAAGTCATGGCGGGTTAGGTATTGTCATCCTGTGGAACTGATTCCATATGTAGTAACACAAAATTTTTTAAAGTCTTGCAATGACAAACATATCATTAAAACATATTTACGTTAAAAATTAATTCAATTACCCCTGGTTCACTTATAAATTTGCAGGAAAATTAATTTCATATGATAAGAGATTCAAGGATAGGTAAAAAATTGTGATCCTATTGTCGTGACGCGACAGGAAGGACAGTAGCTGCCACCACCTGAGCAATTTCTTGGCGAGGGCTCATGTCCTCACGGGTATGGGTTCTTGCCCTGGGGGCTTTATTAAGAAGGCCGAATAACAATTAAAAGAAACTTTAATGAAACACAAACTCCAAAATACACTCTGTCCTCCTCACTCCTGCACTGTCTCTCTCCGACCCTCTGCCCTGACTGCAAGCGACGCCACTTCTCTGGATCCCTTGCCCTGACCTGTTAGCCCTGGTTTTCCCTTCTTTGGGAAACCCCACCGCGGATTTCCCGGCTACCCAAGCTATGGGTCCTTGACCCCGGGGCTTTCCATGCAAATGGCCCTTTATCCCTTAAGGCCTTCCCACCCTGAGCGGCAGCTGCCGCGACACTATCATCAGATGAAATGATAATTTTTCATGCCAAAACCATAGAATATGGATACACATTTTCATAGAAGGGATAAAGTGGAAATGAATTTTTTGCAGACAATACACTGAATTTTAGGAATAAAAATTTCAGGTGAGATGATGTATAGCATAGCTTTTGAAGAATCAATAATGCAAATAATAATTCCAAGTAAAACTCATACTTTGCATTTTAAAAATTCCAACATTGGCCAAATTTTCTACAACTTAATTCATGTATTTATGCATAGTTATACACTAGATCACATCTAAAGGAAGTACAGATCTGATATTCCTAAATCAACATAAATAGGTAGGTTATAACCTCCAACTTCATTTAAGTTATTTATTACATGTTATTTGAATACATTTAATCATTATCTGTAGATTACACTTGCAGAAAGACTGAGGTTCAGACCAGTTTAATAACTAGCTCAACATGAAAAAAGTCTGACGGAACCGAAACTTGAACCCGGGTCTCCCAATTGCCGGTCGGTTGCTCTATCCACTGAGCTATTCCACCAGAACATTTCTACATGCCGTTTGAGACACTTTGTAGGTATTAGGCACGCGAGTTGGTCCGACTCAGTGGCATCATTCATACCCAACTGCAAAGCTTGTTAAGAGATATGTAACTTGCGATGCAAAGGAAAAAGCAAACATATTAAATATCTTCAATATTTAAATATTTTCAAAGAATAGTCAAAAAAGTATAATTACCTAACACTTCTAGCTGTCGGAATTCCCTTTGTTACTTAAAAGAACTTTTCTTTACCGTTAACTTTCTCTTCCGCATCAAAAATGTACTTGAACACACGTTGAACAGAAAAAAACGAAGACGAAATGTAATGACGTCAGATGGGAAGGGGAAGAATAATTATTCTGTTAACTTCAGTACCAGAAAAAATCCTAAATAAGAGCATTTACACTTGGACACTTAAAATATTAAAGATTAAAACAAAAAAGAAATGTTTACACTGATTAAATATAATAAGGAGATTAATATAATAAGGAATAATAATGATAAAAGACTATTGGTTAAAAATGAAAACTATGAAACACTTTACTAAAATAGAGCCTTATGAATGACTGGAAAGAGAAATGGAAGCACTTGGAGGCGGCACTACTAGAAGAAGGCCTTTGAAAAGAATACGGACCGTGGAAGACGATCGTTATCCTCAGTCACCCAAGAGCACCCGCTGGATGACGATCGTCGTCAGTCAGCATTGAACGTGTTATACAGTTGCAGAGTTTTTATTATCTATTGTACTCTTGCAAAACTTACCAAATACTCAAGAGTTTTGGCAACATCAAGAATTGATTTTACTCCACTCGATACAACAGCCAAAGGAGTTCTTCCAAGTTCATTTAGATCTGCACTGATATCCATGGTATCACTTACTCCTCGATGAACACCTCCAATTCCTCCTGTCAATACAGCATAATATTCTATTAAAACCATTCAAGGAAGCAAAAAGTGGTAATCAAGGTAGCTAAAGATTCTGCTTTTCATAGATATTAAAATTTCACTACTGAATACTTTTAGCAATCAAAAATGCAAAATCTTTACTGACTACCTAACTTTAAGGTGAGAGATCAAAAACTAGAATTAATATAAATTAATAATCAGAAAAACCCAGGAGGAAATAACAGAAATTTGAAAAATGATTTCAAAAGTTAATATATATTGTATATAAAAATGTAAATACCTGTAACAAATACATTTATGCCAGCCATCTTTGCCGCAATCATTGTAGCAGAAACTGTTGTTCCACCACACAATCCCTTAAATTAAGATATATCAGAGGAATTAGCATTATTAAAGAAAATCTCTTAAAAACATCTATTCTCTGTCCAACGTCATGAAGACACAATGAAAATCTTATGACCCCATCTATTTCTTATGAGAGTTCGGCGCACGCTGTTGCAACTTTTGCATTGAAAAAGAAAGTTGGCGAAAATTAATTTTTAATAATTTTATCATACAGCAAAAGTAATTCTGCACAGCATGGTGCAATTTAATCAAGGTTAAATAATATTGTAATCAAAGGAAAAATAGGAAAGTGATACTTCCAGAAAATCGGGAATAAGTTGCAGTTTTCTTTGAACAGATACATTTAGGTTTACCTTTCAAGAAACACGGTCTTTCTTTGTATCACTATCTGTCTCATTTTATTCACATTCCACCAATGCAATTACTTTTTCTGTTAAAAATTTTGGAGACAAATGCTGTAGCAAAATCTTTGGGAGTGCCAAGAATTTTCGGCAAAATGCATTGAGAAATATAGTTGCTAGCTACTTTTCGTTATTTATACGTAGGAAAAAACTTGAAGTAAGAAAGTTTTTGAGAAAACACTGAATTATTTTCTGTGAAAACCTTAATCACCTAACTTTATTGATAACCTTAAAAAACGAATTTATATTTCGTAGGTAATGCAGACCTCTATGCGCTCGCCATTTCCTACTGCTAAGGCGGTTATAAATCGATCCGCCTCTTTCCCCGATTGTTTGTAATGTTCTCATTAACGTGATCACCAAGAATTTTCATGATTGTATGTCCGTAAAAGTTCGATAGACATTTAGTGAACTTTCCGTTTTGTGGTATAACCTTGTTTAAATAACACTTCCTCCCCTTCCCCCATCCTAAGAGAGGATGGCACAACAACTTCCAATAGACAAGCAGTACTGAGGACAGTAACAGAATACTTCACCAACTTATACAAGAAGACAGAAACTGCTGAAGAAGAAAACCAAGAAGAAACACAAAACTCAGAAAATCCCCCCTCTATTCTCCCAGAAGAAGTAACAGAGGCCATCAAGAAGATGAAGAATAGAAAGGCAGGAGGAGCAGATGGAGTTTTAGCAGAATATCTGAAACTTGGTGTTACAGAAATTTCTCCTGTCCCAGAACAGTTATTCACCAATTGCCTTAGACAAGGGAGAATTCCGAAGGAATGGAGCCATGCAAAGATTGTCCTTTGCACAAGAAATGAAGCAAGGAAGATATGAAGAACTACCGCCCCATCAGCCTCCTTCCTGTTATTTACAAAACGCTCATGAGAGTAATAGCTGCATGTCTGAAGACAACCCTGGCAGCTGCCCAGCCCAGAGAACAAGCTGGATTTCGCAAGGGATTCAGCACTATGGACC